>CM034469.1:27679596-27947687 GCA_019925255.1 Litchi chinensis | reverse complement strand
TATTTATTTTGGTATAATTTTGTGTTGGTTAAAAAAATTGTGGTATTGTTTAGTCTAATGTATGTGTGGACTTTGACTTTCACTAACTATATCAATGTTTTTGTTTAATTGGGTTTTGATTGCTTAAAACTGGAGAAATTATGTAATCCATAAAATGATGGTTGGCCACATTTTTAAGATTTCCCTTGTGTGTGTGTGTGTTTTTGTTATTTTGTGCTTGTAAATGTCTTCAGAAGCAATGTATCTTATACATCTGTGATCCGTCACTGTAGGTTGTCACCTGTGGCAGTATTCCTTTGGAATCATCTTACCAGAGGGTGCCCAGGTGTGTATATGTTTCCGCTGAATTGTATGAATACAAAGGATGGGGTAGAAAATCTGCAAATCCAAAACACCGTTGCTTCTCCTGGGGACCTGGACATTCAGAGGTTAGTTTGTTTATGCCTCTTAATCTGTACATAATACAGTTTGAGTATTAAAACTATGATAATTTAATCACACGGTAAAGTGTTCGTTAAAGGGTACTTAGAAATATCAGTTCTTCCCGTTCTGTTTTATGGGTTGTATTATTCATTATGCATCTTGTACATTGCTGTTGACTGGTCCTTGGGGAGAGTCAAACAGGACTTTCCAAGAGATGAATGTTGAAAAGCCATTGCTTGTAGCAATAAACCAGTGCTTACCTTGTATAGGAATAGTAGATTTCATTTCTCTCTAGTATGCGCCGGATGGTACCTGCTCTTGGAAGGAGCCGCATCAAAAGTGATAATTTGATGGAGCTTTTTGATGTTGGAGAATAACTGCCTGTGGGATCCTGTACATGAACTTAATGCAAGAATCAAAACTGAACATATTCTTGGAAAAAGGTTCACTTACAATATACTATTACTAGACGTGTCATTTTCATGTATTCTTAGGCCTTTTTGGACATTTAACTAATCAATGGCTCTGGACGGGTGATTAAATAATGGGAAAAAATTGACAAAAACTGCACATATTTTATGCTCCGGCTTCTCCTTCCCTTCCATGTATGCTATGCAATGACTGAGGCTAATTTTGTGATTTTTGTTAGCAGAAATATGTGTCTGATTTTTACATATCAGACTTCCAATCCGGGTTAAGAGCATTGGTGAAAGCAGGCTATGGAGCTAAGGTTGCTCCTTTTGTCAAACCAACAACTGTTGTTAAGGTAACAAAGGGCAACCAAGACTTATCTCCAAACTTTCTACGCTGGCTAGCTGACCGCAGCCTCTCTAGCGATGACCGTACAATGCATCTAAAAGAAGGGTAGGCCACAGTTTCTCTACCTGTTTTGTTATTCATGTCTTTTGTTCCATAGTGCCATGTTGGCAGGTCTTGTAGTGTTTGTCAAATTAAAAGGAAAAGTGATGAAAAATTATCACTTCTAGTTTTTAACCATTCTTTGATATGTCAGTTGCGTGCTTCTAATGGTATTGTGTTGAATGCCAGCTATATCAAAGAAGGGAGCACTGTGAGTGTGATGGGAGTTGTTCGACGCCATGATAATGTGCTTATGATTGTTCCATCAACAGAGCCTGTCTCAACAGGCTGTCAGTGGACCCGTTGCCTCCTCCCAACTTACGTTGAAGGTCTTATCTTGACATGTGATGATAATGAGAATGCTGATGTAGTTCCTGTGTAAATATTCTTGCAAAATCACTTTCGTTCTGTTTGCAAATGGATATCATAATACTCGAAAGGTGGAAGCTTATGGGTATACCATGCCGCCAGACACATAGTTCATTCCTTTCCACGTTCTTAGCAGTATGTGAAATATCCTAAAAGAGGAAGAAGGGGGAATCCCACATCATAGTGTACTCGTAAATTAATATGCTGTTCAGGTTCCAAATGGAACCTGCAAGTAAGGTTTTACGGCACATGAAGCTAGAAATATCGTATTGTGAAGATGCTGCATATTCTGGTTTGGGCTGATATATGTACATAAGATTTAGAGAGATACCCATAAGGGTCAGAAATGCTTGCTTTCTTCATATACAATCAGTTCTAGCATGTAAAGTTATCAGTGTTCCAGCTGAATTAAGTTGATTGTATTAGCTGCTTGTGAAAAGCGAACGTCTTGTATGTTTCCAGTTGTGTATGGCTTGTACATTGATTAAAGCTGTTATTGAAGTATCTATACAAAATCTGTAATAATCCACATTTGCAATTTTTTGGATACTTCGAAAATTGATATCGACCATCTCTGGTGACAAGAAGCTGTTAATAAGGACTTGCAAATTTATTGAATTTTTTGAAAGTACATTCACCATAATCATCGATTTCTAAGGATTGTTATATAAGGTGAATTGACAATTGGACATGGTAAAACAAGATATATATATATATATATATATATATATATGTATATATATATGAAGGAAAACTAGAGTCTCGAAGGCATTCCTCCAGCGACCACGAGAGTTTCTCCGGTTATGTAAGAAGCATCATCGGATGCCAAGAAAGCAGCAGCAGCAGCCATGTCTCCTGTGGTACCAAGCCTATTAAGGCAAGTGTTGTCTTGGATTGTCTTCCTCTGCAACATTAGAGCAATCAATATAAATCTATGGCAAAGATCAGCAAATTAGTAAGGCGGAGGAGAAGGACAGGGTGAAGATAAACTTACAAGTTCAGCATTGCTAGTGATAAAATCAGCAAAGTGTGTTGGCACAAAACCTGGTGCAACGCAATTCACACGAATATCTGGGCCCATCTCGGATGCAAGGGCCTTAATCATGATAAAAGAAGTATAAGCACATGAAACAGAAGTAACGTTTCTGGTTTGACAACATTTTGGAATAAGCGAGTAATCCATATCGTTGGAACAAAATACGTACCTTGGTCAGCCCAAGCAGGGCTGTCTTAGTCACTCCATACATAGCCATGGACTTGTGCGGTTGATAGCCAGCTACAGAGGAAGTCAGAACGACTGAAGAACCCTTCTTCAACTGAGGAGCAGCATCCTGCGGAAGACAAAATTGTCTTTACTAATCCTCACATTTTGCACCAAGATGATGTCAAGTAAATAACGAAATGCACTGAGTATGGAAGTCACATAAAATTTGCTTAGACAGTTCTTTATCTCAGAATACAACTACATTATTCATGGAAAACAACTATAAAATGATGAAATTTATCTATCATGTACAATTGCAAGAAATTGTTTCGTTTAATATTTCATGAATGCATCTTCAAAGGAAACGACTTACCTGTAGAAGAAGTACACTGGCTTTGACATTAATATCCCATAGCTTGTCAAGGACAGATTCTTTAGTTTCCAAAATGCCGTCAATAGATGGATTTGCCGCGGCATTAGAAACAACCACATCTATTTTCCCATATTTCTGGAACAGAACCATCACATTTCAATCAATCAGCAAAAGCAACATCTAACCACAACCGAACAATATCACACTAAGTTCCACATACCTCAATCCCATCCAAAAAAAAAAAAAATCAATCAAATAACATACTATACAAACCAATCATATACAATATCGTTGACACAACTCAGCTAGCCACATCACTTACTAATATTGAAACAAAGATATAATAAAACAAAGTAACCAATCAAGCTCTAGTGCTCAAATTCACTTCTTCCAAATTCCAAAACACAAATTTCAATCAAGCACCATTAATTGAATCACTTGTATGAGAACCTTAGTCGTGCTCACCTGAACAGTCTTGTCTATGAGATTCTTCCTTTGTTGAGCATTTGACACATGACACACAATTCCAAACACTTCAATTCCCTTAGCTTTCAGTTTCTCAACTGCTTCATCAACATTTTTCTACCAAAAAAATAATAATAATAACACAACACAAATATCATTTCCCCTTCAAAACTTGCATGAAATCAATAAAAAATATATATAATTTTTACACCAAAAGATACGATTTTGAGCAAAAACGTGATCGACCCAGATAATTCAAATCAAACACAGTACAACCATCACTAAAAATACGATGAAAATATATAAAAATGAATCAAAGACTGAAAAATTTAGACACATATAACAACAACTACAAACAAAAGAACCTGCTTTCGAGAGGAGACAACGACGGAGGCGCCTTCTAAGCCGAGCCGCTCGGCGATGCCGAAGCCAATGCCTTGAGTCGAAGCAGTGATGATCGCTACTTTTCCTTCAAATCTTCTCCCGATCTTCGTTTTCTCCATTTCCCTGTCTCTTTTTTGTGAATACTCCGATACAGTGGGAACGCATCAAACGTCTATGGGTTTTTATAGTAATCGTGGGTTTATTTTGTCGGATGAATTGCAGCCGTTGCCTTAGTTTAATCCTACACGTTATGTACATCGTATTGTGTTCTGATTTCACGTCCAATAATAGAAGTTTAGACATGAAAAGAAGTAGATATCCATTTCGGTAAAAAAAATATGGAAGTTCTGAATTTGTATAATAGGTCAAATTAGTGAAAGTATTGACAATATTTCTATGAAGAATGTTGCATTTCTCAAAAGATTACTCAAAGTTTTGCTAAAATTCATTGTTCAAATAACGTGATAAATTTATGTGTAATTAACACATCATCAATATATCATTCCAAAATTAATATGGTAGCAATAAATCAATTTACCATATCATTTTGAAAAATATTTTGAACAAATTTTTGAAAAGTATAGCATTATTCTTTCCCAATTTTATTCAAATTTATTGTAAGTGATATGGTGAGATAATTTATAATAACCATTTTAACTATATAATAATGAATTAATGATATGGTTATTATAAATAAACTTATTACATCACTTACATAAAACGTTTTGTAAAAATTCAGAAGGTGTAACATTATTTTTTTAAAATATTTATTGAGATCTATATTAGTGTTATTTAATTAGTAGAAAAATCCATCCCTACGCTAAGAGAGAATGCTTCCTAAATATTATAGTAAATAGGCATGGTAGGACTTGAACATTAATGATAAATATGAAAAGAAAAATATATTAATAACTTGATCTATAAATAAATACATATTTCTATTTACTTTGATGATAATGATAACACATTATTATTATTTATTATTCTCTTTTTCGAAGGTTAACACTTAACATTGGGTATGGTAAGGTATCGTTGTAGCATGTTTTAAATAGGTCCGTAATCAACTTAGTTCCAATAATTACTCTCGCAACAAAGAGATTATCTCTCCATTTGTATCTTCATATATGAAATGGGACTCAATCACTCTAACTTAAGATGTAAGGAAATGCCTACAAATTACAATCAACTTTAATTATGAGTTGGCGGTAGAAATTAAAAATTATATTTATTTAATTATATGGACTCAATCTAATATTTCGATTAATGTTAGATAAACTTAGATATAATTAAATAGATATATTATCAAAACAATTGAGAGTAATATCAAGAGAGAAGCTTGAGCACGACTTTGATGTAATAACTTGTGAAAGAGTTGTTCATATTTTTGAGTTTATAAAATTTGTTACTCTCGTTTATTATGAGAAAAAATATCAACAAGAAAAGAAAAGCATATGCTACGATCCACGATTTCTTCAATAAATTTGACCAAATTTGTCGCAGGTTATCGATATTATCAATGAAGATACAAATTTAGTAGGTAAATAAAAACCAAAAATTGCTTATATAACCTGCAAAAATAGAAATCACACTCAGCAAGTTCAAAAATTTCGAATATGTATGCATTTGCTGGCTCGATAATTTTTCATGGCGGTATAGAAGGCAACCCAACGGAATATCTACCTAGATGTAACAAAATTTTAAGGATGCTACTATTGCATAGAAATATGCCGTTTATAGGAAACAAATCAAGTCATGATCTCATGGACTTGCCCGGATTCTACTCGTAAGGATTTCTAAAATTCTTCAATAGCTCAGGGATTTCATAAGCAAGCATATCGTCCACAGCTTGTATCATCTTTGGCTTCAGTTTCTCGAATTTATCAATGCTGTATCCATTCAAGACCTCGCGGAAGTGCTCAGCATTTGGGAAGTCACCTGCTGGTAGATGGAATTCCCTTTGGACCTGTGATGCAGCGATATGTATTAACACTACACAAGCGTATCCAAAAATATGACAGAAAGAGCAGATAGAGGGTGCATATAGAGACCTTAGCAAATTCGTCTTCAAGATTGTCGATTAGGCGTTGTTGAGCCTTAGCTTTGCCCATCATTGAAGGCATCTCCTTTTTGAGATGGCTAATAATGTAGGCGTGAATCTTAGCAGCTCTGGCACGCTTCACAAATTCGTTGATCTACATCGTTAAAATATTGTCAAACCATTAACAAGCATGCAAGGAGCTAAGCAAACATAGAGATATATACAAAACGGGGAAAATCTAACGCATATAGCACAAAGGTGAGCATACTCGACGATCACAAGCTTTCTTTGGAATGTTTATCAGATCCATTAGAAGATCATCTTGTTCTTTCTCGAAAAGTTCCCGTCCTATTGGACCAAGAACAGCTTCATTTATGGGTTTGTCATTGAAGGAACTGTGAAGCCAAGAGAAACAGAAACTTCTGTAATTATGTTGACTTGAAATGCGAAATTTCATAACAAAAGTGCATGTTTTAAGTCATTAGCACTGATATACATCATAATCAACCACTACTTTACGAAAATCAAGAAATCTGTGCTATATCATGTTGAATGAGAGAAATTGAATGCTCATGTGTGAAGAAAGTATTATGCCAAACTATTATTTTAAACTGATTTTAAAAAGTCAGTGTATACGAACACTCAATAGCCTTACTAAGATGAAAATAATTTTGTAAAGGGAGGAAAAACAGAGAAAAAACAAAGGTGCAAGATTGACATACCCGATATAAACACGGACAACCTCAGGAGTATTCAGAACTTTTCCAAGCGACCACATGAGTGCACCATAAACTCTCATCAACTAATAATAACATAAGCTTCAGTTAGTCATCTGCCAGAAAATTTTCTTTCAAATCGAGTATGAAAAACGTGACAATATGACTTACTTGCTGAGTATCAACTTGGTCGGCTTTATTAAGAACAACACGAATCTTGTCATCATTGCCACGTAAAGATGCAATTACACGTTTGAATTCATCGCTAATGTCAAGTTTATGAGGATCAAACAAAAGAAGAATGAGGTCGCATTTTGCTGCAAACCACGATATAACACCAGTGAAGTCATAGCTTCGTTGTGTTCGCTGTTTTTCGCCTGATAGAACTCCAGGAGTGTCCACAAATGTAATTTGATCTAGCAACTACAACAATATTGATGATGTTGATGACAATAAGAAGGAAAAGATAGAAGAATGGAAAACAATTTGATTAAGACAAACACAAGTTAACTTACTGGATGTGGCATCTGAGAACACTCAAATTTTGATAAAAATGCTCCTCCAAATGTCGTCAAGCCACCGAATGGCATATCAGCATGAACAGCAATGGTGTTCCCCGGTATACTCCTTTCATCAGGTCCAGACTGGATACAACAGTAGAATAAGCTATTAGAACCATAATGGATTCTAAAATTAACAACTACTATGGAAATAAAGAGACAATGCTAATTGTCATATTAGTCAACTGGTTCATATAGTTCTTTCATAGGGAGACATAACTCAACTACTTGGATAATTATGACATGATTGGTTACTTATGATAACATCCTCAACTACTTGGTTAATTATGACATGGTTGGTTACTTATGATAACATCCTCCACTACTTGGACAATTATCAGAAGATTGGTTACTTATGATAACATCGAAATCAACAAATCGGACAAGAAGTTTGAAGATATATGGGATTGTAAGGAAGATATAGTAAACAAAATTATTCAAATAATTTAAATAGTCCATGTAAACAGCATTGGAAATTAATAGCAACACGAAAGTTGCTTGTTGTACCATTACGACAACAAATCTATCCGTTGTAGGCTCTGGTCCTATATGAGCTCCTGCCCAAGAGAAAAACATAGCAAACACATGAATATTTTATAGTCAAGTGCTCATATGAGCATAATATTAAAAAAAATATTCAATAATAGCATCTTAACAAACCTGGATAGTCACATCTTAGTAAATGTTTTATAAATGTTGTTTTCCCAGTAGAGTACTGACCCAAAAGCATAACCATAGGTTTGGCATCAAAATCGCTATTTGTCTACGGAAGGAGAAAACACTAGTTAATAGTAGAGTTATATAAGGTTCTGTCTGAAGAACAAAAAAATTTTAAAACTGAGATGGACCCAACCAAATCAGTAATGAGAATAATCAAATACACGTTGAGTCCACTCACCAGTAAAGGGGATACAAAATCATTAAACCGATAAGTAACTTCCAGTGGCTTTAGTTTTTCAATGTACAATCTCTTCAAACCATCAATTATTGATGTGACTGAAGTTGCAGGCGTCTGACAAGAAACAAAAAAGGAAAAACCATTATTTAAAAAAAAAAAAAAATCAAGTTGCTAAGATTAATATACCATGTGTGCAATGTCAACAAAGATTGTCAAAATTAAAAAGTAACGAGGAAATAAATAAAACAATAGAGAAAACTTAAACTTTTAGGATCTTAGTAGCATAAGCAGCCTACATTTGATCTCAAAGAGAATATGCAAAGCACATAAAGAAGGTAAAAGGCAAAAGGAATTGCATAAGGCATAGGCAAATCTGTCATTGTGGATTGGCCTGTAAAAGGGATGCCCCTGGTCCAGCAAGAAATTTTTGCACCTAAAAAACCATTTACCACACTGCATCTTTCTGGATATGGCAAGTAAACTAACAAAAAACAGCTGTATAATTCTTTATGCATCCTTGAATGACATTTAGCAACATCATGTCAGGTTTGCTTATAGATTCAAGGAAAGAAGGAAATAGCTTGCGAATCTCTTGAAGCTAACACTAAGCTCTTTATGGTTAATATCATCATTAAACAAATCATAACATAGCCCACCAGAACAAATCAAAGCCAAGTAACTTGAATGCATTTAGCAAATCAACTGATCCAGCAAGAAAGTACTTATAATAAATGAAAAAAATACCAAAAGAGGAATTTACAGGCAAGAAAAAATTTCTTTACTTTCATTTTAGATGGTAGATGACAAATCACCAGCATCATATAAAGAGAACTACCAAGCTTCAAACTTAAAACCTTTCACTCATCAGAGAAATGCTTTAAAAATAAATCTTTGGAAGTTACGTAGTGCATAGATAGAGAAACATAAGCCTTACCTTCTTTGAGGTCTTTGAAGGAAACCAAGCTGATGATAAAGTTTGTGACTGGGCTGGCCCTGCAGCATTACCAGACCATAAATACATCAACTAATTCAGACTATTCAGTAATATCACTACGAGAATTGAAATATGAAAATTAACTAACCATTCACAGCGGGCTCACTAGATGTTGTCGAACCTTTATTTTTCTAGAGAGAGAAAACCATGGAAGTTAAGAGTCTATGCATTTAAAAGCTTCAACTAGACCATCGACTAAGCAGAGTAAAATAAGGAGAGTTTCTTACAGTTGCAAATGAATCCAAACCTTCCATTGATGGGGGTTCCAAATTCTCCATGTTGGCTACAATTGAAAAATATAGCAACATTTAGTCCTTGAACCATTAGATTTGCAACTGGCCACGAAGTAAGTTTACTGAAAACAACTTAAGAACCAAGCCTGAGGCTTACATCCTTGATTCCTGTGCACTGACTTTCAAAGAGTATACGACATTATCAGGCTTTTTTACAGTAATCTTCCATAACCAAAATGATTAACACTTTATCCCTCATATAACTTCAAAAACAAACTTTAGAGCATTCTATTAACATAAGCAATCTTCAGCTAAACTAAAACACTTTCCCATTCGTTTTGTATTCTAGATTTCTAGTTAATTTTCTAATTTATCAAAACACTAATGCTCCACATTATGCCTTTGATTTTTATACTTATTTCATGCCTTATACAATAGCAAGCTAATACTTATTTCATACATGGTCACGTATATTGCATACAGCTAAATGACAATTAATATATCTAACATCACCAACTTAAGGTGATATACTTACCTTCATTTTTAAGTATATCAGAGGTTAATTCGCGCCCTGCTTGTGCCAGAGAAACAAGCTGTCCATCAAAAACAATTCAACTAAAAACTTGATTCTCATCAATTAAATAATGTTAACCAAAAAAAAAAAAAACAGTATTTCACTATAAAACCTGCATTGCGGTAACAAACTCCGCAAAATCCAAAAATCCTTGTCGTTTCGAATCTGCAAGTGCCCAAACCTTGCGAAAACGAACAACGAATACAAATCCAAAATAAACATTACTCACTAAATACGAATAAACATCAATCAATCAAGCTATCGAAGATTCCAAAATGAATTGAAATCACAATCAATCATCGCTATCCACAAAAAGTCGAATTGTACACGAACTAAAATCGATTAAATCAATCAGTCTAAAAAAGTACCTGCTTGAGCTCCTGACGAGGAAGTTTCGACAAAGCGAAAAACTTCGTCGCATCATTTCCAGTGATGCGTCCATCTCCATCTGCAAAAACAAAAGCATCAAGTCGATAACCTAATCACGTTTAGCTTTAACAAGCAAGGATATAGACCGTTTTCACTATAAAAACGAAAAACAAACCTGAATCGGCTATGTCGAACCACTCCTTGTAGATATTCCGGTGCTCTTTTGAACACGAAGAGATCGGAGCTGGTGGTATCTCCATTTTTTAAATCTGTAACAGTAACAGACTCGATCACTGTTTTTTTTTTTTTTTCAACTTTGAATATTTGAATTTCAAGTGGAGAAGAAAATAAATGGTTTAGTGATATTTTTATTCTGTTTTATAACGAGTTTGGCACTTAAAACGACGACGTTTGCATGGTGTCCGTAGTGGAAACGTCTCTTTTTTAAATTGATTGAGATTTGATTGGTCGAGTCATGAAATGCTGGTGTTTGATTTTGGCCGTCCGATTTTGACTTGATAGGGACACCGTTGATTAATTGGATAGGTTTTGATTGTTGAAAGGTGGGATCGGTATGATGAAAGATGTGGATGCTTTGGTGTAGGTTAATTAGATGGAGGGTTTTGTACTGGATTTTAGCTCTGTTTGGATTTGTTTGAAGTTTGAATTTAAGCGCCATTTTGTTTGAGAATCAAGCTAGGCCCACATGTCTATCAACGGACAAGATGGACCCACGTGCACATTGTGCATTCTACTAGATTGCGGTGGTGTAAATCACACTGATTTAATAGAATTTAAACTTTTTTTTTTCAATTCTTGAACTATCTTGATTTAATGTGAACGACTCGATATCTTTAATTAAAATTATCACGATATTGATAAAATTATTCATATTACGATTAAATAATGACTATAAAGAGCAAAAGCTATATATAGTACTTATTATTACATTGCACATTTTACTTGATAGTGCTTTAAATAGTCTTAATCTAAAAAGGTCCAATCGAATTTTGATTTATATCTTTATTTAAAAACTATCATATATGGCGATAGGTTGGTTTATATTATAATCAAACAAGAGTATTGTTATGTTTTCCTAAATTTTTGTCTAAATGATTTTATATGATTTCTTAATATTTAATAAATCATAAAATGATTTAATAATTAATGTGATATTAATAACTTATATATTATGTTATTTGGAAAAAAAAAAAAAGTTTAACATTAATTATCAAATAATGATTATAAAGAAAAAATTTAATATAAGGTTCGTTTATTTGTACATGTTGCTTTGACATGAGCCATCTGTAAAAATTTTTATTAATAAAAATTGAATGCGATCCATGTTTTTTATTTGAATATAGAAAACTATTACTAAAAATGGAGATTGATAAAGTGAAAAGAATATAAATAGCGATTCTTATAAATTTATATAAATTCATTCTTTATTAGAAGACTTTGAATTTAAATTATTATACAAGTTTGAAAAACTAAGATAGAAAAGTATTGAAACGAGGTCAATTCATTTATGTATATTACAGTATTATTTATACATGAAGATACAAACTACATATGATAAATAAGTAACTACAATAGTAATGAGAAATATACAATGCTTAATTTAAGGAGATGGGTCAAAAGTGTTTACTTGCGAGATTGATAAAGATTGAAAGATTGATGAAGATGGTATGTTGACTTGAAAGATTGATGAAGATTGAGAGATTGGTGAAGATTTTTCTCTATTAATTATCATGAGTTTACAAAACAAATATAAATGACTCTACTCAATTTATAATTTAGGTGAATATATAAATACAAGAGATTATTTTTATCCAACCATATCTACTTATATTTTCTCATTTTCTGCAATCATTAACTAAAATTTTGATTAAATGCTCCATCTCATAATCTGCTAATCTAATGACATTATTATTAAGAAAAACATAAATCATTCTAATATTTTAACATGATTGTTTACTTTGATCATTACTTTCATAAAGTTATCACAATCATTCACATATCAACAAGTGTAAAACCTACGCTTGTATAATGCAATTCTTTATATATATTATAAAATTATCATCGATAAAGTGGCAAACAACTTTTCCACAGATGAGAAACGATAAATCAAGCATGCCAGAGTGTTTGATACTTAATTTGAACACAAAAGAAAAATATGAAAGAAAATTGCTCTGGATCATATTCTAAACATCAATGCCATGAACGGTTATTCATCAGCCAAATTGCAAGCGTGTCAATATCTGCCACTTCTGCCTGGAATTAGACAGCAGAACATCTGCATCCACATCAGGAAAAGAAAAAAAGTATCAAGTACCACACTATAATGCTGTTTGATATAGGCTAATAGATTCAATAATTTTATATATAATTTGATCGTCTTTAGTCCAATCATGTGTATAAAACATAGTTTAAATTATATTTTTTACATGCCAAAAAACTATAAATGTAAAAGTAAACCGCGTCTTGTATAGTAACTTCGGTTTGTTTATTATTATTCTTATTTTGTGTTAATGATAGTGACAATATGCATAAGCTTTAATTACACACTTACCATTGATTTACAGGAGGAAGGTTTATTGTTTGTTTGATTGTCCAAATCCGAATAAGGGACAGCTCGTACCTCACCAGATGCAATAATCCGTTTCTCCTCCTTCAGTTTTTCGAAAATGGCAGTGAAACCTTCTCCTGATGAAGGGTCACGTTCGTCCCAGTCCCCAAATTTTGGCACCGGTATTCCTCCTTGGCGCTGCCATCCATTCAATTCAATATATATTGCAAAAATTAAATTACTATCATGAAAGGATTTAATTACCTTACAGGTTGGATAATCTTACTTAACAATTCCCACTATTGGATTGACTTTAATAAGTATTCTTACAATCAATCCAATAGATATAATTATGGGAGTAAAATTATCCAACCAATAAGATAATGTGTAAGAGGTTAGAATAGAAAATTTACATATTCACTTCCACTGCTCGGCCTAGAGAGTCCATGTGCCCATTGAGAGAAGCTATTTCTTCTTCCCTCATCTGAACCCTTCTCTTCATTAGATTTTACACGTCGTTTCTGACTTGACTGTTGGAGAAAATGACTAGAATTGCTTTCATCACTACTTGATTTTGATGCAATGCTTTTGTTGCTCCCACTCTGTTGGCAATTGCGAGTGTTTTTCCTTAATGGATTGTGCTCCTTGTACCCCTCACCGCGGTCTTTTTCTACAGATTTGTTCTTATTAAAGTCAAAATCGAAAGAATTCTGAATGCTGTTTTGGCGATTGCGAGTGTTTCTTCCTTGTGAATTGTACCTCAAGTTCCCCTCGCCTTGGCGTTCTTCCACGGATTTGTTCTTGTTTAAGTTAAGATCGAGAAAATCCTGAATGCTATCCAGGTCTTCAAGACCATCCACAACTGCCACAGGGTCATTGGGATTCATCTTCTCAGCAGCCTTTGCTACTCGTGCATTCTCAAAATACGTCGTGTAACGAACGTTGTCCCTCTCCCAGCTTCCAAATTTTGGGATATGGGAGCGACACTGCATTATTGAGCCAAGCGTTACATCATAAAATAAAGAAAATATTTGATAAGACTATCTTACAACTAGTGTGGTGAAATAGATTCAATGAAATTATGTCATTTCTATTTCTCTTATTTTTTCTATTGATTATTTCTTTTCCTTTTTCCTTTCCAATTGACCACATTATTAGCTATGAGATAGTTTAATAAAAGATTTTTTTTTTTTTTTCCACAAAATATATATAAAGCTACTTGAGGGACTGGATGAGCAAGTATAAACTCTAAAATCAAATGAAATTTGATTGAATGGAGATGCAAAGGAACCAAAAATCGGTTTGCATTGCAATAACCATTATCATTTTTCAGTGATCATTTTTATAGCATAAAATAAGAAAATAATTACAAATTCTGATTCTAATGAAGATTAGTTTGTTTAATCTATTGTCTCTCTTTATTGATCATATTTTATAACATAAAAAGTACACAGTTTCAATTTTATTTTAAACACTACTCATTCATATGATTCTCCATGTAATTCTATCCTTAACTATGATAGATTAACTATGGATATAGTTAATTAATTTCAAAACATATTTTTTTTATACAACTATTTGGTATAAATAAGCTACAGAATTTATTCAAATTTTTTATTAATGTTTACATTTCAAGTCATTTAATATTCCAAACATAAATGAACCACAGTTTACATTAACAAAATATAAAAATATATAAACAAACACAGCTATATAAGATCCGACTAAGATGGTTCCTGACCTTTCCTATCGATGTCTCTACTACGAAGAGATCCAAAAAGGGTCAATAATATATGAAAGAGATTAATTTTTAATCATCGAACATCAGTTCATTTAATAAAATTTGTACTTTTAATATCGTCATATTAACTTAGTGCTCATATACCTATATAAGAAACATCGAATATATTCTAAACTTTCGCTATAGTGAGATATATTTATCAAAGGGAAAAAAAAATGAAATCGAAACCGAAATTCTGTGACTAACCCGAGGAGAAGCAAACGATTGATATTTTTTCAAAGCAGCAAGGGTCTCTTGGGCTTGATCGATTGTTTCGAAGGTACAATCCTCATCTTCCACTATAACCTTCGATAGTTCTTGCAGTTTTGTTTTTAATTCGGTTGCTCTCGCCATTACTGTCCGATTGGAATTGTAGTTCTCTTGTTGTTGATATTATTAAATATTAGCTTTATAAGGAAGAAAGCAACCGAAAAGATTTGGTTTTTTCCAAAATTGGAATGCAGTCAAAGAAATCACTTTATTCCATTTTAAAAAATATCATATTATGAACTTATTTCCAATTATCAGAGCATATCTACTCAACTAGAATCCTAATATATTTCACCAAATTAAGCAATACCATCACCATTTGTTCTAATTTATGTTAATATACCAAACACAAGAAAGCACTTTATTATTATTTTTTTTGAAAGGTAAGAAAACACTAATTTTAATCATTCTATGTTGCTCCAAACATGGAATAAAATCATAATTAATCTAATAAAATCTTATTCAATTCAACTCAATTCAATCTCATTTTTTAAAAATACGTTAATCTCATCTCGTATACCAAACGAGCCCTCAAAAGGAAGGGGCTGAGTTGAGGGGGTATTGGCAGGGGCTATATATATGGCATCCCCAAAATTTATTTTATTTTTTAAAGAAAAACATACATACATTAATGCATATAGAACCCTGGATTTAATATAAAATACATTTGATTCCTTTTAAATTTATATATCTGTCTCCCTAAATAATTTTGTTTTGGCTCCGCTCTTGTACCTTTACAAGTTAGTTTATTGTGATTTGGAGAAATGCATATTGCAAATCATCTTCATAGGTCATAACTGATATAAGATGTGATTTATAGTTGCTATATTATATGATAAAATCACTCCATCTCAATTACTTGCATGTAAATATGTATGCCATTAGGGCGAAGTGTAAAAAGTAAGATTGTTTTATAAATAATATAAATTAAATCTTGAATGCAAAAAAATAATAATAATACTAATAATAATAACAACAACAATAATAATAACGACAATAATAAAAGAAGTTACATTTTATAGTTATACTTGTATAAAACAAAGGGTAAACATCATTTAGTCTTTAAGTTTTGAGAAATAATTAAATTTTTAATTGTGTTTTGAAAAATGATTAAATGATCCTTAATTTTCGAAAAAATGTCATATTAATCCTCCATATCAATCAACCGATGGTTAAACCTAACAAAAAATGTAAAAAGACTCGTTTGCCGTTGGACTCAATGCACAAATTATAGGTTTTAGTTGTAAATTTCTTGTGCATATGTAATTAGGTTTAGTTGTAACTTTTTTATGCATACATGATTGGGTTAAATGAATCTTTTCACATTTTCTATTAAGTTTGACCGTTAATTGACTTACGGGAATGATTAATTTAACATTTTATTGAAAAGTTAGAGATTATTTGGTCATTTTTTCGAAACATATTTAAAAATGAGATATTTTCCAAAAATTTAGAGATTAATATGATTTTTACCCTAAAACAAAACATTATTTAAATTAGGACATACAGTAGAAAAAAAATCCCATCTTATTATTGTTACCGTGAATCCAACCTCAAATTTATCAAATTGTCACTACAATTAACCATTGGATCATGGATAATTCAAATAAAATTACTTTATATCACATAAGGAGACATTTTATACACGCAATCTCATATTATATGCGTACAACTTTTTTATAGAGGTGGGGTTCGCGACTTTTACGTGCTAACCAAAACAAACAAGCAAACTCACCAACTTTTTGATGCCTTGTACACAAATAGATGATGCAGAAACAATGTTATTCAGGATCTTAATTTCCATTTTTTTTCCTAAAAAAGAAAGTCACAAAAGAAAAACTATAAAAAGATACATATAGAATTGTTAAAAATAGTATCTCAATCACGGGGAGATGAGATGTGGACATAAAAACATCAATGCCGTGTGCGAATCTGTTGCGCTATAAAGTTTGGTTGCGTATATCAATCACTTGTGCTTGGAGATAGACAGCAGCAGCATATCTGCATAATAACACAGCAATCAACTTTATAAAAGCTGGAAGTTCAAATAAAAAACAAGAAAGAAACAGTGTAAATACTAAAAAGTTAACTATGACCCTGTTCAAGGTAGCTTCCAAAACCTGCTGTTCGGCTTTTGGAAGGTAAAAGATAGCTTTTGGGAGTGTTTTTGTATACTCCTAGAAATTGCTCAGACTTTTGAAAGCTTTTGTATGAAGTCAGGTTTACTAATTTTGAAGAGCTTCTTACAAAATAAGAGAAGCTATTTTACCATTTTAATGAATTTCTCATATTGACAATTTTATTCTTGTCTTCATCAATAATAAATCCAAAATTTTAAAAGCATATTTGAAATATATTATCTAAACAACAATGAAAAAAAATTTGACCTCTTCTATAGACGAGAACCAAAAATAAAAGTTATTCCAAATGATCAATTGTTGGATGTTAGAGGAAATGGTTAACACTATAAATATGGCAATTTTAAATTAAAGAATTTATTTTTAATGTTTGTATAACCGTTAGACATAAAGGTTTGAACTGTCGTATAATTTTATTAACACAGCTATTCATATGTAAGACTGACTGACTTGCATATAAATGAAGCTTAATTACAAAAGTAGAAGTATGTGGCGGGATTATTAAATAGGACATTTTGACTGAACAAGGCTCTAATGCCATATCAAATAAGTGTTAAACTCAAACTTAGGCTCTCAAGTAAGAGCTTAAACAATGATAGAAAACTTTTAAATAGTTTATGTACATTAAAACCCTGCAATTTAAACCAGAATCCCTATTAACTGATTTGGTTATTGAAATGCTTTTGCATCTTGTCTTGTTATCAGTTTTATTACTGATAATGACCAAGTATGCGAGGTGAACCTATTGAAAACTGTAATGCTAACAATATACATGCACAACCCATGGTCATGGTCACACAATTACCTTTGATCTGGAGGAGGAACCACCATTAGTTCTCTGAAAATCTGAATGACCATATGCTTGTGCAGGCACAGTTGGGAACTTGGTGGATGCAATCTGTTTCTCCTCCTTCACTTTGCTGAAAATGACAGTAAAACCTTCTCCTGATGTAGGGTCCGTCTCATCCCAAGCCCCGAATTTGGGTACTGATGCTGTTCTGTGATGCTGTCAACCATCAAAATCCAACGTTGTTAGAACAAACTTGCTAACATTGAACTAACACAAATTTTCCAATGTAATATCAGTAACTACAAAACTCAAAAGCTTATGCTAATGGACATCCCCTACCATATATAACGTGGGGACAAGAGATTTGTCAAATACAAAATCTCCAGGTTTCGATAGCATGTTAATTACCATTAGACCTAAAAGTTTAAATTGATAAGAAATAATTCGATTGTAGTATTTAAGATTAAGGTTGATGAGATTTATAATACATTAATATGTAAAATGTTATAATAGAAAATTACGGATTCTTCAGATGGATAGCTTCCACTTCTCTGCCTAGAGTGACCTTGTCCTGATGGAGAGAAGCTATTACTTCCCTCACCAGCACCCTTTCTCCGATCAGATTTTAAACATCTGTGACCAGGCTGTCGAAGTGATTGATCAGAATTGCTTCTATCACTGCCAAATTCTGATTTGATGGTTTTATTTCTCCCACTCTTTTGATGATTGTAAGTGTTCCGCTGCCCCATGTGTCCTTCAATGAAGTGCTTTTCTGTAGAATTGGACTTAACAAAACCAGCATTGGTAGAGGTCTGCATTGGTCGGTAATCACCATGATCAGTACTATTTAGGCCACCACTCGCGATCATGAAGGCCTCTGGATTCTCCTCTGGATCATTCGGGTTCATCCTAGTGCCAGCTTTTTCTTTGCGCGCATTCTCAAAGTAGGATGTGTAAGGTATGTTATCCTTGTCCCAGTTGCCGAATTTTGGGACATGGGAGCGATTCTGCAGCAGCAAGTCAATCATAAGCACAACTACTTTAACAATCAGGAGCCATAGAATCACAAATGACAATGGAAATTAAGATAAATTTGAGATGCTTGGAACCAAAAAGTTGCACCACTAGTAAGATAATGCACACTTTGAATTAATTCAAAAAATGTTTCCAAGTAGAATTGAGTACCACAGCCAGCCTAAGAGCTTCCATAGACAGACAGAAGACATTTAATTTGATAAGAGACATCAAGAAATGGTAATTCACTCACACGATCAATTTGAGATGTCACAAGACATCATGCTACTCTACTAGCTACAAAGGCATCCAAAACGAAAATGCTGATAGAGTTTATGGAAGCATCACAAGATACACAAGATACATCTCAATTCGATTAGAAGAAATTGTTGTAATATATAGTTCATTCACCAGCAATGCCTTGAACTACCATGAGAACTCTAAACAGCTCCAAGAAGAATTAATAATATATGATTTGAAGGAGATTCTTTTCAGGCTAATGGTGCCTACAATGAATTATCTATCTATCGTGTACAAGTAGAAAGCGGCGATACAGATTCTGGATATGGTTAGTTGACACAAGTGCAATAGTCTATAAAGTAAATGAAAACACCAAAATCAAACCCCAACCATTAAGAAAGTCTCTTTATTTGGTGGAGGTTAGTTGTTTCATTAGCATTTGCTCATCCAAAAAATTTGATTCATTAAAAATATAGACACTTTATTTAACTATGTAAACCATAAATTAATTAAGATTCAAACATATCCACTAAAGAAATAAAAGCACATTACATCAAGCAAATTTTCAAAAAACACACAACCCCACTACTCGAAAACATGAAAAAAGTAGATAACACAGCACTTACAGCCATTACTGAGGTAAGTCAATATGGTTGGTTGTTTCCACTGATTTTTTGAAGAAAAAGAAAAGCAAGAAGGACCCCAAGTTCGGTTTTGGACCATTTTGAGGGTTGTTTTGATCCCCCGGAAATCCCGAGGACTTGGCTTTTTTGGGTGCAGACAATAATTCGCGATGGTTACAAAGTTTGCATGACCAATGAAAAAACATGCATGACATTTTTAGGCCCCAGAAGCGAAGTCCTTGATGACTCTCTTCTTGTTGTTTAGCTCTTGTTTGAAGATACCGAATATTTTCAACGGATTCTGGTCTTCCATTTTATTTGTATTCGTCTCTTCAACTTCTTCTTCATTGTCACTACTCTACTCCATACTCATGGACTGCTTCCTGACTCTTTTGAGCGTAGGATTCTGTGTTGTAGAACATGCTAGGTGGACCTATATTGCTGATGTGGACGCGTTATGTGGGTCCCCTCACAAGCGGGAGATTATGATAAATTAGCTTCCATTGAATTGATATTGATATATATGACCATGTCAATATATAATAACCACATTAATTGAGTGAAAAAAATGTTGTATTCCTATGGTATTATTGTTGTTGCATTGCTTGTGAAAAGCTAGCTACTTTTATGGCATTGTGGAGTTAAAAATCGGTTCGGTATGTATGTTGACTTAATATTAATGAATGTTGTTATTGTTTAATAGGCTATGAAGGTAAATAATCTTCATACGATTTAATAGTGTTTTAGGCTAAACTGGCTGCAACATTGATGACAATAAAAAAATGTTTATTACTGGAATTTAATGTTTTATTTTATTTATACAATATTATTAATTATTAGCTAATTTCTCTATTAGTAATATTAGGCTTTCCAAAAATTTGGTTTAAATCTATGCCCAAATAATATGATATGTGAGTTATCAATATCTTGTAAATCATAAGATAATATAATAATTAATAGGATTTTGACAATTGATATATTACATTATTTAGACATAGATTTTGATAATATTTTTGAAAAACCTAGCATTACTTTTTCTCTATTTAGAGTTGTCGAATGGGCCACATGGCCCAAGCTTGACCAATAGTTGACCCTTAAATTGAGGGTTAAGTTTGTATTCAAAGTCTTATTGGGAGAGTCTGATTAGAAAGTAGTATCGGGTAAAAGGTATTTTGCAGTAAGGACACGAGCCCAAAATTTAAGGCCCAAACCGCCCATTTGAAACATCTGATTTCAGATTCTATGCAATGTGAAATCACTCCTCAAAGTCAAAGTATGCCAATTCAGGAAATGCATCTCATTTTCAAAATGTGTGCTAATTCCTGAAGTCAAACTATGCAATACCTCCAATGCAAAAATTTAAAATATGTGAAAGGTGTATTCGATCTAAAGTTTTATTTATGTTTGATAAATTATTATTATTATTATTATTTGAAGGGATAATCTCAAAAAACCTATTGTAGTTTGTAAGAATGTCCGTTTTGTCATACTAGTTTTCATTTTTATCCAAAATCCTCATTGATGTTAATAAATTAATAAAAAAAATTATATAAAAGGTAAAAAGATAATTTTAACCCTGATATTTTTATTAATAAATAAATTAACTATAATATATATATATTTAAAAAAGTTTGGGTTTTCAAGTTGGATTCATTCTAAAGGTAAAGATCTAATCTCCAAATTGAATCTTTATCGTTGAAACCCAAAAACTAAACAAAAAAATATCAACAGAGAAAATCATCAACATACCTAAAAAATAAAACATCAACAATCATCAGTCAACAATCACATATCCAGCATCGTTAATCATTGTAATTCATTATCTAGATTCGAATCGAACCTAGAACCGATGAAATCTTGGTTCCATGAACCTAGATATCTAGGTTCAACCCAGATTTAATATGGATTCCATGAATCGAGACATTTGGGTACAAATCAAACCCATAAGTCCATCTAACCTAGATTTTATTGCATTTCTCATTTTACCTCTAGAGTCAAATGGTTAATCAAGAGCATTATTATTCTTTCACATGTCTCTCAGGGGTATTTGAGTATTTTTATTAACGTTAGGGGAGATTTTAGACAAAAATAAAAATCATAAGTAGTAAAATGAACATTTTTATAAGCTATAATGATTTTTTGGGATTATCCCTTTAATTAATATTATTTTAATTAATTTTTTTTTATCGTATTTTTCATTTTATCTCAAGAGTCAAACAATCAATTAAGTCAACCTAACGAAATCTATGACTGTCAAAGACATTGTCGTCCTTTTCACATGTCTTCGGAGGGTATTTTGAGTGTTTTAATTAACGTCAAGTGAGATTTTGAATAAAAATAAAATCATAGGCAATAAAATGAACAATTTTATAAGCTATAGTGAGTTTTTTGGGATTATCCATATTTTAAATATTGGTGGAACTCATATTCTATAGGTTCTATATTGATTTTATTATAATTCTTTAAAAAATTTAATTAAATTTTGAAGAAAATGGAAAGATTTGTTATAAACTTCTTTTTTTTTTTTTTTTTTTCATAAAAGTCACTTTAAACTCCATTCAACTTCATTATTTAAATGAAATCTATGAAGTCAATGACTTTTAAATACTTCTAGATTTTATTAAATTTTATATAAAATTGAATTTAATACACTTAAATTTTAATGAATTTCATATAAATCTGAATTAAATACACATAGATTTCAATGAAATTCATTCAAATTTGTATTGGATATATTTAAATTTTTAACATTCTTTAAATTTCAATAAGATTTTAAGTTGAATACACCTCTCTTGATGTATCATCAAAAAGAGGAAAAAAAAAAAAATACTAATCACGGCTTCCAAAAATGGAATGCATTACCCATATCTTCATCTTAGATAATCTTGCATTAACGTTTCTTCAATCTTGAATTTTTATATACGTGATCTATGTCCCTATAAATAGATCTTAATTCACAGCACTCAATCATCTAATATTTTCAATCATGAGTTCAACTATCAAAAACAAATGGAGAAGCAAGTGATGGGCTAGTCTTTTTTGGCTTTAGCTTTAGTGACTATGATTGTGAATCATCAGAATTTTGTGCGTGCATCGATCACAGGTGACGAGGTCCTGACACCGTTGACACCATGCAAGCCATTCTTGTTGGGGAAAGCACCAAGCCAGTTCCTATATGTTGTGCTGGCCTGAAAACACTGCATCATAGGTGCAACACACCAGGTGACCTGAAACCAGTGCATGATAGGTGCACCACACCAGCTGAAACCGCAGCTATGTGTGAGTGCTTCAAAAAGGGTCAAGCAGAATGGGAGGTTAACGAAAAGAAAGCTTATGAACTTCCTCCACAATGCGGCATGACCGCCATAGACTGCAAGTACATATATATTCTTTGATCTCTTTCTATATTAAATAGCTAGCGATGTTGTAATGTATCTGTTGTATCATTTACTGATCTGTACGTCGTCAACATAAATAAGTGTATAGTCCAACATGTTACGTTCCTGAATTAGTCTCCATTTAAAGTTTATCTACTCTTTCCTAGCTCTTCTCCCTAATTTATATGTTAATTACATAAACATTAATTTCGACTTCCATGTAATTATATATTTATATTTATATGATTTATTTATTTACATTTTACTTTTAATTCTTGTATTGTATGTTTTTTTGTGCAGATGTAAACTTTAGAATATTGGAGTTTTTTGAGCGGAGAATTCTTTGCGGCACTATATATTAGAATAATTTGGAGTTTGTATTAATAAAAACAAATGCACTGTTATGTGGCTAGTCACTTTTGTTACTAGCCTCTTTTTATGTGTAAGTATATGAAAGTCTTTTGAAAAGATGTATTTGAAAGTTTTATATGAATAATTTTAGCGACTCCATACCATATACTGTCATGTACTTGCAATATCAAGGAAAATTTGGGATATATATCTATTCTTAGATCTGTTTAAGATAGTTTTTTTTTTTGCTTCGACATCGAAATAAGAGAAGTGGGAGATCTGTTTCAAAAGCCATAGGTGCTGGCTTCCTTCCAAACAGCTTTTGAATGATAAAAGCTTATTTTTAATTTTAATCCAAACAGCTCTCAAAATAGTTTTTGTGCTTAAAAAGCCAACAAATGGTTATCAAAGACCATCCCAAATAGGCCCATTAGTATTTAATATACATCATTTTATAGGCAATTATTTGTAGTTTTTTTTTTTTTTGAAAAAATATTTATATATAGTTAAAAAAATGAAAAAAAAAATAAATAATATATAAACTCCAGTGGGTCAAAGCTTTATTACAATTTTCTAATTTTAGTAAAACAAATTCCTATAATTAATGATAATAAAACTTCAAATACTTTTCTATTAATTAATAGCATGTCAACAAAGGGTAGTCAAATGCATATTAAACTCTCACATTATTACTATTAGTTACAAATAGCGTATAACAACTCATCATACTTGTAAATTAAAGAAAAGAATTAATTCTCCTTAAATGACTCTAGCCATAAATTTTGCTATAAACACAACCGAAATCCCACATTCTTCTCCACTAAAGCAAGTTGATTTTTTTTAAAAATAATTTTATAACAATTTATATTTAATTCTTTTAGTGATCATTATTGAAATGGAGAAATCATGATAATGGCTAAATCTATTCTAGCTTTGGCTGCTGTTATAGTTATAGTACTGAGTACTGCAAATTATGTGCAAGCATCAATATCAAGCCAAGAGGCCATAGTCACATTGATGCCTTGCTTGCCATTCTTGGCTCAAGGGGTAGAGAAGCCTTCCTCACAGTGTTTTGTGGGCATGGCAAATGTGAAGGATATGGGCACGACCAAGCTAGATTTCCAAGCACCGTGTGAATGCTTGAATAATGCAATAGCATCTTTGAAGGCTAATCCTCAAAAAGCTAAGGCTTTTCCTGCATTATATGGGATGTCACTTCCATTCCCTATCAGGCTGTTTGAAGTAGGTATATCTTTTTTTTTTTCCCAAAAAGTCTTTTAATAAATGGATATATCGTATTATCATATATTTGAATAGTATGCTACATAATAAGAATAACGTTGATACGTATGCTCATTCATTAAAAAATTATTTCTCCTTTCGTGTGTGCTAAGTTCAATGAAGATATTTCTCTTGACTCCTTGTGTTTTTCTTTGTTTTGCAGGCTTGGAGGATATTAACCAAGCTATTGTTGGATTTTGTAGTACAAGAATGAAATAAAGAACAACAATAAACTCAATGTATAAATCAATATTCAACAATAATAGAACAACAAAACAACAAAAATAATTAAATAAATAATAAAAATAGTGTAATATATATAGATTTGAATAACAAATTGATGAAGAATATTGAGGCTTGCAGTATTTTGCAATGTTCTAAAGAAAAATTCCACCCTTTTCTATGCTTGAAGTTCTTCGATAGTTGTCTCCCAGAATTCAACAATCTATAGTGCTGATTCTTAGCACTAGAACCAATACTTAACTTTTAACCAAAGTGTTTAAGTTTTTGAGTGCAGCAAATGGAGAAGAAAATGTAGAGACTTTGATCAATGAAAAAAAATGAGTATTTAATATGACAAATGATCACTTCTATTTATAGATATGTTGATGTCCTTTAAATCAAATTCATGTCTTTTTGCAGAGTTATCAAGTGAAATTAAGATGCATCACTTAAGTGAAAATATATAATTCTTAAGTGAAGACTGCAACTCTTCAAATTCATAATTAAAACATGGAGAGATGCAACTCTTAGTGAAGATGTGCAACTTTTCAATTTCAAAATTTAAAGTTTTCACTTCAAAATTTCTAATAGCTATAGCATTGTTGGGATTCTATTAATGGAATAAAAAAGTCATGTAGTTATAGAGTGTATATGATATTTGAAAACTAGATAGATGCTCATCAACTTTGTGAATTTTATTTGTGCATCAAAATGCTTTAATTGAATTACATTACTTATATTTTCCTTAATTTGCAATTTCTATGAAATTTGTGATCAATTGATTTAACTGTCATAACTATATGATAATTACCAAATTCTTTAGTTATAATTGGTTTAATAATTTTGTATTCAATAATGAAAAAAATATATATAATACTACTATTATAAACATGATATCTTTTGAGCAACTAGACAACATCATCAATACAAATTGAGGTTTTGATATCAATGTTACTAATTCATTTGCTGAGTTTATATCTATAGCATTAACATGTAGCACTCAATAACTTTTAAAATTTTTGGAAAATAAGAAACAAAAGACAAGGAGCTTCATTTTCTAATATGAGAGAACCGAGTATGTGGGTGGCATCAAATGCCTCAATGCACTATGCATTTAATAAAGTATAATGCATTTTTCAAAACTTCATCAAAATTTTTTGTCCAACCATGTATTAACAGTGATGGACCAAAAAATTTATATGACATGAGGCACTATAGTGAAACATAATATATACAATAATATTAAAATCTAACTATGATGTAAATATTATTAATTGACATACTAATACATATCAAACTTATATATATATTATTAATCTTATCAAAAATCTATTAAAACCTACTGAGCTTAAATACTATACATATGATCTGAAAATTAACACATAAAGTATTTTGAGACTCCCACAATATACGAAAACTCCCCACATATGTTTATAAATACGCATGATGAGACTTAAACCTCTATCACAAATATAAATGAGAAGCGCACTAATAATTTGAGCTATAAGCGGATGTGAATTTGAAGTGAATTCACATGATGAGTCTTAAACATTTATCATAGATGTTAATGAGAAGTACACTAATCATTTGAGCTATAAGTAGATGTGAATTTGAAATGAATTAATTAATTACATCACTATTAAATTCGATAGTATTATTATTTATTACAAATAATAATTATAATTTTGAAAAACTAATATCATAGCATAGATATGATTTTATAAGAAAATTATTGAATGAAAAAGTTTATATCAAATCAAAATAACACACCTAATAAATGAACTTGGATAAAATTATACTTAAATTGTAATTAAAATATTTTTAAGAAACAAATCAATAAAATAATAAAATCAAACAACAAATGAAATGAAAGATAAAAAATAATTAAAACATCCTAATCTACTGGCAATTTTGATCTTACAAATTTAGACAAGGAAAGTACACAAATTAGAAGTTGGTTAAGTAGAAAAATATTACAATTTATAAAAACAAAAAATTAAAAAGAATGTAATAATTTAATAGAAAATTAAGAATTCACTAATTTGTCCTATAAAAATACAACTACATTATTATATGGACAAAGTAGAGAACAAAAATTAATATATACAAAAAAAATAAAAATTAAAAAACAATTCTACATATATTAAGTTTTTAATTTTAAAAATAAATATAATATATAATTTTGTTTTTTTATTGTGCCCCACCTAGTCCCACATTGGATACACGTATGTGTATTAAAATCATTTATAACAATTATAATAATTATGTGATGATGTGTTAATTGCAAAATAATTACTCAATTTTTCTTTAAGAGTTATCTACACATTAAATACCATATCTGCAAAATGAGACACTAATCTATATTGATTCTTCTAGATATATAATTCATCCCTATAAATAGAACTCAATTCCACAGGCTTCTCCAAGAAGTAAATTAATTTTTGTTGAATTAAGAATAGGGTTTAGCTACCTTACCTAACAAATAATATTACCCATCAATTGTAACTCTTAGATTGATTTCAATAACTACCCTTACAAATAATTCAAGTGATATAATTTAATGGGCAATGTTACTAGTTGGATAAGATAGTCAAACTCTTAAAAATAGTGCTATGTTTCCCAAAAACTTTTCTAAATTTTTTAACCAAATGACATGGTAAGACAAAGTGTAATAATCACTTAATTATAGGATATGTATTGATGATGTGATGGTTACACATAGACTTGTCACATAATTTGTACAATAAATTTGGGTAAAATTTTGGGCAATGTAACATTACCCTTGAATTAATATTGATATAACAATGTCAATATATAATAACCACATTGGTTGAGTGAAAAAATGTTGTATTCCTATGGTATTATTGTGGTTGCATACATGCATTGCTTGTGAAAAGCTAGCTACTTTTATGGCATTGTAGAGTTAAAAATCGGTTCGATATGTATGTTGACTTAATATTAATGGAATGTTGTTATTGTTTAATAGGCTACGATGGTAAATAATTCTCATTCGATTTAATAATGTTTTAGGTTAGAGTGGCTGCAACATTGATGATAATAAAAGAATGTGTATTAGTGGAATTTGATGTTGTATTTTATTTAAATAATATTATTAATTATCAACTAATTTCTCTATGAGTAATGTTAGGCTTTCCAAAAATTTTGCCTAGATTTATGCTCAAATGATGTAGCATGTAAGTTATTAAAATCTTATAAATCATGGGATAATATGATAATTAATAAGATTTTGACAATTCATATGTCACATCATTTAAATATATATTTGGATAAAATTTTTGGAAAGTTTAGTATTACTCTTTCTTTGTTTAGAGTTGTCAAATGGGCCACATGGCCCAAGCTCGACTTGCAATTGACCCTTAAATTGAGGGCTAAGTTTGTATTCAAAGTCTTATTGAGAGAGTCTGATTAGAGGGTAGTGTCGGGTTGAAGGTACTCTATAGAAAGGACACAAGCCCAAAATTTAAGGCCCAAACTGCCCATTTGATACATCTAGTTTTCAGATTCCATGTAATGTGAAATCTCTCCTCAAAGTCAAAGTATGCCAATTTAGGAAATGCATATCATTTTCAAAACGTGTACTAATTCCTGAAGTCAAAATATGCAATACCTGCAATGCGAAAATTTCAAATACGTGATGGGTGTATTAAATATATACTTTATTAGAGTTTGATGAATTATTATTATTATTTGAAGTAATAATTCCAAAAAACCTATTGTAATTTGCAAAAATATCTATTTTACCACACTAGTTTTTATTTTTATCCAAAATCACATTTGATATTAATAAATTAACAAAAAAATTATATAAAGGGTAAAAGGATAATTTCAACCCTGATATTTCTACTAATAAATAAAATAATATTTTTATTAAAAAAATTTGGGCTTTCAAACTAGAAACCCAATCTAAAGGTAGAGATCTAATCTCCAAATTGAATCTCCATTGTTGAAACCTAACTAATAAACAAAAAAATATCAACAAAAAAATCATCAACATACCAAAATAATAATATTAATAATAATTACCAATCAACAATCACACATCCAACATCATCAATCATTGGAATGCATCATCTAAATTCAAATCAAACCCAACTCAGATGAAATCTAGGTTTCATGAACCCAGAAATCTGGGTTTGACCTATAGCTAATTTGGATTCCATGAACTGAGACATATGGGTTCAAATCGAGTCTAGATGTCCATCTAACCCAAATTTAACGCATTTCTCATTTTACCCTTAGAGTCAAATAGTTAACCAAGTCAACCTAACTGAATCTATGACCATCAGGAGCATTCACCATTTCACACACTTCTAAGGGGTCTTTGAGTATTTTTATTAACATCAGGGGAGATTTTTGATAAAACTAAAATGATATGTGGTAAAATGGATATTTTTACAAGTTATAATGATATATATTTTTTATTATCCCTTTAATTAATATTTAATTAATTTTTTTTATCTCATTTCTCATTTAACCTTGAGAGTCAAATGGTCAATTAAGTTAACTTACAGAATTTATAACTGTTAGAGGCATTGTCGTCCTTTTGCATGTTTCTGGGGGGTATTTTGAGTATTTTGATTAACGTCAGAAGAGATTTTAGATAAAAATGAAATTATAATTGGGAGAATGAACATTTTTACAAACTTCAGTGGATTTTTTAGGATTATCCATTTTTTAAATATTGGTGGAACTCATATTTTATAGAAGCCATATTGATTTTGTTATAATTCTTTAAGAAATTCAATTAAATTTTGCGGAAAATGGAAAGATTTGTTGTAAACATTTTTCTTCATAAAAGTCACTTTAAAGTACTCCATCCAATTCCTCATTTAATTGAAATGTATGATGTCAATGACTTTTAAAAACTCCTAGATTTCATTAAATTCTATATAAACTTGAATTTAATATACTTAAATTGTAATGGATTACATATTAATCTGGATTAAATACACCTATATTTCAATGAAATTGATTCAAATATGTATTGGATATATCTAAATTTTTAAAATCCTTTGAATTTCAATGAAATTTTAAGTTGAATACACCTCTCTTGATGTATCATCAAAAAGAGGGAAAAAAAATATACTAATCAAGGCTTCAAAAAATGGAATGCATTAACCATATCTTCATCTTAGATAATCTTGCATTAACTCTTCTTCAATCTTGAATTTTTATATACGTGATCTATGTCCCTATAAATAGATCTTAATTCACAGCACTCAATCATCTAATATTTTCAATCTTGAGTTCAACTATCAAAAACAAATGGAGAAGCAAATTATGGGCTGGTCTTTTTTGGCTTTAGCTTTAGTGACTGTGATTGTGAATCATCAGAATTTTGTGCGTGCATCGATCATATGTGACGAGGTCCTGACACCGTTGACACCATGCAAGCCATTCTTGTTGGGGAAAGCACCAAGCCAGTTCCTATATATTGTGCTGGCCTGAAAACTGTGCATCATAGGTGCAACACACCAGGTGGCTTGAAAACAGTGCATGATAGGTGCACCACACCAGCTGAAACCGCAGCTATGTGTGAGTGCTTCAAGAAGGGTCGAGCAGAATGGTGATAGACTGCAAGTACATATATATTCTTTGATCTCTTTCTATATTAAATAGCTAGCGATGTTGTAATGTATGTGTCATATCATTCACTAATTTATACGTCAACAGAAATAAGCATACAGTCCAACATGTTAGATTCTTGAATTAGTCTCAATTTAAAGTTTTCCTACTCTCTCCTAGCTCTTCTCTCTAATTTATATGTTAATTACATAAGCATTAATTTCGATTTCCATGTAATTATATATTTATATTTATATGATATATTTATTTATATTTTACTTTTAATTCTTGTACTATATTTTTTTTGTGCAGATGTAAACTTTAGAATATTGGAGTTTTTTGAGCGGAGAAGTCTTTGCGGCACTATATATTAGAATAATTTGGAGTTTGTATTAGTAAAAACAAATCTGCTGTTATGTGGCTAGTCACTTTTGTCACCAGCCTCTTTTTATGTGTAAGTATATGAAAGTCTTTTGAAAAGATGTATTTGAAAGTTTTATATGAATAAAAGTGCCCTTTATAATTTTAGCGACTCCATATCATATACTAGCACGTGCTTGCAATATCAAGGAAAATTTGGGATATACATTTATTCTAAGATCTATTTAGGATAACTTTTGTTTTTGACTTCTGACATTAAAAGAATGGAAGTGGGAGCTCTTTTTCAAAAGTCATTCGGGATGACTTCCTTCCAAACAGCTTTTGAATGATAAAAGCCCATTTTCAATTTTCATCTAAACAGCTCTCAAAATAGATTTTGGGCGTAAAAAGCCGAAAAATGGATTTCAAAAACCATCCCAAATAGGCCTATTAGTAATTTAATATACATCTTTTTATAGGCAATTATATTGAAGATTGGACCCACTATAATTATATGTAGTTTTTTTTTTTAATTAATTTATTTTTTAACACTTGTCTAATTTTAGTAAAACAAATGCCTATAATTAATGATAGTAAAACTTTAAATACTTTTCTATCAGTTAATAGCATGTCATCAAAGGGTAGTTAAATGCCTGTTAAACTCTCACATTATTATTATTATTGTTATTATTATTATTATTATTTTTTTAAGTAAAGAGAAACTTTTATAAACCATAGACAAGAGGGAAAATACATTGAACATTGGCATCATGCCAAGATAGAGCCTCTGAAGAGGACAAGGTTAAGGCTACAAGCATATGTGCCAAGCCGTTTTCATCTCTAAGAATGACTTGACATTTACAAACACCTACAATGTCACAAAGAGTCTTAATATCAGAAACAAGAGAGTACGCTTCTCCCATAGTAACATTAGATGCATTAACAATAGAAGTAACTCCCACAGCATCTACCTCAACAAAATCAATCTTCAAATTCAAAAAAGAAGCCACTACTAAGGCTTCCCTAAGAGCAATCAATTCACCTATTTCTAGATTGAGATTACCTTTCCAAGGTTTAGCCATAGCAACAACAATCTTCCTCACATGATCATGCACAACAAAACTTAGACCTGCCTTGAAGGAACTAGACTATATGGCCACATTCGAATTTAGCTTCAAAGTGCCATAAGGAGGAGGAGTCCAAACAAGAGGGGTAGAAGAAGTAGAGGGGATAGGCTTAACAAAAATAGGCCTATTAGTCATTTAATATACATCCTTTTATAGGAAGTTATATTGAAGTTTGGATCCACTATATTTATATGTAGTTTTTTTTTTTTTTTGAAAAAATATTTATATATAGTTTGAAAAAATTGATAATATAAATAATATATAAACTCAAGTGGGACGAAGCTTTATTACGGTTGCCTAATTTTAGTAAAACAAAAACCTATTATTAATGATAATAAAACTTTATATACATTTCTATTAATTAATAGCATGTCATGAAAGGGTAGTCAAATGCATATTAAACTCTCACATTATTACTCTTAGTTAAAATAGCATATAACAACTCATCATAATTGTAAATAAAAGAAAAGCATTAATTCTACTTAAATGACTCTACCCAAAATTTTTGCTATAAATACAATCGAAATCCCACATTCTTTCTCTACTAAAGCAAGTTGATTTTTTTCTTTTAATAAAATTATAACGGTTAGTATTTAGTTCATTTAGTGATCATTACTAAAATGAAGAAAAAAATGATGATGGCTAAGTATATTCTAGCTTTGGTTGCCGTTGTGGTTATGGTAGTGAGGACTGCAAATTATGTGCAAGCATCTATATCATGCCAAGAGACCATAGTCACATTGATGCCTTGCTTGCCATTCTTGGCTTAAGGGACAAACAAGCCCTCCTTACCCGCAGTGTTGTGTGGGCGTGGCAAATGTGAAAAATATGGGCAAGACCAAGCTAGATCTCCAAGCAATGTGTGAACGCTTGAAGAATGCAACAATATATCTTTGAAGGCTAATCCTTAAAAAGTTGAGGCTCTTCCTGGATTATGTGGAGCGTCACTTCCATTCCTTATCAAGCTAGATATCGACTACTTGAAGCACGCATATCTTTTTGTCTCCAAAAATTAAGTTTCTAATAAATGGATATATTGTATTATCATATATTTAAATAGTACACTACATAACAAAAATAATGTTGATATGCATGCTCATTCTAGTAAAAATTGTTTCTCCTTTTATGTGTGCTAAATTCAATGAATATAGTTCTCTTGACTCCTTGTGTTTTTCTTTTTGTCTTGCAGGCTTGAAGGATATTAACCAAGCTATATATTGTTGGATTTTGTAGTACAAGAATGAAATAAAGAACAACAATAAACTCAATGTATAAAGCAACATTTGGACAAAACAACAAAAATAAATAAATAATAAGAACAATTAATATATATCGACTTAAATAACAAATTGATGAAGAAGATTGAGGCTTACAATATTTAGCAATGTCCTAAAGATAAATTTCTACCATTATCTATACTTAAAGTTCTTTGATGATTATCTCTCAGGATTCAACAATCTATAGTGTTGATTCTTAACTCTAGAATCAACGCTCGACTTTGAACCAAAGTGTTTGAGTTTTTGAGTACAAAAGATAGATAAGAAAGTCTACAGATTTTGACGGATGAAAAAAATGAGTATTTGGTATGATAAAGGACCACTCCTATTCATAGATATGTCGGTGTCCTTTAAATCAAATTTGTGTCCTTTCATAGAGGTGTCAAGTGAAGAGATACAACACTTAAATGAAAATGTGCAATTCTTAAGTGAAGAAGTACAACTCTTCAAATTGAAAATTAAAACATGAAGAGATCCAATTGTTAGTGAAAATGTGCAACTTTTCACTTTCAATTTTTAAAGATTTCAATTCAAAATTTCTAACAACTATAGTGTTGTTGGGATTTTATTAATGGAATAAAAGTGTCATGTGGTTTTGGAGTGTATAAGCTATTTGAAAGCTAGATAGATGCTCATCAACTTTGCACATTTTATTTGTGTATCAAAATGCTTTAATTGAATTACATTACTTATATTTTCCTTAATTTGCAATTTCTATGAATTTTTTGATCAATTGATTTAACTGTCATAACTATATAAGAATTATTAAATTCTATAGTTATAATTGGTTTATGTTATAAAACAAATGCAATATTAAAATATTACAAAATAAGAACAAGGAATAAAGATAAAGCACAAAAAGAATCTTGGCAGAGAGTTGTTATTTTATTGTTTCATTTTTTATGCAAGAATAATCCATACAAACTTATGTATCCTTTATTTATAGGTTTAGAATCATAAATGTAGGAAATAGAAAGAGACACAAGTTACACAATATGTTAAGACACTATTATGATGATCATTATTTGAGTAGTAATGATCTTTAATGTGGAGGTTATAAAAAGCATTAAGGTACAATTATGATGATCATTATTTATGTGATAATGATCTTTAATGTGGAGGTTATAGAATACTAAAGGGTGGTATCTAATTGATTTACAACACTCCTCCTTTGGATGTCCACTGTACAAAGAATATACTTCATTAAAAACCTTTTCAAGAAAAAACTCTATGGGAAAAAAATCCTGATAAAGGAAAAAAAGAGTACATAATTCTTATATATAGTAACCTCCCCCTCATGCTAATATGTTTTCTTTTGGTTAATTTTAACAAAATTCTTTGAACCGACACATGTCAATCTTATTCACCAATTTCTCAAATGTTGTTGTAGGAAGTGCCTTTGTGAACAAATCTGCCATGTTGTCAGAAGATCGAATTTGATAAATGTTTATCTCTCTTTTATTCTGAAGTTCATGTGTGAAAATTTTTTTTGGTGAAATGTGCTTGGTTCTGTCTCATTTTATGTAACCTCTTTTGATTTTAACGATACAAGTTACATTATTTTCATATAAAATTGTTAGACTTTCTTTAACAAGTGGAAGATCACATGCTTTATAAATATGTTGAATCAGAGATCTCAACCATACGCATTCTCGATTTGTCTCATGTAATGCTAATATTTCAGCATGATTTGAAGATGTGACAGTTAGAGTTTGCTTTGTAGAACGCCAAGATATAGCAGTACCACGATATGTAAACAAATAACTTATTTGAGATCGTGCTTTATGTGGATCTGATAAATATTCAACATTTGCATATCCGATCAATTCTGCCTTTGAATCCTTCGAATAAAACAAACTCATGTCTGATGTTCCTTGAAGATAACGAAGTAGTTGTTTAACACCATTCCAATGTCTTTGAGTTGGTGAAGAATTATATCTTGCTAGTAAATTAACAGAGAATGTTATATCAGATCTTGTGCAATTAGGAAGATACATTAGTGCACCAATAGCACTAAGATATGGTACTTCTAGATCAAGAATTTCTTTATTATCCTCTTGAGGACGAAAATGATCTTTTTTCACATCAAGGAATCAAACAATCATGGGAGAGCTTATTGGATGAGATTTATCCATGTTAAAATGCTTTAATACCTTTTCGATATAAATTGATTGGTGAACAAAAATCCTTTTAGCTAGATGTTTGATCTGCAAGTCGAGATAGAATTTTGTTTGGCCAAAATCCTTTATTTCAAACTCATTTTTTAAAAATGTTATCATCTCTATGAGCTTTTCATGAGCCCCGATGATATTTAAATCATCAACATAAACTGCAATAATAGCAAATCCAGACTTTGATTTCTTAATAAACACATATGGGCAAATTGGATTGTTAATATACTATTCCTTCAAAAGATATTCACTGAGACGATTATACCACATGCATCCAGATTGCTTTAATCCATACAAAGATCTTTGCAATTTAATTGAATACATTTACCAGGGCTTCGAATTGCATGTATCAGACATTTTCAGTCCTGTAGGTACTTTCATATAAATGACACTATCAAGTGATTCATACAGATAAACTGTCACAACATCCATTAAATGCATATAAAGTTCTTTTGTAATTGCTACGCTAATTAGAAATCTAAATGTGATTGCATTCACCACTAGAGAATAAGTCTCCTCATAATCAATATCAGGTCTTTGAAAGAAACCTTGTGCTACAAGTTGTGCTTATACCTTATAACTTCATTTCTCTCATTACGTTTTCACATAAATACCCATTTGTAGCCTACAGGTTTCACACCTTTAGGTGTTTAGGCAATAGATTCAAAGACTTGATGTTTTTCAAGTGAATCTAATTCTGCCTGGATAGCGTCTTTCCATTTTGGCCAATCAGTTCTACATCGACACTTATCAACGGACTTCGGTTCAAGATCCTCATTTATAATATCAAGAGCAACTACATATGCAAATATATTATCAATAACAGTTTCCTTTCGGTTCCATCTCTTTCCTGAAATAACATAATTTACTGAAATCTCTTCATCATAGTTAGTTTAGGAACCTGACCCTCTTCTGCGGTTATTTGTTTAGTTACATCAATTATTTCTTTTATGGGCTCTTTAGGAGTATTAATAACTTCAGAAGTGTCAATTTGCTTATTTTGCTACTTTTTCTTTCTAGGATTTTTATCTTTGAAACCGAGTGGTCTACCATGCTTTTGACGTGCATTAGACTCATTTACTAGCATATTAGCAACTTGTTCTTCAGGGACATCAATACGAGCAGGAGCATTAACAACTGGTATATATGACTTTGTCACATTTTTACTATCAGTAAATGTATCTAGTAATTGATTTGTAATTCCTTGCAATTGAATTATTTTCTGAACTTCCAATTCACGTTAATTTGTACGAGGATCAAAATTAGATAACGACGATGCATTCCATGAAATTTCTTGTCTTTCCAATTGTTGTTTCTCTCCCCCTAATATTGGGAAAACTGTCTCATCAAATTGACAGTCAGCAAAGCGTGCTGTGAAAATATCACCCATCAAAGGTTCAAGATATTTAATAATTGATGGGGATTCAAATCCAACATAAATTCTCAATCTTCTTTGTGGACCCATTTTAGTGCGCTGTGGTGGAGCAATAGAAACATATACTACACAACCAAAAACTCTTAGATGGAAAATATTGGGTTCTTTACTAGAGATAAATTGTAATGGAGAGTATTTATAATATGCAGTTGGCTTTATATGAATAAGTGCTGCAGCATGTAATATGGCATGTCCCTAGACAGAATTAGGCAACTTTATTTTTATAAGTAAGGGCCTAGCAATTAATTTAAGTCTTTTAATAAAGGATTCTGTTAATCCATTTTGTGTATATGTATGAGCAACATGATGCTCAACAGTAATTCCAATGGACATACAATAATCATTAAAAGCTTGAGATGTAAATTTTTCAGCATTATCAAGACGAATTTTCTTGATTGTATAATCCAGAAATTGAGCCCGTAATCGGATTATTTGGGCAAGAAGCCTCACAAATGTGACATTACGAGTAGATAATAGACAAACATGTGACCAACGTATTGATGCATCTATTAGTATCATAAAATATTAAAATAGTCCACATGATGGATTAATAGGTCCACATATGTCTCCTTGAATTCGTTCTAAAAATGCAAGAGATTCAATGATAACTTTTGTTATGGATAACCTTGTAATTAGTTTCCCTTGAAAACAAGTAGCACATGAAAAATCTTTGAACAAAAGAGTCTTGTGGTTCTTTAAAGGATGTCCGTGTGAATTTTTTATAATTCTTCGCATCATTATTGAACCTGGATGACCTAATCGGTCATGCCAAACAATAAAAGTCTTTGAATTCAACAATTCTTGGTTCATAACCATATATGACTTAATTGGATTTATAAAAGTATAATATAATCCAGAAGAGTATACTGATAATTTTTTCAATATATGTTTCTTCTCTGAGACAATAGACGTAATATAAAGATATTCAACGTCTTTTTCATTCGTCGTCTCAATATAATAAGCATTACGACATGTGTCTCTAAAACTTAGTAGATTTCTTGTTGATCTACCAAAAAACATGACATCATTTATTATAAATTTTGTGCCACCAGGTAATAATATATGAGCTTTTCCATAACCTTCAAGAAGATTTTCAACACCAAATATTTTGCTAACATTAGCTTTAGCCAATATAAGATTAAGAAAATATTTTTTTATCTTTAAGTATAGTGTGTGTTGTTCCATTGTCTACTAGACAAAAAGCTTCATCATTATGTTGAGCTCCAATCGTATAATCAATGGAAACCATGTTCTTCGTAAGTAAAAGAAAAACAAAATTATAAGAATAAAGAAGAATCTCTTTAATTTTAAACATGAACACATTGAAATTATATTGAAAAATAAAATACACTGAATATTACTTAACACACTTGTAATCAAATACACTAAAAACAACAAACTTTTGAAAATTGGAAGTACGAAACACACTAACGACATAACACATTAAAACATATTGTAAATAGCACATTTGGAGTGACTTGTTGCAAGAACATCCTCTTAAACCACATTTATGTTTCTATCTCCAATCAAATTTCCATCATAATTCTTAAAGAAATCTGCAACATCTAAATATGTCAAATCCATAGGATTAAGGTTTTTAGTAAAGTTTATTTCAACACCTTTTCCTTTTTCTTTTAAGGAAGCTTGGTAAAGATCAACAAAGTATTTTGTTGTACGACATGTACAACCCCAATGACCTTTCATGACACATCTGTGACAAGTGCTTTCATTATTTTTGAAACCGTTTTCCTTTTATTTTTCCTCATTATTCTCCCACTTCAAGTGGTGAAATGCAGTTTTCTTGAAATTTGAGGAGTTTTGATTATAATTACCACCATGCCCGCATCCATGACCACGACCAAGACTACGACCATGCCCACGCTTAGGATCATTAACAATGCAATATTCGCTTCAAGGAATGTTGTTGATCCAGTTGGTCGAGATTGATGATTTTTCATTAATAATTCATTATTTTGTTCAGCCACTAAGAAACATGATATCAACTCAAAATATTTTTTAAAACCTTTTTGCGATACTGGTGCTGCAGGAGCATATTAGAAGCATGGAAAGTAGAATATGTTTTTTCTAACATATCTTTATCTATAACACTTTCTTCGCATAATTTTAATTGAGAAGTAATTTTAAACATTGTGGAATTATACTCGCTTACACTTTTAAAATCTTGCAATCGCAGATGCATCCAGTTATAGCAAGCTTTTGGAAGTATTACTGTCTTTTGGTGGTCATACATTTCTTTCAAATTATTCTAAAGAACATATGGATCTTTTACTATTAAATATTCAGTTTTTAAACCTTCATGGAGATGATGATGAAGGAATATCATTGCCTTCGCGTGATCTTATGAGGATGCCTCATTCTTCTCTTTTATTATATCTCCAAGATTCTTGGCATCTAGGTGAATTTCAGCATCAAGAGTCCATGCCAAATAATTACTACCAGAAATATCAAGGGCAGTGAACTCGAGCTTTATTAGATTTGACATGTTGAAAACTATTAATTGACAATATATAATAAAATTAATAAAACTATATAAAATGATAAAATATATAATAAACAGTTTCTCCATACATAATATAATTCAAGTATAATAGTCATCAATATTATAATATACTAGATGCTTAAAAGAAAAACATACAACATACAATTAATAATTATTGACATGAATTTTAATTGACCAAGAGGATATAGAGAAATTATAAAAGATATATTAACAATGATACTATAACTATACTTCAACGTATAATCAATTTATTGATTAACAATAAAGTAAAACAAACGTTTAATAAAATTTATCATTACAAAATAATTGATAATCAAGTTATAACCGATATAAGAAACTGTATAATCTATTATACAAATAAAACAAAGTTGATAACCATTGATTAGCAAAGTAAAGAACTGAAAACATAACTCATCCAATAACATAAAATATATTAATGGGTAAACAAATATATAAATAATCATGGGAATAATAATAAAGATTTATATAAACAAACAAAAAGAACATAATTCATAAACATATAAATACATAAAATGTAGTAGAGAGAAAGAATGCTTAATAAATCATATCAAAGCATTACATGTCAATAACATAATAGAAAACTAAATAAATATTATAAAGAAATCTATTTGACTAAAATTCTACCTTGATGGAAAATAAACAGTTAGAACTCGTGCTGATAACGTATTATAAAACAAATGCAATATTAAGATATTGCAAAATAAGAACAAGGAATAAAAATAAAGCACAAAAAGAATTTTGGGAGAGAGTTGTTATTTTATTGTTTCATTTCTTATGCAAGAATAATTTATACAAACTTATGTATCCTTTATTTATAAGCTAAGAATTATAAATATAGGAAATAGAAAAAGACACAAGTTACACAATACATTAATACACTATTATGATGATCATTATTTGATCTTTAATGTGAAGGTTATAGAAAGCATTAAGGTACAATTATGATGATCATTATTTGTATGATAATGATATTTAATGTGGAGGTTATTGAATACTAAAGGGTGACATCCAATTAATTTACAACAGTTTAATAATTTTTAGTCAATAATGAAAAATATATATAATACTACTATTATAAACATGATATCTTTTGAGCAACTAGACAACTTCATCAATACAAATTGAGGATTTGATATCAATGTTAGCAATTCATTTGCGGAGTTTACATCTATAGCATCAACATGTAGCACTCAATCACTTTTGAAAATATTTGGAAATAAGAAACAGAATACACGAAGCTTCATTTTCTTTAATATGAGAGAATCGAGTATGTGGGTGGCATCTAAAGTCTCAATGTACTATGCATTCAATGAAGTATAATGCACTTTCCAAAACTTCTAACAGTGACGAACTAAAAAATTTGTATGACATGAGGCACTATACCGAAACATAATATATGCAATAATATTAAAATCCAACTATGATGTAAATATTATTAATTGAAATATTAATACATATCAAACTCATATATATTATTTTAATCATACCAAATATCTATTAAAACCTACCGAACTTGGAACCAAAAAGTTGCACCACTAGTAAGATAATGTACACATTTTGAATAATGTTTCCAAGTAGAACTGAGTACCACAGCCAGCCTAAGAGCATCCATAGACAGACAGAAGACATTTAATTTGATAAGAGATATCAAGAAATGGTAATTCACTCACTCGATCAATTTGAGATGTCACAAGACATCATGCTACTCTACTAGCTACAAAGGCATACAAAACAAAAATGCCGATAGAATTTATGGAAGTATCACAAGCTACAGATGATACATCTCAATTCGATTAGAAGAAACTGTTGTAATAAATAGTTCATTCACCGGCAATGCCTGGAATTACCTTGCTCTAAACAGCTCCAAGAAGAATTAATAATATATGATTTGAAGGAGATTCTTTTCAGTCCAATGGTGCCCACAATGAAATATCTATCTACTGCGTACAAGTAGAAAGCAGCTATACAGATTCTGGATATAGTTAATTGACACAAGTGCAATAGTCTAGAAAGTAAATGAAAAAACCAAAATCAAACCCCAACCGTTAAAAAAGTCTCTTTATTTGGTGGAGGTTAGTTGTTTCATTAGCATTTACTCATCAAAAAATTTTGATTCATTACAAATATAGACACTTACATTAAATATGCAAACCATAAATTAATTAAGATTCAAACATATCCACTAAAAGAAATAAAAGCACATTACATCAACCAAATTATCAGAAAACACAAAACCCCACTACTTGAGAACATGAAAAAATTAGATAACACAGCACTTACAGCCATTACTGAGGTAAGTTAATTATAGTTGGTTGTTTCCACTGATTTTTGGAAGAAAATCATTGAAGAAAAAGAAAAACAAGGAGGACCCCAAGTTCGGTTTTGGACCATTTTGAGGTTGTTTTGATCCACCGGAAATCCCGAGGACCTGGCGTTTTTGGGTGCAGACGATAATTCGATGGTTACACAGCTTGCATGACCAATGAAAAAATGTGCGTGACATTTTTAGGCCCCAGAAGCGAAGTCCTTGATGACTTTCTTCTTGTTGTTTAGCTCTTGTTTGAAGATACCGAATATTTTCAACGGATTCTGGTATTCCATTTTATTTGTATTCGTCTCTTCAACTTCTTCTTCGTTGTCACTCCTCTATTCCTCCATACAACTCGTGGACTGCTTCCTGACTCTTTTGAGTGTAGGATTCTGCGTTGTAGACCATGCTAGGTGGGCCTATATTGCTGATGTGGACGCGTTATGTGGGTCCCCTCACTAGCGGGAGATTATGATAAATTAGCTTCCATTGAATTGATATTGATATGACAATGTCAATATATAACAACCACATTAATTGACTGAAAAAAATGCTGTAATCGTATGGTATTATTGTGGTAGCAATGCTTGTTAAAAGCTAGTTACTTTTTGCCATCATAGAGTTTAAAATCAGTTCGATACGTATGTTGACTTAATATTAATGGAATGTTGTTATTGTTTAATAGGCTATGATGGTAAATAATCTTCATTCGATTCAATAATGTTTTAAGTTAGCATGGCTGCAACATTAAAGATAATAAATAAATGTGTATTAGTGGAATTTGATATTGTATTTTATTTAAATAATATTATTAATTGTCAATTAATTTTTTTATAAGTAATGTTAGACTTCCCAAAAATTTTATTCAAATCTGCCTAATGATATAGTATGTGATTGTCAAAATTTTATAAATCATAAAATAATATAATAATTAATAAGATTTTAACAACTTGTATACCACATCATTTAAGCATAGGTTTGGACAAATTTTTTAAAAAGCTTAGCATTACTTCTCTATTTGGAGTTTGTCAAATGGGCCACATGGCCCAAGCTCAACTTGCGACCCTCAAATTAAGGGCTAAGTTTATATTCAAAGTCTTATTGGGAGATTCTGATTATAGGGTATTGTTAGGTTAAAGGTACTCTATAGTAAGGGCAAAAGCCCAAAATTTAAGGCCCAAACTGCCCATTTGATACATCAGGTTTTGGATTCCATGTAATGTGAAATCTCTCCTCAAAGTCGAAGTATGCCAATTCAAGAAATGCATCTCATTTTCAAAATATGTGCTAATTCCTAAAATCAAACTATGCAATACCTCCAATGCAAAAATTTAAAATATGTGGAGGGTGTATTTAAACTTTGATGAATTATTATTATTATTATTTAAATAATGGTGAAATTTACTTATTCTATAGACTCTATATTGATTTTGTTATAATTCTTTGAGAAATTTATTTAAATTTTGAGGAAAATGATAAGATTTGTTACAAACTTTTTTCTTCATAAAAATCATTTTAAACTTCATCCAAATTCATCACTAAATGAAATCTATGAAATCAATGACTTTCAAATACTCCTAGATTTTATTAAATTCTATATAATTATGAATTTAATACACTTAGATTTTAATGAATTCCATATAAATCTAAATTAAATATATCTGGATTTCAATGAAATTTATTCAAATCTGTATTGGATATATCTAAACTTTTAAAATAATTTGAATTTCAATGAAATCATAAGTTGAATACACTGATCGTAATGTATCATCAAAAAGAGAAAAAATATATATATACCGATTAGAGCTTCCAAAAATGGAATGCATTACCCATATCTTCATCTTAGATAATCTTGCATTAACTCTTCTTCAATCTTGAAATTTTATATACGTGATTTATATCCCAAAATGGTGGGATTTGATAGGTTTGGGAATGAACATTTCATATTTGGAGAGCAATGGATGAGATTCTAAACCCAAACCCAAACTCCCTCAAATCCTTCTTCTATGGGAATACTCATTCCCAAATTAAATGGTGAGATTTGATGGGGTTGCGAATAAACATTTGATCTCCACTTAATTTTTTAATTTCGAATTTTTTAAAATTAATTTTAAGTATATTATAAAATATTTAAATTAACTTTATTCTAATCCAATCTCAAACTACACTGAATATAATATGATATAATTTTAATTCAATCCTAAGTTCTACCAAACAATTTTCAAGTCAAACCAATCCAATCTACTTCATTCCAATCCAATCTAATCCAATCTCACATGCCAAATATAGCCAAGGCTCTATCCAAGAATTTTGCTATAAATACAACCGAAGTCTCACATTCTTCTCCACTAAAGCAAGTTGAATTCTTTTCAATTTTATAACCGTTAATATTTAGTTCATTTAGTGATCATTATTGAAATTTTGAAGATAATGATGATGGCTAAGTCTATTCTAGCTTTGGCTACCATTGTGGTTATGGTAGTGAGTACTGCAAATTATGTGCAAGCATTGATATCATGCCCAAGGGCTATAATCTCATTGGCACCTTGCTTGCCATTCTTGGCTCATGGGGTAGACAAGCCCTCCCCACTGTGTTGTGTGGCTGTGGCCAATGAGAAGGCCATGGCCAAGACCAAGCCAGATCTCCAAGCATTATGTGAATGTTTGAAGAAAGCATCAGGATCTTTTAAGGTTGATCCTAAAAATGCTGGGGCTCTTCCTAAATTATGTGGGGTGTCACTTCCATTCCCCATCACAGCAGATATCGACTGCTCAAAGTACGTATATCTTTTTTCCCCAACAAGTCTTTAATGAATTGATGAATTGTGTTATGATATATTTAAATAGTGTGTTACATAACAGAAATAATGTTGATACGTATGCTCATTCTAGTAAAAAAAATTTCTCCTTTTAAGTGTGCTAAGTTCAATGAAGATAGTTCTCCTAACTTCTTGTGTTTTTATTTGTGTTTTGCAGGATTGGATGGTATTAACCAAGCTATAGTGTTGTTGGTCAGGATTCTATTAATGGAATAAAAGAGTCATGTAGTTCTGAGCATATATGATAATTAGAAACTAGATAGATGATATCATCGACTTTGCACATCTTGTTTGTGTATCAAAATGCTTTAATTGAATTACATTACTTATCTTTTCCTTAATTTGCGATTTCTATGATTTTTTTGGTCCATTGATTTAACTGCCATAACTATATGAGAATTATCAAATTTTGTAGTTATAATTGGTTGAATAATTTTTTATTCAATAATTAAAAAAAAAAACTATAATACTACTATTGTAAACACGATAATCTTTTGAGCAACTAGACAACTTCATCAATACAAATTGAGATTTTGATATCAATGTTACTAATTTAATTGCCGAGTTTATATCTATAACACTAACATGTAGCACTCAATAACTTTTTAAAATTTTGGGAAAATAAGAAGCAGAAGACCTAGGGCTTCATTTTCTCTAATATAAGAGATGTATTTGAAAGTTTTATATGAATAAAAGTGCCTTTTATAATTTTTCGGACTTAGTTAAATGACTCCATACCATATACTGGCATGTACTTGCAATATCAAAGAAAATTTGGGATATATATCTATTCTAAGATCAATTTGGGATACCTTTTATTTTAGGCTTCTGACATTAGAATAAGCAAGGTATTGACTCTTTTTCAAAAGCCACAAAGGCTGACTTCCTTCCAAAGGACTTTTGAATGATAAAAATTCATTTTAAATTTTCATCCAAACAACTTTCAAAGTAGTTTTGGACTCAAAAAGCTTAAAAATGGTTGTAAAAAACTAGTGCAAACATGCCCTTTAGTAATTTAATATACATCTTTTTATAGATAGTTATACTGAAGTTTGGACCCACAATAATTATATGTAGTTTTTTTTTAAAAAAAAATTATATATATAGTTAAAAAAATGATAAAATAGATAATATATAAACTCATGAGGGTCGAAGCTTTATTACAGTTGCCTAATTTCAGTAAAATAAAAGCATATAATTAATGATGATAAAACTTTAAATACTTTTCTACTAGTTAATAGCATGTCATGAAAGGGGAGTCAAATGCATATTAAACTCTTAGCTATGTTTAGATCATGGGACTTTTGGTGGATATGAGATTCAAAATATCTTAATCTTTCAATCTCATATTTGAAGAGCAATGAGTGGGATTTTAAATTCAATCCCAAATCTTCTCAGATCCTCCTCTCATAGGAATGTTAATTCCTAACCAAAATGGAGGAATTTGAGGGGTTTAGGAATAAACATTCCATGTCCTCTTAATTTTTTTTTCAAATTTTAAAATAAATTTTTTAAATTAATTTTCAATAAATTATAAAATATTTAAATTAAATTTATTTCAATCCAATCTCAACTTATACTAAATAAAATATGATATAATTTTAATCTAATCTCAAGTTCTATCGAACATGGGACAATATTTTTTCAATTCAATCTAATCCAATCCAATCACACGTGTCAAACGTAACCAAGGCTCTACCCAAGACTTTTTGCTATAAATGTAACCAAAATCCCACATTCTTCTCCACTAAAGCAAGTTGAATTCTTTTTAATTTTATAACAATTAATATTTTGTTCATTTAGTGATTAGAGAAGAAAATGATGATGGCTAAGTCTATTCTAGCTTTGGTTGTCATTGTGGTTATGGTAGTGAGTACTGCAAATTATGTGCAAGCATTGATATCATGCCAAGGGCTGTAATCACATTGGCGCCTTGCTTGCCATTCTTGGCTCAAGGGGTAGACAAGCCCTTCCCGCTGTGTTGTGTGGCTGTGGCAAATGAGAAAGCCATGGCCAAGACCAAGCTAGATCTCCAAGCACTATATGAATGCTTGAAGAAAGCAACATGATCTTTTAAGGTTGATACTAAAAATGCTGGGGCTCTTCCTAAATTATGTGAGGTGTCACTTCCATTCCCTATCACGACAAATATCAATTGCTCAAAGTATTATATCTTTTTCCCTTAACAAATCTATAATAAACTGATGTATCGTATTATGCTATGTTTAAACAGTTTGTTATATAACAAAAATAATGTTGATATATATGCTCATTCTAGTAAAAATTGTTTCTCCTTTTGTGTGTGCTAAGTTCAATGAAGATAGTTCTCCTAACTCCTAGTGTTTTTTTTTTTTTTTTTTGGTGTTTTGCAGAATTGGATGGTATTAACTAGGCTATAGCATTGTTGACTAGGATTCTATTAATGGAATAAAAGAGCGATGTAGTTCTGGAGCGTATATGATATTTACAAATTAGATAGATGATATCATCAACTTTGCGCATCTCATTTGTGTATCAAAATGCTTTAATTGAATGACATTACTTATCTTTTCCTTAATTTGCGATTTCTATGAATTTTTTGATTAATTTATTTAACCGTCATAACTATATGAGAATTATCAAATTATGTAGTTATAATTTGTTTAATAATTTCCTAATCAATAATGAAAAAAAAAAAAACCATAATACAACTAATATAAACACGATATCTTTCAAGCAACCGGACAACTTCATCAACACAAATTGAGATTTTGATATCAATGTTACCAACTCAATTGTTGAGTTTATATCTATAGCACTAATATGTAGCACTTAATGACCTTTTAAAATTTTTGGAAAATAAGAAACAGAAGACAAGGGGCTTCATTTTCTCTAATATGAGAGAATCGGGTATGTTGGTGGCATCAAATGCCTCAATGCACTATGCATTTAATAAAGTATGATGCACTTTTCAAAACTTCCAAATTTTTTGCCCAACCATGTATTAATACTGTCAGACCAAAAAAATTATGTGATGTGAGGCACTATAGACCTTGACACTATTGACACCATGCAAAACATTCTTGTTGGGGAAAGCATCGAAGCCAATTCCTATATGTTGTGCTAGCTTGAAAATAGTGCATGATAGGTGCACCACACCAACTGATATTGCAGCAATGTGTGAGTGATCAAAGAAGGGTCGATCAGACTGGGGGTTGATGAAAAGAAAGCTTATGAACTTCCTCTACAATGCAGCATGACTCCCATGGACTGCAAGCATGTATATATTATAGGATCTCTTTCTATATTAAATATTTAGCGATGCTGTAATGTATGTATCATGTCATTCACTAATCTATACATCAACGTAATTTTACTATATAAACATATGGTCTAACATGTTACATTCTTGAATGTCCATTTAAAGTTTTTCTACTCTCTCTTAGCTCTTCTCTCTAATTTATATGTTAATTACATAAGCATTAATTTTGACTTCCTTGTAATTGTATAATTATATTTACATGATTTTTTTTTTAATTCTAATTCTTGTAGTATATGTTTCTTTGTGCAAAGGTAAACTTTAAAATACTAGAGTTCTCTGAGCAAAAAAGTCTTTGTGGCAGTATATGTTAGAATAATTTGGAGTTTTTATTAGTAAATACAAATCTGTTGTTATGTGGCTAGTCACTTTTGTTACCAGCCTCTTTTTATGTGTATGTATATGAAAGTCTTTTAAAGAGATGTATTTGAAAGTTTATATGAAAAAAACTGCTCTATAATTTTTCAGACTTAGTTAAATGATTCCATACCATATACTAGCATGTACTTGCAATATCAAGGATAATTTGGAATATATATCTATTCTAAGGTCAGTTTGGGATACCGTTTATTTTAGGCTTCTGACATTAAAACAAGAGAGGTATATATATATATTTTTTTCAAAAGCCACAAGGGCAGGCTTCTATTTTAAGTTTCATCCAAACAACTTTCAAAATAGTTTTTGGGCTCAAGAAGATGAAAAATGGTTTTAAAAAACCACTGCAAACATGGCATTTAGTAATTTAATATGCATCTTTTTGTAGGCAGTTAATTGAAGTTTGGACCTACTATAATTATATGTAACTTTTTTTTTTTTTGAAAAAAATATATATTTAAAAAAATGATAACATAGATAATATATAAACTCATGAGGGTCGAAGCTTTATTACAATTGCCTAATTTTAGTAAAATAAAAGCCTACAATTAGTGACAATAAAACTTTAAATACTTTTCTATTATTTAATAGCATGTCATGAAAGGGTAGTCAAATGCATATTAAAATCTCGGCTACGTTTAGATCATGGGATTTAAGGTAGGTATGGGATTCAAAATATCTCAGTTTCTCAAATCCCATATTTAAAGGGCAATGGGTGGGATTCTAATCTCAATCCCAAACTCTCTCAAATCTTCCTCTCATGGGAATGTTGATTTCCAACTAAAATGGAAGAATTTGATGGGTTTAGGAATGAACATTATATCTCTACTTAATTTTTTAATTATTTTTTAAAAAATTAATTTTCAACAAATTATAAAATATTCAAATTAATTGTATTTCAATCTAATCTCAATTTACACCAGACAAAATATGATATAATTTTAATCTAATCCAAGTTCTATCAAATATGGGACAATATTTTTTCAATTCAACCTCATCCAATCCAATCCAATCTAATCCAATCCCACGTGCCAAATATAGTCAGAGCTTACCCAAGAATTTTTACTATAAGTATAACCAAAGTCCCATGTTCTTCTCCACTAAAGCTAGTTGAATTCTTTTTAATTTTATAACAGTTAATATTTTGTTCATTTAGTGATTGGAGAAGAAAATGATGATGGCTAAGTCTATTCTAGCTTTGGCTACCATTGTGGTTATGGTAGTGAGTACTGCAAATTATGTGCAAGCATTGATATCATGCCCAAGGGCTATAATCTCATTGGCACCTTGCTTGCCATTCTTGGCTCATGGGGTAGACAAGCCCTCCCCACTGTGTTGTGTGGCTGTGGCCAATGAGAAGGCCATGGCCAAGACCAAGCCAGATCTCCAAGCATTATGTGAATGTTTGAAGAAAGCATCAGGATCTTTTAAGGTTGATCCTAAAAATGCTGGGGCTCTTCCTAAATTATGTGGGGTGTCACTTCCATTCCCCATCACAGCAAATATCGACTGCTCAAAGTACGTATATCTTTTTTCCCCAACAAGTCTTTAATGAATTGATGAATTGTGTTATGATATATTTAAATAGTGTGTTACATAACAGAAATAATGTTGATACGTATGCTCATTCTAGTAAAAAAAATTTCTCCTTTTAAGTGTGCTAAGTTCAATGAAGATAGTTCTCCTAACTTCTTGTGTTTTTATTTGTGTTTTGCAGGATTGGATGGTATTAACCAAGCTATAGCGTTGTTGACTAGGATTCTATTGATGAAATAAAAGAGTCATGTAGTTCTAGAGTGTATAAGATATTTAGAAACTAGATAGATGATATCATCAACTTTGCACATCTTATTTGTGTATCAAAATGCTTTAATTGAATGACATTACTTATCTTTTCCTTAATTTGCGATTTCAATGAATTTTTTGATCAATTGATTTAACTGCCATAACTATATGAGAATTATCAAATTCTATGCTTATAATCGGTTTAATAATATTCTAATCAATAATGAAAAAAAAAAAAAAAACTATAGTACTACTATTGCAAACACGATATCTTTCAAGCAACTAGATAACTTCATCAACACAAATTGAGGTTTTGAATATCTATAACATTAACATGTAGCACTCAATAACTTTTAAAATTTTTAGAAAATAAGAAACAGAAAATGAGGCCTTCATTTTCTCTAATATGAGAGAATCGAGTATGTGGGTAGCATCAAATACCTCAATGCACAATGCATTTAATAAAGGATAATGCACTTTTCAAAACTTCTTCTAATTTTTTTTGCCTAACTATGTATTAACAGTGTCGAACCAAAAAATTTATGTGATATGAGGCACTATATGCCCTGACACTATTAACACCATGCAAAACATTCTTGTTGGGGAAAGCACTGAAGCCAGTTCATAAATGTTGTGTTAGCCTAAAACTTGTGCATGATAGGTGCATAAGACCAACTGATATTGCAATAGTGTGTGAGTGCTTCAAAAAGGGTCAAGTAAACTGGGGGGTGATTGATGAAAAGAAAGCTTATGAACTTCCTCCGCATTTGTGAACTTCTCTACAATGCGGCATGACCTCCATAGACTACAAGCACGTATATTATTTGATCTCTTTCTCTTTTAAATATTTACCGATGCTCTAATGTATGTATCATGTCATTCACAAATCTATACATAAACATAATTTTACTGTATAAGCATACGGTCCAATATATCACGTTCCTGAATTAGTCTCCATTTAAAATTGTTCTACACTATCCTAACTTTTCTCTCTTGTTTATAACTTAATTACAAAGGCACTAATTTCAACTTCCTTGTAATCGTATAATTATATTTAAATGATTTTTTTTTAAAATTCTAATTCTTGTACTGTATCTTACTTTGTGCAAGGGTAAACTTTGTAACGGTGGCGTTCTCTGAGTAGAAAAGTCTTTGTAGCCGTATATGTTAGAATAATTTGGAGTTTTTACAAATACAAATTTGTTGTTATGTGGCTAGTCACTTTTGTTGCTAGCCTCTTTTTATGTGTGTGTATATGAAAGTCTTTCAAAGAGAAGTATTTGAAAGTTTTATATAAATAAAAGTGTCCTGTATAATTTTTCGAAGTTAGTTAAATGACTTCATACTATATACTAGCAGTACTTGCAATATCAAGGAAAATTTGGGATATATATCTATTCTAATGTCAGTTTGGGATATCTTTTATTTTAGGCTTACGACATTAGAAGAAGAGAGGTATAAGCTTTTTTTTAAAAACCACAAGGGTTGGCTTACTTTCAAAGGGCTTTTAAATGATAAAGCCCAATTTAAATTTTTATCCAAATAGCTATCAAAATAGTTTATGAGCTCAAGAAGCTAAAAAATGATTTTAAAACACCATCGCAAATATGCCCCTTAGTAATTTAATATACATCTTTTTATAGGCAGTAATATTGAAGTTTGGACCCACTATCATTATATGTAGCTTTTTTAAAAATATATATAGTTAAAAAATGATAAAATAGATAATATATAAACTTATAAGGGTTAAAGCTTTCTCACAGTTGCCTAATTTTAGTAAAATAAAAGCCTATAATTAATGATAATGAAACTTAAATACTTGTCTATTAGTTAATAGCATGTCATGAAAGGGTAGTCAAATGCATATCAAACTCACGGCTATGTTTAGATCAAGGGATTTGAGGTAGATTTAGGATTCAAAAAGATCTCAATCTCTCGAATCCCATATTTGAAGAGCAATGGGTTGGGATTCTAAACTCAATCCCAAACTCTCTTAGATTCTCCTCTCATGGGAATACTCATTTCCAATCAAAATGGAGAGATTTGATGGATTTGGGAATGAACATTCCATCTCCACTTAATTTTTTTTTCAAAATTTTAAATAATTTTCTTAAAACTAATTTTCAATCAATTATAAAATATTAAATTAATTTTATTTCAATTCAATCCCAACTTACACCAAACAAAATATGGTATAATTATAATCCAATCTCAAGTTCTACCAAACATGGAATAATATTTTTTAATGGGATATTTGTAAAAAACCCCCTGAGAAGCAAAATAATAAGAAAATACCCCCACTTTTTTTTTATTAGGGAAACTACCCCCCACCGTTAAAATTCGTACAAACCGTTAGAAATTTCCATCCACAATTGTTAAAAGTCCAAAATGTCCTTAGTTTTGCTAAGTTGATGAGAGAGATATTATGAAAAAAACCCCCCTGAAAAGCAAAATAATTGGAAAATACCCCCCCCCCCCCCCCCCAAACTAAGGGCATTTTGGACTTTTAACAATTATGGATAGAAATCTCTAACGGTTTGTATGGATTTTAACGGTGGGGGATAGTTTCCCTAATAAAAAAAAAGTGGAGGTATTTTCTTATTATTTTGCTTCTTAGAGGGTTTTTTTTACAATTAACCCTTTTTTTAATTCAACCTAATCAATTCTAATTCATTTCAATCTCACGTGCCAAACGTAGCCAAGGATCTACCTAAGAATTTTTGCTATAAGTACAACTGAAGTCCCACATTCTTCTCCACTAAAGCAAGTTGAATTGTTTTTAATTTTATAATAGTTAATATTTTGTTCATTTAATGATTAAAAAAGAAAATGATGATGGCTAAGTCTATTGTAGCTTTGGTTGCCATTGTTGTTATGGTATTGAGTATTGCAAATTATGTGCACACATTGATAGCATGCCCAAGGGTTGTAATCACATTGGCGCCTTGCTTGCCATTCTTAGCTCAAGGGGCAGACAAGCCCTCCCCACTGTGTTGTGTGGTCGTGGCAAATGAGAAGGCCATCGCCAAGAACAAGGCAAATCTCCAAGCATTGTGTGAATGCTTGAAGAACGCAACATGGTCTTTTAAGGTTGATGCTAAAAATGTTGGGGCTCTTCCTAAATTATGTGGGGTGTCACTTCCATTCCCCATCATGACAAATATCCACTGCTTGAAGTATGTATGTCTTTTTTCCCTAACAAGTCCTTAATAAATTGATGTATTGTATTATGATGCATTTAAATAGTATGTTACATAATAGAAATAATGTTGATACGTATGCTCATTCTAGTAAAAATTGTTTCTCATTTTCTGTGTGCTAAGTTTGATGAAGATAGTTCTCCTGACTCCTTATGTTTTTCTTTGTGTTTTGCAGGATTGGATGGTATTAACCAAGCTATAGTGTTGTTGGCCAAGATTCTATTAGTGGAATAAAATACTCATGTAGTTTCGAAGTGTATATGATATTTAGAAACTAGATAAAGGATATCATCTCCTTTGTGCATCTTATTTGTTTATCAAAATGCTTTAATTGAATGACATTACTTATTTTTTCCTTAATTTGTGATTTCTATGAATTTTTTGATCAATTGATTTAACTATCATAACTATATGAGAATTACCAAATTCTGTAGTTATAATTGGTTTAATAATTTTCTAATCAATAATGAAAAAATATATAATACTACTAATATAAACACGATATCTTTCAAGCAACAAAACAACTTCATCAACACAAATTGATGCTTCGATATCAATGTTACCAATTCAATTGTTGAGTTTATATCTATAGCATTAACATGTAGCACTCAATAACCTTTTAAAATTTTTGGAAAATAAGAAACAGAAGATGAGGGGCTTCATTTTCTCTAATATGAGAGAATTGAATATGTTTGTGGCATCAAATGCCTCAATGCACAATGCATTTAATAAAGGATAATGCACTTTTCAAAACTTCTAAATTTTTTGCCCAACCATGTATTAACAGTGTCGGACCAAAAAAATTATGTGATATGAGGCACTATAAGCCCTGACACTGTTGACACCATGCAAAACATTCTTGTTGGGGAAAGCACCGAAGCTAGTTCCTAAATATTGTGCTGGCCTAAAAACAGTGCATGACAATTGCACCACACTAGCTGATACTGCAGCAATGTGTGAGTGCTTCAAGAAAGGTCGAGCAGACTGAGGGGTAGTTGATGAAAAGAAAGCTTATGAACTTCCTTCACAATGCGACGTGACCTCTATGGACTACAAGCATGTAAATTATTGGATCTCTTTTTCTTTTGAATATTTAGCAATGCTCTAATGTATGTATCATGTCATTCGCAAATCTATATGTGAACATAATTTTACTATATAAGCGTACGGTCCAACATATCACGTTCCTGAATTAGTCTCCATTTAAAGTTTTTCTACACTATCCTAGCTCTTCTCTCTTGTTTATAACTTAATTACATAGGCATTGATTTCGACTTCCTTGTAATTGTATAATTATATTTAAACGATTTATATATTTTTTTTCAATTTTAATTCTTGTACTGTTAGTTTCATTGTGCAGAGGTAAATTTTAATCTACTGGAGTTCTATGAGCGGAGAAGTCTTTACGATAGTATATATTAGAATAATTTGGAGTGCTTATTCATAAATACAAATCCGTTGTTATGTAGCTGGTCACTTTTGTTACCGACCCCTTTTTATGTGTAAGTATGAAAGTCTTTTGAAGAGATGTATTTGAAAGTCTTATATGAGTAAAAGTGCCCTTTATAATTTTTCAGACTTAGTTAAACGACTCCATACCATATACTAGCACATACTTGCAATATCAAGGAAAATTTGGGATATATATCTATTCTAAGGTTTGTTTGGGATGCCTTTCGTTTTTAGCTTCTAACATTAGAAGAAGAGAAGTGGAAGCTCTTTTTAAAAAACCACGAGGGTTGGCTTACTTCTAAAGGGCTTTTGAATAATAAAAACTCATTTTCAATTTTCATTCATACCGCTCTCAAAATAGCTTTTGGGCTCAAGAAGCTGAAAAATGGTTTTAGAAAACCATTGCAAACATGCCCATTAGTAATTTAATATACATCTTTTTATAGGTAGTTATATTGCAGTTTGGACCCACTATAATTATGTGTACTTTTTTTAAAAATATATATTTATATATAGTTAAAAAATGATAAAATAAATAATATATAAACTCAAGAGGATCGAAGCTTTGTTACAGTTGCCTAAGTTTAGTAAAATAAAGACCTATAATTAATGATAATAAAACTTCAAATACTTTTCTATTTATTAATAGCATGTCATGAAAAGGTAGTCAAATGTATATTAAACTCTCTGCTATATTTGGAATATTGGATTTGAGGTGGGTTTAAGATTTAAAATATCTCAAACTCTTAAATTTTATATTATCATTCTAAACCCAATCCCGAACTCCTTCAAATCATTCTCTCATGGGAATGCTCATTCTAACCAAAATGAAGGGATTTAATGGGTTTAAGAATGAACATTCCATCTCCACTTTTTTTTTTTCCAGATTTTAAAATCAATTTTTAGTAAATTATAAATATTTAAATTAATTTTATTTCGATCTAATCTCAACCTACACCAAACAAAATATGGTATAATTTTAATCCAATCTCAAGTTCTATCAAACATAGGACAATAATTTTTCAATTCAACCCAATCTAATTTAATCCAATTCAATCCGATCCTACATACCAAATGTAGCCAAGGCCCTACCCAAGACTTTTTGTTATAAATACAACGCAAGTCCCTCATTCTTCTCCAATAAAGCAAGTTGAATTCTTTTTAATTTTATAACAGTTAATATTTTGTTCATTTAGTGATTGGAGAAGAAAATGATGATGGCTAAGTCTATTCTTGTTTTGGTTGCAATTGTGCTTATGGTAGTGAGTACTGCAAATTATGTGCAAGCATTGATATCGTGCCAAAAGGCTGTAATCACATTAGCACCTTGCTTGCCATTCTTGGCTCAAGGGGCAGACAAGCCCTCCCCGCTATGTTGTGTGGCTGTGGCAAATGAGAAGGCCATGGCCAAGACCAAGCCAGATCTCCAAGCAATGTGTGAATGTTTGAAGAAAGCAGCAGGATCTTTTAAGGTTGATGCTAAAAATGCTGGGGCTCTTCCTAAATTATGTGGGGTGTCATTTCCTTTCCCTATCACGGTGGATATCGACTGCTCAAAGTACGTATATCTTTTTTTCCCAACAAGTCTTTAATGAATTGACATATTGTGTTATCATATATTTAAATAGTGTGTTACATAACAAAAATAATGTTGATATGTATGCCATTCTAGTAAAAATTGTTTCTCCTTCTGTGTGAGCTAAGTTCGATTAAGGTAGTTCTCTTGACTCCCTATGTTTTTCTTTCTGTTTCGCAAGATTGGATGGTATTAACCAAGCTATAGCGTTGTTGGGATTCTATTAATGGAATGAAAAGGTCATGTAGTTCTGGAGCGTATATGACATTTGGAAACTAGATAGAGGATATCATCAACTTTGTGTATCTTATTTGTGTATCAAAATGTTTTAATTGAATTACATTACTTATCGTTTCCATAATTTGCAATTTCTAAGAATATTTTGATCAGTTAATTTAACAGCTCTCAAAATAACTTTTGAGCTCAAAAAGTCAAAAAATTATTTTAAAAAGCTATTGCAAATAGACCCATTAGTAATTTAATATACATCTTTTCATCAGTAGTTATACTGAAGTTTGGTTCCACTATAATTATATGTAGTTTTTTCTCTAAAAAATTATATCTATATAGTTAAAAAATGATAAAATAAAATAATATATAAACTCAAGTGGCTCAAAGCTTTATTACAAATGCCTAATTTTAGTAAAAATAAAGCCTGTAATAAATGATAGTAGAACTTTAAATACTTTTCTATTAATTAATAACATGTCATGAAAGGGTAGTCAAATGCATATTAAACTCTCAACTACATTTGGAACATGATATTTGAGGTGAGTTTGAAATTCAAAATATCTCAAACTTTCAAATCCTATGTTTGAAAAGTAATGGATGGGATTCCAAACTCGATCCCAAAATCCCTCAAATCTTCCTCTCATGGGAATGCTTATTCCTAAATTTGATGGGTTTGAGAATGAACATTCCATCTCCACTTCTTTAAAAAAATTAAAAATTTTTTAAAATTAACTTTAACTATATTATAAAACATCTAAATTAATTTTATTCCAATCTAATTCCAACATATACAAAACATAATGTAGCATAATTTTAATTCAATTCTAAGTTCTACCAAACATGGGACATTAATTTTTCAATTCAATTCAATCCAATCCAATCCAATCTAATCAATTTCATTCTGGTCCTGTGTGTCAAACTTTGCCTACTCTACCCAAGAGAATTTTGCTATAAATACAAATGAAATCCCATATTCTTCTCCACTAAAGCGAGTTATTTTATTTTTTCATTTTTTAACAGTTAATATTTAGTTCATTTATTGATCACTACTAAAATGGAGAAGAAAATGACGATGGCTAAGTCTATTCTAGCTTTGGTTGCCATTGTGGTTATGATAGTGAGTGCTGCAAATCGATAGCATGCCCAAAGGCCATAGTTACATTGACGCCTTGTTGCAATTCTCTGCACAAGGGCCAGACAAGCCATCCCCATCGTGTTGTGTGGTCGTGGTAAATGTGAAAGACATGGGCACGAGTCAAGACCAAGCCAGATCTCCAAACACAATGTGAATGCTTAAAGAATGCAATAGGATCTTTGAAGGTTGATACTCAAAATGTTGAGGCTCTTCTTGGATTATGTGGGGTGTCACTTCCATTCCCTATCAAGCCAAAATCGACTGCTCAAAGTATATATATCTTTTTTTCCCCAAAGCAGTCTTTAATAAATGGATGTATTGTATTATCATATATTTAAATAGTACATTACATAACAAATATAATGTTGATATGTATGCTTATTCTAGTAAAAATTGTTTCTCCTTTTGTGTGTGTTAAGTTCAATGAAGATAATTCTCTTAACTCCTTGTGTTTTTCTTTGTGTTTTGTTGGCTTGGAGGATATTAACCAAGCTACAGCGTTGTTGGGATTCTATTAATCGAATAAAAAAGTCATGTAGTTCAGGAGCATATATGATATTTGGAAATTAGACAAATGGTATCATCAACTTTGTGCATCTTAGTTGTGTATCAAAATGCTTTAATTGAATTACATTACTTATCTTTTACTTCATTTGCAATTTCTATGAGTCTTTTGATCAACTGATTTAACTGTCATAACTATATGAGAATGATCAAATGTTGTAGTTATAGTTGGTTTAATAATTTTCTAATCAATAATTTTTTTAAAAAAAAAAAAAAAAACTATAATATTACTATTATACACGCAATATCTTTTGAGCAACCAGACAACTTCATCGATAAAAATTAAGGTTTTGATATCAATGTTACCAATTCAGTTGCTGAGTTTATGTCTATAGCATTAACATGTAGCACTCAATAACTTACTAAAATATTTGGAAAATAAGAAACAGAAGACAAAGAGCTTCATTAATATAGACTCTGCAGTCTGCACCACCCCAAAGACGTCCAAGCAATGTGTGACTGCTTCAATGATGCTAAAGCTCGCGCAGGAGTTGATCCTGAGAGAGTTAAGGCACTCCCTGGAATATGTCACTACACCGAATTCGATTGTATGTAAAATCTCTCTCTCTCTTTCTTTTTCGGGAAACACTTCTATGTGATAGGCATATATCATATATCTGTATTATATATGTCATCAAAATATGTCCCTCTAATGCACACAAATGGCTGGATTTCATAAGACATGAGTCCCATTTGACGGTTTTCTCATGGATTGACCCCTCTTTATGTGTTATTTATTGAAGTATTAATTTTCTTTGCTAATATATTAAAATTAATTAGTATATATATTAAGGTTATTATTATTTTACCCTTTAGATTTGAAAATAATATCAAACCATCCTTGATATTGACAATATTAACCAAAATAACCCAGACGCTTTACAACTGCTTAATTCCGTCATTGATGTGATGGACCAGTTAATTGTAAGGCTATAAAGGTAACTGGAGTTGAACCGGTTAATGCATTCCGCTGGATGAAATTTTGTTAATTCAAAAAGAAAAAAAAAAATGAAAACATGTTGCCACTTTGACTTGATCATCGTCATTCGTCGCAACATGAAGAAGATTGGTAGTGAGAGCAGCAGAGACAGATGAGACACAATCTGATTGTTATACCAAGGGAGGCGGGTGAGGTCGTAGAAACCATCCAGTAGCGAAATCAGCACACGAATCGGAAGGATTGAGTCTTCGCTGGTGGTGATTTCGGTGACGCTGTCACTCCAGTTGAACTTCTCCGATGGAATCGGAACTGAGTCGAGGAACCCCTCCTGAGTCTAATGGCATCAAGATCCAGAGGAACCCTGCTGAGTCCACACTCACCTCTCTCGGTGTTCGAAAATGGCCCAATTATTTTCACTCTCTCTCTCACTCTTTGAGTGCATGTTACTGACACTGTCATGGATTGCATTTGTTTTTGTTCCAACAAGCTCCTATCTTTCATGAGTTTGTGCTTGTTTGTTCATTCAACTGATCTATTGCTATGTTAATTGAAATCAATGAAACATTCAATTTTTGTTGTTTGTTTTGTTTGCGATTGAAGATCGGTGTGGGTTTAATTAATTAAAGTCCTATTTTTATTTGTATGTTTAAATAACTTTGTGTTCAGAATGATTTGGGTTTTCATTTTCATTTGTATTGATTCTGGGTTCGATTTGTGTATTGGTGAAGAACTGATTGGATAAAAAATATAAAAAATCTGGGCTTTGTATTGATTCTGAGTTGTATCTGATTTGGGTTTTTGGAATGATGTATAATCATCTAGGAGAGAAGGGGAAGAAGAGAGTTGTAGTAATGGAGAAAATGAAAAGAAACAGAGAGGAGGAGGTTGGGAAGATGTTGAATGAGATATCTGAAGCTTCTCTGCGTCATCAAAACATGAGTGGTTGAGGCTTTGGTAGAGTCTCTCTGTAATCAATGATACACATAATTTATACATACTTATTACCCTTAAATATATATTTATTAATCTAATTTTATATTAAATTTATTTTAATTAATTATGTTTTCGATGAAACAAGAATAAAAAAAAATTTGTGTGTTGAATGAGGAAAAATTATAATTTTTATCAAGTCAAAGTCTAAATTAATCAAGTATTTAAGTCTTGTCCAAAATTTTTATCATATAATTAAAAAATTGATTGAGATAAGGAAATAACTCAATGGAGAAAAGAAAAAAAAAAACAAATAAAAAAGAAGAGGAAAATTGCAGATTTCGAAAAAAAAAATCAAGTTGCTATGCAGATTTTTGGAAAGACACAAAAAGAGTGTTGTAATTAAGAAATATCACAACAGTTTTCAATTTATAAAAATCAGGGTAGCAGCAATATAAAAGAAAAAAAGAAAAAAGCAGTTTTGTGGAGAATAAAAGTATATAGAGACAAGTCAAACGAGGAGCAAGCTGGCAGGATTATGTTGAACTGAGATTTGGAGTAGATTCAGACGTGGATTTAGACCAGAATTACATCAACGGTTTTGACAATATACTGGGTTTTAATTCTCTTTTTGTTCTTGCTATTATCATGGTTGTTTAATTTTTTTTTTTGAGATATAAGATGAAATCGTTATTAACTTTATAATGATTTTACCGTTTAAATATTATTCTCAACTTTGTTTCGAATGTTAAATGATTCTTAGTTTCATTGATTGATAAAATAAAATTTGTTTCACTTTAAATATCAAGAATTTTTTGTTGTTATAAAATTATTTTATTAATTTGACTTTGGATTGAAAAAAAATTAAATATAAGATTTTTTATTATGTGTTTTTCAATATTTGATACATATAATACTTAAATCTTATAAATTTTAAGTCTTGAAGTAAGAATTACATAAGATTTATTTTTTTAAACTTAATTGACAAATTCTAAGAAAACAGCATATTGATTTCTAAGTTGTTTCTTTAATTTTTTAGAATAATATTTTGTATAATAAAACGTTATAAGTTGATAATAGTGGATTCTGAACCTTAGATTTCTCGTCTATTGATTGAGTTTTGCAATTTAATCTTGTTTTGTTAATTTAGAATTTTATTTTCTTTAGTTTTAATTAATTCTCAAACATTGTTAACTAGATTAGAATTAAATTTAATTTAGATTTAGATTAATATTTTCTCAATCTCTATGAAATCGACCTCATACTTACATAATCTATTCTATAATAGATTCGTATACTTGCGAATACTAAAATTTGTACAACAGTCAACAGAGCACTAGCTCTTCTCCATCCAGTTCTTGTTTTTCCAACAATGGGTTTCGCTTCTCTGGGTAGGCCTCTCGACCCTCTCCATTGTCAGCCTTTAACATTGACGAGTACAGGTCACCTTGTTTTAATGGGTTGTGGTTGGATTCTAATTAAATTTGTATGTTTTGTATCTGCAAATGATTTGCTTATTAAAGTTGTAATTCTTTTTTTAAATTTTTAATATATTTTAATTTTCTAAATGTTTTAATATAATCTTTTTGAGGTTTTGTGAGAAAACCACTCACTTTTTGGATGGAAACTGTCTTTCCACCATTGATTGTGGTTTTTTTACTAATATTTTCAAAAATTAGAGTTAAATGACATTATTTTTTATTTTGAGGTTTTTTAGTTTTTTTTTCTATATATTATTTAAGATATTGTCTTAAATCTTTTTTTTTTGGTGTGTTCGTGCCTGTACAAGAATAATAAAAAATAAGTTATCTTAGTGGAATAATAATCTTTAAACTAACATAATATCAAAGTTTATGGGTTCTATTTAAGTTGTATAGTTCAAACTAAGTTGTATGGATGCACAAGCTGATGAGTGGAAACGCTATGCATGAGAGGGAGCATTAGATAGTTTCACATTAGTTGAATAAATTAATTTATATTAGTTTATAATATGAGAAAAAAACTCCACTTATGAATTAGTTTTTTGTGATAAAATTAGGTTCAAGACCCTTTTTCCAATAGCTATGATGTTAGAATAATTTGGAGACTGTACTATAATGTGCCTAAGCTCTTTTATTAGTGTTTTTTTTTTCGTCTTATTAAGTGTTCTAAAGTAAGTTTCCTATTTCTAAAGTTTCATATAAAATAAAGAAAAAAATTTTCACAAATTATTGTTCTTACACAAAGTATCAACTATACGTGAGAGTACTAAAAAAACTTAATTCAATTTTTCAATGTTATTTTATAAACTTACATATTTTTATACTATTTATTGAAATTATCTCTTATACGGCGTGATTATGTATAAGCTTAATCCATTTGTTTTGCAGAAGAAATCCTAACACGTGACTAGTGAAAATTAAATCTCATTTAATGTATTATCCTGGGATGGTGGGACTAAATAGTCCCACCATTTTATGTTATATTTTTATTTTTTTTTAAATTAATCTAATACTATATTTTTTGAAAGTTTTTGAAAAAGTGATTTCAATATCAATAAAAAATAATATATTTTTAAATATGTAAATATCTTTTTTTATTTAAAAAATTCTTTAAATTTTTTAATTTATGAAAATTAATTTAACTTAAATTTTTAAATAATTTTATTTCTTGGAATTGACTTAGTAAAAACTAATTTAACCAATACTGTACTAATATTTATCACATTGTATCAAACATAAAATAGATTTATTTTTTATTCAACTCCATATTATACCATATAAGAGGTAATAATATTTCTAATTCAATCTCATTTGCGTCAAACATATAACAATACTTTTTTATTCAAATCCTATTATATCTAGTCTAACCTAATACAATCTAATCTTATTAAATAGTCCAACTCAACCCATTGTATCAAAGAGTACACATTAATATAATCATTAAATTAATACTGAGTTGGATGTACTAAGCCTTTATTTCTTACTAATTTCATACAATTAGTGTAGGGTATTGAGTGAGATAATGCTATTTATCAAATAATAGTTTAAATAGAAGAAAAATTGCGAAGAAGCAATAAGAACATTCATGATCATGTAAATCTTTGAGATACATCATACTTTATTGAATATTGTTAACACGATTCGCATTCTTGAATGATAAGGCGGCCTGCACAATAACAAGAAATAAACAATTAAAGCGTTATCATGAGAATTATCTTCTTCAATCGATTAACTAGACCATTATAAAATTATCATGTAATACGTTTAATCAACCATTTTAATTATGTTTAGGAAAAAAAAATCGACCATTTTAATTGTTGGAGAAATTAAAAGACGTTGAATCATAATTTAAAAAAGACAAATATTAAGACTAGACAATGTAATAACCATTGTCAAATGTGACTTGGTCATAAATGAAATCACTCATTCGACCTGATAATGATTCAAATTCGAATCACTCTCACCATAAGTGGTATCTAAAAAAATAAATAATATAATAAATAAATAAACGAGCATACTATAATCTACTACGCTCAACACAATCATTGAATTGGAGCAGTTCTCTATAAATTGAAAGAGAAAATTCTTACATTCAGTCGTATTCGGAGACTTTGCACGCTCCAGCAAGACTCAAAGCTCTCACTGGATAAGTCTTACAGATATGTTCCTCAATATTATTCACGCAGTGGCATATTGCTTGATATGCAGACGGGGTGTTGTATCGATATATTATTTTTCTAAGGCTTGACAGCAACGAGGAGAGGGAATTTTTACTTGTTTTAACAATTATGGCCTACAGCGGTTCCTCTCTGCCAGGACCTCTGGGCATGTCATCGATGCATGAACACAGTTTCAACCATTATTAATCAAAGAGCAAATTACTCTAGACTCCCCCCAGGTATGAATTAATCAGATGGAAATAATGTTTCGTGTTTATAATAGAAAAGCCCCAAGTTAACAGTCAAACACGGTTAAATTAAACGGTTGACTATGTTTAACTTGTAAACACCAAAATGCCCTTACTGTTTGAAATAATTTAATGTAATTTAAAAATTATTAAAATAAAATAATAAATAGACCAAAATTATCATCATCATCATCAACAAACACAACTGGGTTTTTAAATTACATAAACCAAATAAACCCAGATCCATCTCAGAATCATCACTCAAACTTCATCTCAGAATCATCATCATCAACATTAAATCAAACTCAAGCATAAACACAAACTTAAAACATCTCAGAATCATCATCATCAACAATAAATCAAACTCAAACATAAACTCAAAACATTTCAGAATCATCATCATCAACAAATAAATCAAACTCAAACATCTCAGAATCATCATCATAAACATAAACCCAGATGATGCATCACTGTTAAACAAGAAAAATAAAAAATAAATTCTAAAAAAAAAAAAAAAAACACAACTGGGTTTTTCATCTGGGTTCGAATCGAACCCAGATGTTTGGGTTCGATTCAAACCCATATAATCGAACCCAGATGTCTGGGTTCGATTCGAACCCAGATCTGGGTTCCACGAACCCAGATGTCTGGGTTTGATTCAAACCCATATCTGGGTTCGAATGTCTTTGGTTGAGGAAGGGAGAAGAAGAAGAAGAAGAAGAAGAGAAGAATAAAAAAAAGAAGAGAAGAAGACGGTTGTGCACAGAGGAGAGAGATGGTGGTCGGCGTGCAAGGGGGGGGGGGGTGGTGGAGGTCTGGTCTCTGGTGGAGGATAGTGGTCGGCGTGCGGAGGGGGCGATGGTGGAGGTCGGGTCTATGGTAGACAATGGTGGGGAGAGAGAGAGAGAGTGTGTGTGTGTGTGTGTGGAGAATGAGAATTTTAATAATGTTAAGGGTATTTTGGTCTTTACAAGTTAAACACAGTCAACCGTTTAATTTAACCGTGTTTAACCGTTAACTTGGGGCTTTTCTGTTATAAACACGAAATATTGTTTCCATCTGATTAATTTCATACCTGGGGAGGGGGGGGGGGGGTCTGGAGTAATTTGCTCTTAATCAAAATCATAATCACAAAAGCAAAAGCCAACCTAAACCTGGCCATCACTTTCTGTTTTTTTTTTTTTTTTTTTTTTTTTTTTTTTTTTGTGGCTGGTGTAAGTCCAAGGATCAATAAGGATTAAACGAGATTAGATTCTGGGGCGGAGCGTGGAGAGCAACTTTCATATGATAGGGATCACCTCACACATGGGAGAGAAGCCTACACAAGGTGGGGGGACAACCTACATAAACGAGATTAGATTCTAGGGCGGAGCGTGAAGAGCAACTTCCATATGATAGGGAGCACCTCACACATGGGAAAGAAGCCCACACAAGGTGGGGGGACAACCCACATAATTATTTGGTGGAAGAGAGGTTATAGGGTGTAGAATCTTATACTACTTAAGGCATGGGGTCACTAAGTTTTATCCACTTGAGTCACTGACCTGCTATGACCTGGCCGTCACTTTGATTGCAAAATTTTTTTTTCTATATGATGAAGTGATTATAATAACACTAAAGAGATGAATTCATAAGAATTTATTGGATTTTAAAAGTCTAAATGTTTTTTTGTTACCATATCAGTCATTTCCATATATATATATATATATCACACTATTATTATGATATTTTTATTTTCCATATATATATGATATAGTTGCCCTGTATTAGCTGATTTTATTTTTCTCTTTGGCCTACAAATAGACTATATTTTGTATATTATAATATATTGAAATCTATGTAAATTTAAGTATATTCAATTTAGATTTATATGGATTCTATTAAAATATATAGAAATTTATATGTATTCAATTCAAACTTTTGAAATGTCCAAACAAATTTAGGTGTATTAAAAGTTATTGACTTTGTAGATTTTATGTAAATGATGGAATTCAAAGGGATTTTGATGAATTTGAGACTATATTTAGTACGCGGGATTGGAATAGAATGAATGGATTAGAATGGAACAAAATGGATTGAATTGAAAAATTACTGTCTCATGTTTGATAGAATTTGAGATTAGATTAAAATTACATCATATTGCATTTAGTGTAGATTGAGATTGGATTAGAATAAAATTAATTTAAATATTTTATAATGAGTAATGTTAAGCTTTCCAAAAATTTTGCCCCAATCTATGCTTAAATGATATGGCATATGTGAGTTGTCAAGATCTTATAAATCATGAGATAATATGATAATTAATAGAATTTTGACAACTTATATGTCACATTGTTTATATATGAATTTGGATAAATTTTTAGGAATCCTAACATTGCTCTTTTATAATATACTTAAAATTAATTAAAAAAAAAAAATCTTTAAAAAATTTGAAAAACAAAATGGAGATGAAATGTTCATTTTGAAACCTATCAAATCTCACTATTTTGGTTAGAAATGAGTATATCGATGATAGGTAGATTTGGGGGTGTTTGGGATAGGATTTGGAATCCTACCCATTACTTTCCAAATATGAGATTTGAAAGTTTGTGATATTTTAAATCTCAAATCTACCTTAAATATCATGTTCCAAATACAGATTGAAAGTAAATTTGATGGATTTTGATAGATTTTATTAATACAAAAATTGTCCTCAGAGGATTACGTCAACAGTAATATCTATGTCTCAATTAAAACACAAAATGAAAACTGATTTCTTGTAGGTCCCTTGGTGACTCAGGATATTTGGCTCTTGAAATAGCTAATTCTTGGTAAAGGATTTAGCTGCTGCAGTCGATACACTTCCTTCCTCTTTTTGCTGGTTTCTTATCTAATCCCTCCCGCAAAACAAGTAAGAAGTTAGGGGTTGCTGGTGCTTCACTAGCGAAAGTCTTTTGACACTCAAGTCAATTAATTTTCATAGGGAAGCTCCCCTCGATTGAGAAATGAGGGGTATTTTTTAAAGAGTTTCAGGGGAAAGAAGTTATACAACACTTAACAAGCTTAGAACTAAGTCTAGCATTTTTTAAAATCATTCCTAAGGAAGGTTTCTCACACACTAGTCTATTTTTTACCCATTTTCCTAAAAACCTGCCTCTTTGATGAATTGCTACCTCTTTATATACTATGTTACTTATACTTTGGGGATTTAATGGTCATTTTCCCTTTCCCTAATCTGGTTGAGCTCCTGCAAGCCCTCTCTTGCTACATCTTTGTCTTCTGTTGCTCACTCCTACTGGCCCTCTCTTGCTGTATCTTTGTCTTTTGTTGCTCACTCCTCCTTTTGTCTTGTTGCTTTCTAGCCTTGCTACAAGCTACAGAGCCTTGTTTTAAGCTACTTTGCAATGGTTGTATACTACTCTTTACTGGTTGATCTATCTTTGGGACAAGTGGCGCATTGTGGACCTTTCTTTTGCTAAAACCTTGCCACTCTTGCACTATGTCACCATCGCACCTCACATTGTCGTTTTGTCTTTCGGTGATGTTCGAAATGCTTTGCCGGCTAAACAAAATTGGTTTTTCTTTTGGGTGTTTCCCTCCATTTTGGCGAGATAACTTCCTCCTTTCCCACTCTTTTGTTCCCCTAGAAGTGTTTCGGCCTAAGCTTCATACTGAAATTTATTCTCCTTAGGCTTGCCTTTCTAAATTGATTTTAGGGGCTTGGACAATCAATTTCTATTGGACTAAAGGGATCAATTGATTTTGGATTGCCTTAGTTGATTTTCAATTGATTTTTTGGAGGTGTTAGATTTCCCCCAAACGGATTTGAAAATTAAATTTTTTGAATCATAAATTTTGTTCTATATCCAAAGATTTCATTGGATTTTATAAAAAAATTCTAGTGAAATCTATAGAGTCCATATTTAAGTCAGCTAATGTTTTGTGAGGGGAATAAAGTTACCCTCCTTTTGAACAGTGTATGTCTATATATATATATATATATATTCACTCTATTATCCAAATTCGACAAATTCTGTCAAGTTTGCCAACTTTAGTATTTATAATTTTCAAATTAACTATTGAAAGTATACCAGTACAATGTCAAATATTAACAATTAAATATATTCCGCGTGCAAAGGTATAATGGAAAATATCTATATTATATTGTAGTTTGCAAGAAGTTATCGCCTTGCATGTCCTTAAGTCTGCCCTATGTGCTTGAAGACAGTTTAGAATAAAATAATAATAATAATAATAATAATAATAAGAGAAAACTCATGATATCGAATGAAAATAAGATTTATTATGTATTACGATTCAAAAATGATAGATATAAATTACAGTCTATTGCTTTGAACATGAATTTCAAACTTAAATAATGTGTTCACATATATATTTTTTCCTGTGTAGCATCTTTCATTCAAATTAGAAAACTCACTATGAAAGACTAGAGACTCTATGCCAATAATAGCATATCAAATCATATAAGAAGAGTGAAGTTAGTACAAATGTCTTTGTTATTTTCAGATCAAAATATTGCCATAGAATCATAAATGTTGGCATGTACAAGGAAATTCCGATAATAACAGAGCAAGGATTGGATCTGTAAAGTAGTGCACCTGAGTAAGTTGATGACAGTAGTTGGATCAAATATTTTTGATGCACCTAAAATTTTTTGAATAAGAGAGAGCGAAGAAGTGATCATCTTCCCTAGAACAGTCGATCTCATCACCATTTTTTTTTTTTTTTTTGGGTGGCTATGTTGAGGGGTTGGACCAGTCTTTAGGCTGCTCTAATTTGTCTAACCATTCTTTGGTTGGGTTGGGCCTTCAATAATGGGTTTCTTGATTCCTTGACTAACTGAATCAAAGAGATAATGTACTTAAAACTAATTTTCATGTTAATTTTAATATATACTTCATGAAATAATTACGAATATGTGTATATATGCATTTTATTTGTATATTTTAAATTATTTTAAAACTTGCATGTAGAATTTCTTTAATGACTATGACAATGTCTCACTAATACATGTTTTCTAAAATTCAAAAACTATAAAACATAACAAATCAAATTACACACACACATATATATTTCATATATATATATATATATATATATATATGCAACTTAATTGTGTTCATATAAAGTGTTGAATGAAAGCAAAAGAAACCATGTTAGGATAATAAGCAGTGTTACCATTTGTTTTCATTAATGTTACTACGTAGTTATAAGTTTACAAACTGTCGGGATTGTTCAAATTAATTATGAGAAGAGCTTTTGTATAAGTATTTATTAATTAGAAAATAGTTGTTATTTAAGAAAGTACTATATGTTATATATATATATATATATATGACAAGGCCCTGACATTGTTGACACCATGCAAGCCATTCTTGTTGGGGAAAGCACCCAAGCCAGTTCCTATATGTTGTGCTGGCCTGAAAACAATGCATGATAGGTGCACCACACTAGCTGATACCAAAGAAATGTGTGAGTGCTTGAAGAAGGGTCGAGCTGACTGGGGGATTGATGAAAAGAAAGCTTATGAACAGCCTCCACAGTGCGCCATGACCCCATGCACTGCAAGTACGAATATCTAGGATCTCTTTCTATATTAAATAGATAGGGATGCTGTATCACATGTATTATGTCATTTATCTATACGTCAACATAATTTTACTAGAAAAGCATATGGATAACATGTTACGTGCCTAAATTAGTGTCCATTTAAAGTTTTTCTACTCTCTCCCACCTCTCCTCTCTAATTTATATGTTAATTACATATATAAGCAATAATTTCTACTTCCTTGTAATTGTATAATTGTGTTTAAATGATTTAAACCCTTTTTTTTTTAATTTTAATTATTTTACATTTTTTTGTGCAGGGGTAAACTTTAGAATTCTGGAGTTCTTTGAGTAGAGAAGTCTTTGCAGCAGTATACGTTAGAATAATTTGAATTTTGTATTAATAAAAACAAATCTGCTGTTATGTGACTAGTCACTTTTGTTACTAGCCTCTTTTTATGTGTATGTATATGAAACTCTTTTGAAGAGATGTATTTGAAAGCTTTATATGAATAAAAGTGTGCGCCCTTTATAATTTTTCAGACTTGGTTAAACAATGACTCCATACCACATACTAGCACGTATTTGCTACATCAAGGAAAATTTGGGATATATATCTATTTTAGGGTTTGCTTGGGATAACTTTTGTTTTTGGTTTCTAACATTAGAAGAAGAGAAGTGGAAATGGAAGTTCTTTTTCAAAAGCCACAAGCGATGGTTTCCTTCCAAATGGCTTTTGAATAATAAAAGCAAATTTTCAATTTCTATCTAAACAACTCTCAAAATAGTTTTTAAGTTTAAGAAGCTAAAAAATGGTTTCCAAAAACCATCCTAAGTAGACCCATTAGTCATTTAATATACATCCTTTTATAGGAAGTTACATTAAAGTTTGGACCCATTATATTTATATGTAGATTTTTTTTTTTGGAAAAAAATATTTATATATAGTTTGAAAAAATGATAATATAAATAATATATAAACTCAAGTGGGATGAAGCTTTATTATAGTTGCCTAATTTTAGAAAAACAAAAGCCTATAATCAATGATAATAAAACTTTAAATACATTTCTATTAATTAATAGCATGTCATGAAAGGGTAGTCAAATGCATATTAAACTCTCGCATTATTACTGCCAGTTACAAATAGCATATAACAACTCATCATACTTTAAATTAAAGAAAGCATTAATTTTCCTTAAATGACTCTACCCAAGAATTTTTGCTATAAATACAACGGAAATCCCACATGCTTCTCCAGTAAAGCAAGTTGAATTTTTCTTTTCAATTTTATAAAGCTAATATTTAGTTCATTTAGTGAACATTACTGAAATGGAGAAGAAAATGATAATGGCTAAATCTATTCTAGCTTTGACTGTCATTGTGGTTGTGGTAGTGAGTATTGCAAATTATGTGCAAGCATCGATATCATGCCAAGAGGTCGTAGTCATGTTGATGCCTTGCTTGCCATTCTTGGTTCAAGGGGCAAACAAGCCCTCCCTGCAATGTTGTGTGGGCGTGGCAAATGTGAAGGACATGGGCAAGACCAAGCTGGATCTCCAAGCATTATGTGAATGCTTGAAAAATGCATCAGCATCTTTGAAGGCTAATCCTTAAAAAGTTGAGGCTCTTTCTGGATTATGTGGGGTGTCACTTCCATTCCCTATCAAGCCAGATATCGACTGCTCGAAGTACGTATATAGTTTTTTCCCCAAAAGTCTTTAATAAATGGATATAGTGTATTATCATATATTTGAATAGAACGCTACATAACAAAAAAAAAATGTCGATATGTATGTTCATTCTAGTAAAACTTGTTTCTCTTTTTGAGTGTGCTAAGTTTATTAAAGATAGTTCTCTTAACTCCTTGTATTTTTCTTTGTGTTTTGCAGGCTTGGAGGATATTAACCAAGCTCTAGCGTTGTTGAGATTCTGTTAATGGAATGAAAAAGTCATGTAGTTCTAGAGCGTATTTGATATTTGGAAACTAGATAGAACTTCATCAACTTTGCACATCTTATTTGTGTACCAAAATGCTTTAATTGAATCTCAATACTTATCTTTTCGTCAATTTGCAATTTCTATGAATTTTTTGATCAATTGATTTAACTATCATAACTATATGAGAATTACCAAATTATGTAGTTATAATTGGTTTAATAATTTTCTAATCAATAATGAAAAAATACATGTAATACTACTATTATAAACACGATAACTTTTGAGCAACCAGACAATTTCATCAATACAAATTGAGACTTTGATATCAATGTTACCAATTCAATTGTTGAGTTTATATCTATAGCATTAACATATAGCACTCAATAACTTTCTAAAATTTTTGGAAAATAAGAAACAGAAGACAAGGGGCTTCATTTTCTCTAATATGAGAGAATCGAGTAGGTGGGTGGCATCACATACCTCAATGCACTATGCATTTAATAAAGTATAATGCACTTTTCAAAACTTCATCAAAATATTACAATTTATGAAAACAAAAAACTAAAAAGGATGTAATAGTAGAGTGTAATGATTTAATAGAAAATTAAGAATTCACCAATTTATCCTATAAAAATTAAAAATACAACTACATTCTTTATATGGATAAAGTAGAGAATAAAAATTCATCTACACAAAAAATATTATAAAAATTAAAAAACAATTCTATATATTAAGTTTTCAATTTTAAAAATAAATAAATATATATATTTTTTAATTATCGTACCCCACTTAGACCCTAATTGGATCTGCCTATATGTATTAAGATGATTTATAATAATTATTTGATGATGTGTTAATTACAAAATAATTTGGCAAGTTAAATTATACCATTATTCAATTTTTCTTAAAGAGTTATCTACATATTAAATACCATATCTGCAAAATGAGATACCAATATGAATTGATTTTTCTACATACATAATTAATCCCTAGTACTCGATTCCATAGAATTCTTTGAACAAGTAAATTAATTTCTATTGAATTTAGAATAGGGTTTAGCTACATTATCCAACAAATAACATTATCTATCAATTGTAACCCTTTGATTAGTTTCAGTAACCACTATTAAAATCAATCCAAAGGATGTAATTGATGAGTAATGTTACTAATTAGGTAAGATTGTCAAACCTAAAGATAACCAAACCCATAAGAATAATACTACACTTCCCAAAAACTTTTCTAGATTTTTTAACTTAATGTCATGGTACGATTATTTGTAATAATCACTTTAATTATAAGATGATGTATTGATGATGTGATGCTTACTCATAGACTTGTCACATAATTTGTGCAATAAATCTAGGTAAAATTTTGAACAATATAGTATTACTCTTGAATTAATATTGTTATGACAATGTCAATATATAATAACAACATTAGTTGAGTGAAAAAATGTTGTATACCTATGGTATTATTGGGGTTGCATTGCTTGTGAAAAGCTTGCTACTTTTATGCCATTGTAGAGTTAAAAATCAGTTCGATATGTATGTTGACTTAATATTAATGGAATGTTGTTATTGTATGATAGGATATGGTGGTAAATAATCTTCATTCGATAAAATAATGTTTTAGGTTAGAATGGCTACAACATCGATGATAAATAATAATAATAAAAAAAAAAAGTATACCAGTGGAATTTGATGCTGTATTTTGATGTTATATTTTATTTAAATAATATGATCAATTATTATTAATTTCTCTATTTAGAGTTGTCAAATGGGCCACATGGCCCAAGCTCGGCCTGCAATTGACCCTTAAATTGAGGGCTAAGTTTGTATTCAAAGTCTTATGGGATAGTCTGAGTTGAGGGTAGTGTCAGGTTAAAGGTAGAGTGGTGATATTTCCACCCCTCTAAAATCGTGTGTACACCCATTAATTTATGCATATTTAATATCTCAATATTACTTTTAAATTAAAATATTAACACTTTAAGTGAAAGATAATATTGTTATTATTATAATTAAATTTGAATATTCTAACTTTAAATCCCAATAATAAAAAAAAAAAAAAACTTGGTTTGTTTTAACAAATGGTAGTCAAAGATAAAGGTTTTTGTTGTGTTTTTAGAAATTTTATAAATGATGAAAATTGAGATATAGATATGAAGGGCTTTGCATTTTGTATTCTGCAGTAAGGACACAGGCCCAGTTAAGTCTTGAAATTTAAGGGCCAACCCGCCCATTTTATAAACTGGTTTTAGATTCCATGTGAAGTGAAATCACTCCTCGAAGTCAACGTATGCCAATTCAGGAAATGCATCTCATTTTTCAAGAAGTGTGGTAATTCCTGAAGTCAAAGAATGCAAAATCAATAAATGTATCTTCACTGCAAAAATCTAAAATATGTGATACACTTAATGTATCATCAAAAAGAGAAAAAAAGTTACTAATCTGGGGCTTCAAAAAATGGAATGCATTACCCATATCTTCATATTAGATAATCTTGCATTAACTATTCTTCAACCTTGGATTTCATATACAAGATCCATATCCCTATAAATAGAAATTAATTCGCAGCACTCAATCATCAAATATTTTCAATCTTGAGTTCAACTATCAAAAACAAATGGAGAAACAAGTGATGGGCTAGTCTTTTTTGGCTTTAGCTTTAGTGACTGTGATTGTGAATCATAAGAATTTTGTGCATGCATCGATCAAATGTGACGAGGCCCTGACACTGTTGACACCATGTAAGCCATTCTTGTTAGGGAAAGCACCCAAGCTAGTTTCTATATGTTGTGCTAGCCTGAAAACAGTGCATGATAGGTGCACCACACCAGCTGATACCGCAGCAATGTGTGAGTGCTTCAAGAAGGGTCGAGCAGACTGGGGGTTGATGAAAAGAAAGCTTATGAACTTCCTCCACAATGCGGCATGACCGCCATTGACTGCAAGCAAGTATATATTCTTGGATCTCTTTCTATATTAAATAGTTAGCGATGTGGTAATTTATATATCATGTCATTCATTAATCTATATGCCAACACAATTTTACTATATAAGCGTACAGTGTAACATGTTGTATTCTTGAATTAGTCTCCATTTAAAGTTTCTCTATTCTCTCCTAGGTCTACTCTCTAATTTATATGTTAATTACATAAGCATTAATTTCTCCTTGTAATTGTATAACTATATCTACATGATTTATTTATTTATTTTTAATTTTAATTCTTGTATTTTATGTTTTTTTGTGCAGAGATAAACTTTAGAATACTAAAGTTCCCTGAGCGGAAAAATCTTTGCAGCAGTATATGTTAGAATTTGGAGTTTGTAAATCTGCTCTTATGTGGCTAGTCACTTTTGTTATTAGCCTCTTTTTATGTGTAAGTATATGAAAGTCTTTTAAAGAGATGTATTTGAAATTTTTATATGAATAAAAGTGCCCCTTATAATTTTTTGGACTTAGTTAAACAACAACTCCATACCATATACTAGCATGTACTTGCAATATCAAGGAAAATTTGGGATATATATCTATTCTAAGGTCTGTTTGAGATATCTTTATTTTTTTGGCTTCTGACATTGGAAAAAGAGAAGTGAAAGCTTTTTTTCAAAAGCTACAAGGGCTGGCTTCCTTTCAAAAGGCTTTTGAATGATGAAAACTCATTTTCAATTTTCATCCAAACAGCTTTCATAATAGTTTTTGGGCTTAAAAATTGAAAATTGGTTTTGCAAAAACCATCCCAAATAGGCTCATTAGTAATTTAATATACATCTTTTTATGGGCAGTTATATTCAAGTTTGAATCCATTATAATTATATGTAGTTTTTTTTTTAAAAAAAAATATTTATATATAGTTAAAAATGACAGAATAAATAATATATAAATTCAAGTGGGTCAAAAAATTATTCCAATTGCCTGATTTTAGTAAAACAAAACCCTGTAATTAATGATAATAAAATTTTAAATACTTTTCTATTAATTAATAGCATGTCATGAAAAGGTAGTCAAATGCATATTAAACTCCCGACAATGTTTGGAACACAGGGTTTGAGATGAGTTTGAGATTTAAAATATTTTAAACTCTCAAATCTCATGCTTGAAGAATAATGAGTGAGACTTCAAATTCAATTCCAAACTCTCTCAAATCTTTCTCTCATGTGAATACTCATTCTTAACCGAAATTGTGAAATTTGATGAGTTTGGAAATGAACATTCCATCTCAACTCTTTTTTTTTTTTCAAATTTTTAAAGAATGTTTTAAAAATTAATTTTAAGTAGATTATAAAATATTTAAATTAATTTTATTTCAATCTGATCTTAACCTACATAAAATATATGGTATGATTTTAATCTAATCCCAAATTCTACTGAATATAGGATAATAATGTTTTAATTCAATTCAATTAAATTCAATCCAATCCATTTCATTCCGATCCTACATGTCAAATGTAGTCTTAAGGTTCTACCCAAGAATTTTTGCTATAAATACAACTGAAATCCAATATTCTTCTCCACTAAAGTAAGTTGAAATTTTTTTTAATAATTTTATAACGGTTAAAATGAACTAAATATTAATGGTTATAATTTAACCAAAAAAAAAAAAAAAAAAAAGCCAACTTGCTTTGTGGAGAAGAATGTAGGATTTTGATTGTACTTATAGTAAAAATTCTTGGATAGAGTGATACTAAATTCGATGGATTTTGTAAATGAAAAATCTATCATAAATTTTGTCCTATATCCAAAGATTTCATTGGATTGTAAAAATAAAAAATAAATAAAAAAAAAAAATCTAATGAAATCTATAGAATCCATATTTAAGTCCGCCAATGTTTTGTGAGGAGAATAAAGTTACCTGCTTTTGAACTGTGTATGCCTCTCTCTCTCTCTCTCTCTCTCTCTCTATATATATATATATATATATATTCTCACTGAATAATCTAAATTTCGACAAATTCTGTCGAGTTAACTTTTAGTATTTATAATTTTCAAATTAACTATTGAAAGTATATCAGTACAATGTCAAATATTAACAATTAAATATATTCCGCTTGCAAAGGTATAATGGAAAAAGTCTATATTATATTGTAATTTGCAAGAAGTTATTGCCTTGCATGTTCTTAAGTCTGCCCTATGTGCTTGAAGACAATTTAGAACAAAATAATAATAATAATAATAATAATAATAATAATAATAAGATAAAACTCATGATTTTTGTTAATTACTATCAAATCTAAAAGCTTAAATTAATATAAAAACGCTCAACTATAGTATTAAAGATTTGAGGTTATGATAAGTTAATATACCTTCTCACTGCAATATGAACAAATAATAGATGACGGACACGTACTAAACGCTCTCTACTGTATAAAATATGTAACGAAAAGATTTTGAAATAAAGGAAGAGAGAGAGTTTGAACCAGAAACTTTTAAACTCTAATACGATAGTAGTTATCATTAAATCCAAAAATTTAAACAGATAGGAAAGAACTCAATTATAGTATTTAAGTTTGAAGTTATGATACGTTAACAATATCGAATGAAAATAAGATTTGTTATGTATTACGATTCAACAATGACAGATATAAATTACACTCTATTGCTAGAAACGTGAATTTCAAACCTAACCAGTGTGCTGTACATATGTTTTATTTAATGTGTAGCATCTTTCATTCAAATCAGAAAACTCATTATGACAGACTAGAGTCTCTATGCCAATAATAGCATATCAAATCATATAAGAAGAGTGAAGTTAATGCAAGTGTCTTTGTTATTTTCAAATCAAAATATTGCCATAGAATCATAAATGTTGGCATGTACAAGGAAATTCCGATAATAACAGAGCAAGGATTGGATCTGTAAAGTAGTGCACTTGAGTAAGTTGATGACAGAAGTTGGATCAGATATTTTAGGTGCACCTAAAAATTTTGCATGAGAGAAAGCGAAGAAGTGATCATCTTCTCTCGGACAGTCGGATCACATCACCAATTATTTTTTTTGGCTATGTTGAGGGGTTGGACCAATCCAATTTGGGCCCGTTTATTGGCTGTTCTAATGGCTCTGGCCATTCTTCATTTGGGTTGGGCCCTTCAATCATGGGTTTCTTGATTCCTTTACCGACACAATCAGAGAGATGAAGTAATTAAAAACAATTTTTTTGTCAATTTTAATATATACTTCATGAAATACTTATGAATATGTGTATATATGCATTTTATTTTTATCTTTTAAATTATGTTAAAATTTGCAAGTAGAATTTCTTTAATGACTATGACAATCTCTCACTAATACATGTTTTCTAAAATCCAAAAACTATAAAACATAACATTCTAATGCATTTGTTATATAATATGATTTCGAATTTTAATTCTTATATGGAAGACGAGTCCAAATCTACACAATCACTCTCCTAATTCACTCTCTCTCAAGTCTCAACTCGAGTTTTCTTGACTAGTTATTACCAGAAAAATAAAAATAAATGTTCAACTAACGCAGAAAAGAAAATGCTCAATCCATGTGGCGGCACCCTTCTACATGATCAAAATGAGAAAACACAATCAAAAGTTGGAAACTTCAGATACAAGGAAACAAACTCGTTCGAATCATGTCTCTCTCACAGCTTAATTTGTATTGGTATCAACAAAAACAGAAAAATTGAACCTATCTGACAGCTATGGAAAGCCAATACATGCATATACATGCCTGCTTTTATTTGCAATGTAAAACGAAATAAATGTGCAAACTTTGAGCAGACAATAACACAAAACTCAGTATCTTCATGATGATTTTGCAGTATAAATTCAAAGTTCAGCAACTTGGTTCATTTAGTAGGCGATTATCCTTCTATTTCGGTACATATACACTATTCATCTCTGCCTTCAACATTACAGCGGATTTTCGCAATCTGACGCTGACAATCATTTTGGGGTACTGAGTCTATTTTTGGCATCAATATAAGCACACTCATGACCAATTCACTGTCAAATAAAAATGGTTAAAAAATCAAGGTCAGTGATACATGTTGTATAACCTCAAAGATGTTAAAATAAAATACAACTGTGCAAAGAATGGAAAACATAGGGTTAAAAGATAGAGAAATACCAATTGTTTTGTTGAGCAACCAGAGTAATAGAGTTAGCTCAATTGCAAATATAGTGTGCAGGCCTGTTCTGTCCAGCATGAATCCGTAAATTGTAATTCCTACTCTATTGTTTTCCAGATAAGTCACTGCAATAACATTTATCAATAATTTGATGATTAGAACTACAAGGCTGATAAGTATATGTGCAGAATAAGAGAAGTAATGCTACAGTGAAGCAACAATTTATGAGTACATGTCACATCATATGTGGGCGGTTGATTTGTATGTCATCACTGACCTAGAGCTTGTCTCTTTTGAAAAGAGATGGTATGCACGTAAATAGGCATGAATTTGGCATTATCTAGATCGTCATCTCCATCTCCTTCTTCATCATCTGACTCCCAGTTGATAGGAAACACTTGGGTGGGATCAATCTGAGTTGTTGGTGTCTCACCATCCAGGTAATCAAACGAGTGGATAGTGGCACAGACATGCCATTTTGCAGCCAGGCCTGTGATGGACTGTCCTTTGTGTGTGATCTTTGTCGCACTGCGCAGGCATATGAAGAGTCCAGTCACCAGGCTAATGGAGCATATCTGTAACATAAACATAAGGAGAACTCAGATTAGAATATCCATACTAGATACTTTTTTAAATCGTATATGTTATTATCATCCAATCATGAGTTGATATTCGATTAAAATCAGAAAAAGGATTGCAAGGAGGACTTACAACAAGTTCACCAGCCTCGAATATGTTGTTACTAGCACTTGACCGGGTGGTCTGAATCAAAGAAGTGAACTGGCTTACAGTGACCAAAACTAGAGACAGCAAAATGAATGCTCGAAAACGATGACTTATGATCCGAAGGTTTCTTTTGATTCTCAAATGCTCTTTCAAGATTGAACAAACTTCAGTCTCCTTGAGAAAAACTTGAGCGAAATCTTCCATTTTGATAATTTGGAGATAGCAAATAACTTTATAGAGAATGCAAGCAAAAATATAGATCGATATTCGATAAAGCCATGACAAGAGCTGCAATATACATATGAGGCTATCACTGACATACATGTTCAGGTAATAGGGTATCTCTGAGGCTCCTGTGGCATACCACCACATCCTATAGGCACATTCGAAAGTGAAACATGGAAGGACAAAAATGCAAAGGAGCTTCATTGATCTCTGCAAAAGAGTTACAAATATCCCATTTATACTAATACATTGATAGAAAATTTTCAACTCCCCAAATAAAAATTTCAATAAAATTTTACACAACCCTTCTAAAATCTAATGATAAACTACAATTCCATATCATACAAAATTGGTGAAAATTTAGAATCAATTGCTATATGGGGTGGTCGTACAATTTTTTTCATCTCAATCAACATAAACTAAAATTAAGAGAATTGTATCTGATTAAAGCAGCAACAAAATTGATCAAAATTTTTGTTTTTAGCATAAATTTAAATAGAGAAAAGGAAGGCAAACATACTTTGAGCTGCTCTGCATATTTTTCTCTAATGTTTTCACTCTCATCAGACAATTTATCAAGGAACAGAAACCTGTTGAGTCCATACTTGCGAGACCAGGATGACAAACAAAGGAAAGAAATGGTCGCAAAAACTGAGAGAGACAGCTGGACTATTGAATCATATGGTCTCTGGTGGTTCTTGTCACAGTCTGAGCATAGAAGGAAAAAATGAGACACAAGAGGAGTTATGATGGCAAGAAGAAAGAAGACTGACCATGAAAGACCAGCTCTCCATGGATTGGATTGATCAGCACAAACCCACTTCAGACATGAATTGAAGCTCTTCAAGTAGCCAGAATCTGGCATGTTTTTGGGCAGCAGCAAAGAGCCCCTTTCATCTTCCATAGCTTTAGAAACTTTGGTAAAGTCAGAATCTTGAGTGTGTTGGAGGTACACAAATATAGCCAACAAACTAAAAAAGCAGAGAAAATTCAAAATAATAATAATAATAATAATGATTGTTTGGTTTCTACTATCATATATCCAAGGGTTAGTTTTATTTTTTTGTTGTCCATGATTTGCTTAGCTGTTTGGTCCCTCGTAGGGACTCTTCCATGAATCAAGTGCCTCAATAACCAGAGACTATGGACCTTGTCTAACCAGTCTCTGCCACATGTTATTTATACGTTGATGAATGATGAGATGGTGCATGGTGATCCCCACGTTGAGAGCCGCTGTTTTTATAACCAACCAGATGATTTTCGCTAGAAAATAAGAGATTTTTAATCTCCACCGTGCATTTGGACGGTGGAGATCCAGATAATGTAACATAATTTAAAACAAAGATCAAATATTGTTTCCCCATGTAATAAATCAAAGTCTCATGTACGTATGAGGTAATTTACTCGTATATCTTAGGATGAATTTTTTATCATTTTCACATGATTTAGAGGAAGACCCTTTTCCTTTTCAAAGGAAAATCATGTGATGGAACGGTTTCTAAGGAGATGATGTGTGTTGATGGATTTAAATACCTTTTGTGTTCTTATCAAGTTTACAGCTGGTTTTGACGGTCAAAAATAATAGTTAGAACACGCAAGAAAGTGCGAAATTGAGCAGCATTTTGCAAGACAGGTAAGCCGAAGTTGACAAAACTCTACCTTTCTGCTTTGCTAGCACCACCTGTCCACGGTCCACCGCAAAAATTCTTTCACTTTTGTTTTGTTGGCTTGGACTTTGCTTGTTGGTGATAGTAACTTTGCTACTTCAGTTTGGTCATTAGTTTCCTTCTCCAAATGAAGCCTTATTGCACAAACTTTAGAGTTCCTTCTGTTTTAAGAGAAAATTTTCCATGTATCTATTTGCATATATTATGAAATTAAAATTATATTATATGATGTGAAGAAAGGTACTAGGTTAATAATTTTAATGATTTTTTATTAAATATAGCACATAAAAGATTTTCAGCATTTTTTAATGATAGAGAAATGATACGTTAGTTTTTATTTAAAGTTTTTGCACACATACAAATTCTCATTACCAATAACAAAAAACTTACAAAACTTAATAAATTTAATATGTCAATTAAGATTATACTTGTAATGTTTATTTACTCTTCCATATTTGTAATGTGAAATCAAATTTGACTATGTTCATTTGCAAATATATAACGTTTAATCTCAATAGGTAAAGCACCTTCCATATTATATCTATTGAGCTTACGTATATTTACAAAAATATAGCATTTGATCTTGATAAATATTAATAAACTCTTGCTCAATTGATGCATGTCTCTCGTTACATTTTTGTTGAACTCCCATCGTGAACATTTACATACTAAATGTTAGATGTTAGTACTCTTGATTTGTTTACTGTAATTTTTTTAAAAAATGAAACACTCATTAGTGTTGGAATTCGCATAAGATTATATATTAGTTTCATTTTATTAACTTTATTTTTTAATTGAAATCTAATTCAAAATTTTCCCTTTATGTTCAACAAAATTAAAGATAAGACTTTGAATACAACTTGATAATCGTTTAAATTCTAAAAGGCAATCCAAAATTTTAAAAAGGACAATTCCTTTTGACTTCGTTTTTTTAATTTGATACAATGATAATTAACCCCAAAATTAAATTAATTAAATAACACCCATCATTGCCTCAGTAATTGACAATAGTTCCATTTTAAGCAATTTCCGTCCAGGTCCACACACGAAGCCCATATAACCCCCCTACCCCACCGGACCAATCCGGCCCTGAAAAAAGGATGAACTCTGAAAAATCCCCAATTTGTGTATAAAAATAAAAATAAAAATAAAATCTCAATTTTTGAAAATAAAAGTTTTGCACCCTGTTATTATACTTTCCGTCTACTTTACCCTCCACCATTTTTAAGAAAGTTTTTATTTTCAAACGAAAACTCACAAAAATTCTAACATAGTGTTCAAAATTGTATTTTCGAAAGATTGGATTTTTTTTTTTATTTAAAGTCCTTAACTTTCGAAAAATGATCAAATTTTTAACTATGTTTTAAAAAAGGATAAAATGAATCCTAACATTTCGAAAAAATATCAAATCAATCATTCTCATTAATCAACTAACAGTCAAACTTAACGGATGACATGGTGTGCAAGGATAATTTTGTCATTTTAGGGATTAAAATGATCTAAAAAAATAAAAAAATTAAGAAAAAAATTTAAAAACAAAAATAAATTTTATTTGTGGGTTTTTTAGACATTATTTTATTTTAAATTCAGTGAGTTGCTGATGGATGTGACATTTAGGTTGATTTTATGGATTTTGATTGAAGATGAATATTGATGTATAATGATGTTGAAGATAAAGACTCTTAAAGTTGAAGATGATTTTTTTTTTTTTAATTTTTTTGATTAATTTTCTAAAAGAAAATTCAATGGATATTATTGATTTTTTATTGTTTAATTTTAATTTATTTTTATTTTAATTTTAATTTTTTGTGTTTAATTTTATTAGTATTTAAGTAACATTTCAAAATTATTGTAATACAGGGGTTTACTAGTTTTTATCCATTTTAATAGAGTCCAAGGATAAATGATTCTTTTTATATTTTTTACCGTTAGTTGACTAACGAAAATGACTAATTTGATACTTTTTCGAAATGTTAGGATCCAGTTTACCCTTTTTAAAACATAGTTAAAAATTTGATCATTTTCGAAAGTTACTAAAATGATTTTTTTATTTTTATGCAAAAATCGGGGATTTTTAGAATTAAAAAAATAAAAAACCAACGGAATATGCGCCCACCCAAACCGCCATGTCAACTCAACTGAGTCGCGACGAAACACTTTTACCAGAAATTCCAAAAAAATCTCATTTTCGGTCTCCAATTAAAAATCTCTGCTTTGAAATATTACAGAGAAAATGATAGCAACGGCGGCGACGGCGGCGACGAAGACGGTGACGACGACTGTGTCTTCGACAGTGTTCCCGACAACGTCACTGGTCTCGTCTCTCAAAGCAACGGGTTTCAAATCCTTAGCCTCACTCAATTCCCGCGACACTCTACGCTACAGTACTCTCTCTTCGCGTCGTCGATTGCGCTTCAGGTTGGCTTTTTACGGTTGCTTTTAATTCAATTTTAGCTTCAATTTATAAAATGTATCGTCAATGATGGATTTTTCAGGAGGTCGTATCGGATTCAAGCGACAATCTTGCAAGAAAACGAAGAGGAAGTGGCGGTGGTCGAGGAGACATGTCCAGCGAAGAATTTTCTTGAAGACAAGCAAGGAAGCCATGGAGACTCACAGGAGAGCTCGTCGAGCAGTGGATTCGAGAAATTTATAATCAAACTTGAACAATCTGTTAATGTTTTCTTGACGGTAGATTTTACGTTTTGTTATGTGTAGTTAATTGATTCTTGTCTTTTTTTTTTTTTTGGCGATCAATATTGAAAATTTTGAGTGATTGTTTCAGGATTCAGTGATTAAGATACTTGATACTTTGTATCATGACCGCGATTACGCTAGGTTTTTTGTGCTTGAAACTATTGCGAGAGTACCTTATTTTGGTGAGTGTCGATGCTTGCTTATGTGTGGAGTTTATAATTGAGGAATAGCTTTGTTGATTAATATGATTTTGTTTGTTTTGTGATTTACAATGTGGGTGTCTGAAAGGGTATGATGTGATATGAGTTTTTTGATAGTGTGTTTGGATGGAATAGATGAAATTTGTGTGTTTTTAGGATTGTAGGAAGTGTTCGTTGGTATCAGTTGCGAGTTGTTGATGTTGTTGGTGTTTTGTTTTACGGCAGCGTTTATGTCTGTTCTGCACATGTATGAGAGTTTTGGTTGGTGGAGAAGAGCGGATTATTTGAAAGTCCATTTCGCTGAGAGTTGGAATGAGATGCACCATTTGCTTATCATGGAAGTAAGCTTCCGTTGCTGTGTATTCTTAATGTTTTCTTTACTTGTTTGTGTGTTTAAATGTAGTGTTTAAGAGAGTTTAGTTGTTCTAAGAGGCTTGTGCTGTTACCCATGGCAGGCAGTCTATGGTTTTCTGCAAGGCCAATGTATTTTGTGTTGTCAGTTCCCATACGGTCTCCAGTTTTCTTTGAAGTTTTCAGAATCTAATAAACTGGAAAGATAATGTCAATGAGGTAAAAGTCGGTGTCAAAAGACTATAGTGTTTTGTGGAGGAAAATGAACATAGTAATGAGAAGTGAGATGGAAAGATTTTTTATATCAGGCTGCTCATTTTATCTTGGAAAGACATGCAACTAAATGATAATTGAATCTTGACATAATTGCATTTCTCTAACCATCCTTGCGTTTGCATCTGAAACAACTTGGAATATTGTAGTATCACTTGCTGTTTGCTTAGTTTCTTGATTGTGTTGGCCCTTGATTGCAGGAATTGGGAGGAAATGCTTGGTGGATTGACCGCTTTCTTGCTCAACATATAGCAATTTTTTATTATATTATGACAGTCATCATGTATGCAATTAGCCCAAGAATGGCATGTAAGTTTTTGTATTTGATTATAGTGTTATAGATAATCCTATCACATATTTTCCCTGCGCATCTCATCATCCTGCTTGCTTATTCATCCTGATAGGTACTGTTTTCACCTAGTAAAGAAACCTGCCTTAAATTTCTCAACTGTATAGTGCTGGATAGACATCTGAACAGGCAGATTACTTTACAGGGAGCACTTGTATTTTTTAAAGCTTTTAAATACTTGACTCTGTTGCTTTTATCGTGGATTAGAAAGTGAAAATTGACTCATATTAGAAAGTGAAAATTTCATATTTTGGAACTTCTTTTTCTTTCTCATAAACTTTTCCTTTTCGTCAATGAGATCTGCTTTGAATAAGCACCTAAACTACTCGTGTCAAACAGAAGGTGATTTGAGAAGAAGCATACATATAATGTGCAACAGCTGGTTTTTAACAAGTTTGATGAAATACCTGTGCAGATCACTTTTCAGAATGTGTAGAGAGCCATGCATTTGAAACGTATGACAAGTTTATCAAGGCTCAAGGAGGTAATGAGTTTTAATGTGTGAATAAGCTTGGGTTAGCTGCATTTGCAGCATGTCAAGGTTAAACAAAATGATTTTATCACTCTACCTTGATTACAATTTTGGCAATAAATTTTTACTGATTCCGAAATGGTCTTTGCTTCCATAACTTTATAGAGGAGTTGAAGAAGATGCCTGCTCCTGAGATTGCTGTGAAATACTATACTGGAGGTGACTTGTACTTATTCGGTAAGTTTGTCTTTTAACCGAACTACTATTCTGTCGAAGTAAAGTGAATTCCAGTTTTAACAAGTTCTCTGCATTTCTGCTCAGATGAATTTCAAACTGACAGAGTCCCCAATACTCGGAGACCAACAATAGGTAAAGAACAGAACCAGTTCTGTTAACATATGAACAGATGTAATGAGAATTGTATTATATTTTTGATTCCTTTTCTTGTTTCCAGAGAACTTGTATGATGTGTTTGTGAACATAAGAGATGATGAAGCTGAACATTGCAAGACGATGAAGGCTTGTCAAAGACATGGGAATCTCAGGTCTCCTCATTCGTTGATGGAGGACGCCATGGAAGATGAGTCTCCGTGTGTCCTTCCTCAGGCAGATTGTGAAGGAATTATAGATTGTATAACTAAATCTGTTACATCCCAAAGAGTGAAGCAGAATTAAGGCATATAAACTATAGATAAGAATGACAAATTCATTTGAATTACCAATAGTGAAAGAGTTGTATACGCAGAAAGAAACTATATATATATATATATATACTATATATATATATATGTGTGTGTGTGTGTGTGATGTGTGTCTTACAAGTATTATTACCCTATCCTTTTCATCTCTAAAGTTAAATTGTGAAAGAAATCAACTTCTCTTGAGATTTTTATGCACTTCAAATGAATACTAATAATTTTTTGCTCTTCCTTAATCACCCCTTTAGAGGAGAAAGTTCTTATGAAATATAGAGATAGGTCAAGATTAGTATTTGCTTACTTTTCGTACTGTCTACCTTCTCTTTCAAATTTGTAACTGAGAGTGTAATGCATTAAATGTTATTTTTTCAGACATCATATATACAGTTACAAATGTTGGGATTTTCTGATATACGCATTGATAGGATTCTGGCAAAATTGTGGTGAGTGGATTTTTCCTTATTATTGGGTTAAGTCGCTTTTCTCGCATTAAATATCATTTTGTTCATTAAAAAAAAATTTCTTGTAGAAATAATAATATCTGAATTACAAATGTAACATTTGATTCAATTTTCCTTTCTAAAGAGAGAGTAAAGATCATGAAGGACATACATGTGAACTAATTTGCATGGAGTAGTTGAATTCAATAAATAAGTGAAAATGAAGTCATTAATCATTATAATATTCCACAACATCAGAAAGAAGAATATGATTGGTTGCAATCAATGCGGCGTCGTTTTACACGCCATAGACATAGACCTTGGCGTCAAAGAATGCAAATCAGAAAAATCGCCCGCCCAACGTGGGCCGTTTTGGCCCTCACAATTCACAGACACGCTCTCTAGTACTCATTAAACGAACTCTGTTCTCGTGTTCCTTGCACGCAAACCGTCAACTCCAAATATCAAAACAACAAAACAAATATCTGCATTTAAACTCTTTGTTAAAACACAGAGAATTTCGACAAATAAAAAAGGAAAAACAAATAAAAAATTATTTCAGTTTTTTTAATGGCAGAAAGCTCAGCTGGCGGCGTGCTGGTCCCCGCGGTGAAATCCGAACTGCCAACGACGTCTGAGACGCCGCCGCCGCCTGATACAGCGGCGGCAGCGATGGAGAAGGAGGAGGAGATGGTTGAGTTGGACAGGGACACTCTATGTCCAATATGCATGCAAACAATGAAAGACGTGTTTTTGACGGCGTGTGGACATAGTTTCTGTTACATGTGTATTTTCACGCATTTGAAGAACAAGCGTGATTGTCCTTGTTGTGGCTACTATCTGACTAGCAACCATATTTTCCCTAACTTGTTGCTCAACAAGGTCAGTTTTGTCAATTCTCATGCCAAACTAACTACTTATAATGTCGATGATCAGAGAGCTTATTTGACTCTGTATGTGATTTTGATTTGAATTGTTCCAGTTGTTGAAGAAAACATCTGCTAGACTAACAGCAAGGACTGGGTCTCCGGTTGAAAATCTCCGTCTAGCATTACAACAGGTCTGTTGTTATGATTTATAATTATTGGTGTTGAATTGTTGTTGTTTGGGATATGAGCTTTTGATTGGTTGTTTATGGTGTGATGGAGTGAGTATATTTGTTGTGATTCTTAGACAGGGTTGTGAGGTGTCGGTTAAGGAGGTAGATGGATTGTTATCTATGCTTGCGGGGAAGAAGAGGAAAATGGAGCAAGAAGAAGCGGAGATTAGTATGCAGCTACTTCATGACTTCTTGCATTGCCTTAGAAAGCGAAAGCTTGATGAGCTTCATGAGGTTGATTGAATTTTGAATTTGTATTTTCGTGGTGTAGTTGTGTGTATTTTTTTTTTCTTGTTGTGGATTATATGGTTTTGTTTAGAATCAGGAGGTATTTTGTTTTTCTGGCTGCAATTTGAATGTTGTTGTGGATGATGCTAGGTGTTGTTGAATGTATGATAAGATATGAATTTGGCCTTGTAGGCAGTTCAGGAACGAAAGCATTGTTGGTTTATTATTCAAATGAAATTGCCAACGACACCTATTTTGAACCTTAAAATTGAAGTTAAATTGATTGAATGAGTCTTTGATTTGTGTTTGTATATTGATTCAAAATGAATGAATAATAGAATGGATTCTTGGTGAATTTCGGCTTCAGTAAAACGATATTTTTGGGGTGGAACCGATTAAGTGTCTAGCTGTTTCATGTGCAAAAGGCACTTGTGGTATTGATGGTCTCCCTCTTATTTGTATAAGCACATTTTATTTATTATGTGGACTGATGAATGATCTTCTTTGTCTTTTACAGATTCAATCTGATCTTCAGTGCATTAAAGAGGACATAAATGCTGTTGAGAGATGTAAGATAGAATTGTGCAGAGCAAGAGAGAGATGCTTAGGAAGACTAAGGATGTATGAAGATCCCACTGGAGCAAAACCCGGGTCTTCATTGATTGGCAAATATACCAATGACATTATCTCTAGTGCCCACAATGTTCAAGGCCAGATGGATTCATCCAATATACAGCACAACCGAGCTGATGTGAAGGCTTCTGTAAGTTCTCAAGGAGTCCGAATTAGAGATCCTTCCGGTGGCTCTGATTCACAATATGCTACTCAATCAGGACTAAATATAGCAAGAAAAAGGCGAGTCAACATGCAGGTACTTGTCTTGAAAATTTAGACTTTGGAGTGAGTTTTGTTTTATTTTAGCAAGGTTGCCCCTAATATTTAGCATTTTATGTAAATAGGCTGTTGAATCAGTACTTCCAAGACTATCAATTCTATTTATTTTTACGAATCTGTTCTCACTATTGTATTCTGCTACAGTTCAATGACTTACAAGAATGTTACTTGCAAAAACGGCAGCATTGGACTAGTAGACAGTCATTGAAACAAGAAGAGAAGGACACATGTCAGCTAAGTAGAGAGGGTTATAATCCTGCTCTTAAGGATTTCCAGTCTGTGCTAACTACTTTTACACAGTGCAGGTGAATATTCTTCCAATATTGGTTGTTGTTGCCAATTTTTTGTTACATTCAAGAAAAACTTAAGGTTACCACTTTGTAGATGTATTTGTTGCCTGTTTTGAAATTTTGAATTGAGTAATTGCTTTACTTATTGATTTTCTGGTTGCTTGTTCAAATTAGTCAATTGAGGGTCATTGCTGAAGTTAGACATGCGGATCTTTTCCACTCTGCTAACATTGTCTCAAGGTGAATCAAAATGTTAAGTTATGTGCTTTCATTCAGCTTAGTATCTATAACATACAAAATTTTCTGGTTTCTCTTGCTTTTTGTATCTTGGCTCCTGTTTTATTGCCCTGCCTATAAATCGTACTACTGCATGCCATAGTAGCAAGTCTTTTTCCTGAAATTGCTTAGGAATATATTGCTACTGTCCAACCATACACAGAATTGTTATTCCATATATGCTAGAAATTAATCAATGGAATATCTCAAATCTTGCAGTATAGAGTTTGACCGTGACGATGAACTGTTTGCTACTGCTGGAGTTTCAAGGCGCATAAAAATTTTTGAGTTTTCCACAGTGAGTGTTGGACATTATAGTCTAGTTTTTTGTTAATTTGCAACTGTTTAGGCTTACTATTTCTTGCTTTTTTGAGTTTTCCACAGTGAGTGTTGTTATTTTCTTTAGTGATGCTGATGTCCTTGATTGACTTGCCGATATCTGCTTATGCTGTTGGTATCCAGGTGGTGAATGAACCAACTGAAGTGCACTGTCCTGTTGTGGAAATGCCTACACGATCTAATCTTAGTTGCTTGAGTTGGAACAAGTTCACAGAAAGCCAAATTGCTAGCAGTGATTATGAGGGAATAGTAACAGTCTGGGATGTAACTACTAGTCAGGTATAGGTGTTAGCTTTGATTCTTTTGGCCTCAATATGTCTCACATATTCATGCATTTTCATATTACATGCTTTTATTGTCATAGAATGTCATCTTTTTATCACTTTTATCTACATTAACTAGACTGCTTTCCTTACAGAGTGTCATGGAATATGAGGAGCATGAAAAAAGAGCTTGGAGTGTTGATTTTTCTTGCACTGAACCTTCAATGCTTGTATCCGGTAGTGATGACTGCAAGGTATCGTGAAATGGGTTTCCTGTTAAACTTGATACTGTTTGACTTGAGGAACTTATCTTAGTGTATGGATTAATAGCAAATGCTTCTGAGAATCCATGGGCTTGGGGGAATTACAAATTGTAGAGGACATTCGAAAGCTGAAAATTCAAACAGGGTCATATAGTTTATCACATGCAGAGTTCCACAACCCACTGATGCTGAATGGTTATGCTTCATGATTGCAATGCTGTTTCTATATTCTGGCACAAATCAATTCTGCTTGATTTCATTACTTGGGATTAATTTGACATTTCAAATTGGTTTCTCTGCTATACGTATATTTGCAGGTTAAAATCTGGTGCACCAGAGAAGAAGCAAGTGTTCTTAGCATTGACATGAAAGCAAATATTTGTTCAGTCAAGTATAATCCCAAATCCAGCATTTATGTGGCAGTATGTCACTCGCAAACCTTCTTACTTGATTTTGTTTTATCTTACTCAGATATAACTATGCTGAAGGTGTGGAAATGTTGCAGTGAAAGTTCTTATTTACTATAGATAATTCTTCTCAAAAATTAATTAGCATAACCATTTACTAGAATATGAAGCAAGTTATGTCTATTTTCTTCTATCAGTATATGATTGAAAATAGTAAAATAAATTTCCGTAACCTTTTTGCTTACTGACGTTTCGATTTAGATGGATAAATTCATATGCAAGGAGTGATTTTCAAACTTTTGCAGGTGGGTTCTGCAGATCATCACATTCATTATTATGACTTGAGAAACATTAGCCGACCACTTTATGTGTTCAGTGGGCACAGGAAAGCTGTTTCATATGTGAAATTTTTGTCTAGCAATGAACTGGCTTCTGCATCTACTGACAGCACATTGCGCTTGTGGGATGTCAAGGAAAATTTGCCTGTAAGTTTTTGTGCCTATGATGATAACTTCCGTTTAAGGATTATTGTCTTCATGATACTCCATGTTCCTCGAGTGCATTGATAAGTAGTTACTCTTGTATTATATATGATTCTATCATCAGTAATGGTTTAAACTTGAATGTGATTTTTGAAGCCATAAGCGACATGTAGTATGATTGAACTATCATGGTTTGTAATTTTTCTCAGCTGCGCACTTTTAGAGGCCACACCAACGAGAAGAACTTTGTGGGACTCACAGTAAACAGTGAATATATAGCCTGTGGCAGTGAAACAAATGAAGCATTTGTATATCACAAGGTTCAAAAACTTTAAATGAACAGGTGCCTTGGCTGTTTGCCATCGAAATTGTATTATTAAGTTTTGTTAGTACTTTTGCAGGCCATCTCAAAACCAGCAGCTTCACATAGATTTGTTTCTGATGGGGACGATGCTGAAGATGAAGTCGTGCCATATTTCATCAGTGCTGTGTGCTGGAAGAGTGATAGCCCAACAATGTTGACTGCAAACAGTCGAGGAACCATCAAAGTGCTTGTACTCGCAGCCTAAATGGTAAAAGTCAAAATCAATTAAATGTAAATCCATGATTAAAGTCTGCCAAGTTGTTAGTCACACCCACCCTTTCCTCAAAACTAATATTATTCATTTCATTCCTAATGTATATCCTTATCACAACTCCAGGAATCCATTATTCTGTGGTTTCTTCATCATTTTATGATTTATAATCAATATCCCTCATTATTATACATGTTTTCGAGGTTTAATGACATACACAGTGCTGTTTCGCATGCTTTTCGGGTGGGTACTAGACCTACTTTGTGAATAGGACGGTAGCCAACTAGGCCAAACTCAGGCCTCTAGTATCACAGTTTAGATGCTTAAAAAACTAAGGGACAAGAAACCAGCAACTATCCCTTTCTTATACCAAACGTTTCAACAAAGGCAAAAACAGTTTAAAAATCTTGTGGTCTGTGGAATTATGCTAAGAATTATGCTTTTAAGTTCATCAACAATGACTCAACTTCTAATTAACAAATTTTGTCAATGCCGACATGCACTTACATATATTATAAATTTAACTTTATCTAATGCTACAAATTGTTATCTAAGGACTTCATTGTCGTTTTATTCTTTTAGTAATTAGACTAATAGGAACAGTTCAATTTGCATCAAATTTGAGCCAAAAGAATAAGTAGACTTGTCAAAGACAAAAACCAATCCCTATATCCAGGCTTCTTCCTAAAAGTGATGCAATGAATTTGCATTTGCAGCTCTTGGTCAAAGCATGGAATTAAAACAGTGACCAATTTTCTAATAAATGTCAGTTGCTCATTGCTTAACTTAGACATAGGTGTAAAGCTTCCTTTTCTATCTGCACATTTTGGTTGGTTGTTTGATTAAACATTCTTATGAGTTATGATTGTGAGTTATCCGTAGGATTGTCTCACAGTTGATATGATAGGATAAATTAATGAAATAGTATCATTCATTTTTCTTTTACCTTTCCTATTCATCTTTTTTTTTTTCTCTTACCTTTTTCATTTATTTATTTTACCACATCAGTTATGAGATAGTTTTATAAAAAAAAAATTTGTGAGTCATCTACTACTGCCATCACTAGACACACTCATCCCCTCCACCATGTGATTAGGCAACGTATTCCATTAAACTTGTAGTGATTAGTGACATAAACACATCATTATATTTGATATAGACTAATAATAGAAAAAAGTAACGTTAAAGAGTGTTCAAAATTTTCTATGACTTTATACTCAAACAAAGCTGCATGTGATGTGAGCTATAATGATAAGTATGCTGATTACAAAACAGCTTGATTGGGCGGGAATCGACTTTTCTTTCCCAGGTGTAGAACTTTTCTTGATTCATCTATGTTGATTTATGTTTGGAGTTTATGTAATTTAAATTTAATAATTTATAATAACCATTATAATAATAAATTATAAATGAAGTCCACTTTCTCTCTTGAAAATTTTTATTAATAAATATGTGGAAAATTGATTTAAGTAATAAATTACGGTATTTACATAAATGGCATTGTGATTATGTTCTTCAATTTTCAAATTTAAATAATTTTTAAAGAAATTTTATATTTATGATATTTTTATTAAGAGTAATGTTAACATTTTCAAAAATTTTGTTCAAATTTATATCTAAATAATGTGGTATATGAGTTGTTAATATTTTATTAATTATCATATTATCTGATGATTTATAAGATATTGATTATTTACATATTATATCATTTAAGTATGAATTTATATAAACTAATTTAAAAGACTAGCATTACTCTTTCATTGATATAATGTTTGACATAGTTTGAGTAGTAAACAAAGTGTTTTTTTTTTGTAAACTAGTATTAAATAAAGTTTTGAGTAATTTAAATAAGGAGTTTTAACAGGATGCAGGCCTTATGGAACGATTATTAATTACCTCAACCAACACAGGTTGAAATTTCATTTTAGGAAAAACTTTACACGTGTAATAACACTATTGGAGAATGCTCCTTTCCTCTCACCACCCTTCGATTATGATTTTACGACGATCCATCATCACAGCAGTGCGCCCACCTCTTCCTTTCTCTCCACGTCTCCGTGACTCCGTCTATATCTCCAAAACTAAATATTATGCTAAAAAAAATATCAAAAAATCAAAAATCAAAACCCGAAATAAAAGGTGTCATTCACTTCACGCGCTCCCAGATTTCCTCCCAAACCACCTCTCTCTTTTCTCTCTCTCTCTCTGTATTTTTCGCTCCGCGTATAAAGGCCAGAATTCGAAGATTCAACAACACAACCAGATCCCCTTCCAGAATCTCCGTGTCATCACTTACTCACACAAAGGCTCTGTGAAACCGAATCTCGTTGGTCTCGAATTTTTTTATTTTACTTTTTTCCAATCTTTCTTTTTTCAAAAAATTTTGGCGCGAAAGCCGATAATGAAAATCGACGGCTTTGGCGGAACCGAGATTTGCTCGTCCACGGAATCGGCATCGAACGACAAGCCCCCAGCTCCGCTGATCGGAGCCGAAGAGAATGAAAATGACAGCGACGAGCTATTCGTGCCGCCGTTGAACTTCGCTATGGTCGATCACGGCGTTTTCAGGTCTGGCTTTCCTGATTCTCCCAATTTCAGCTTCTTGCAATCTTTAGGGCTCCGTTCTGTTTTGTGAGTATATCTATACACCTTCTCATATACATATATATACATATATGTTATTGAATTTATTTTTTTTGAAATTAAAAAAAATATATGATAATTTTTTTTTTGGTTGTTTTGTTTGTGTTAGGTGTTTGTGTCCGGACCCGTATCCGGAATCAGTTAACGAGTTCTTTAAGGCTAATGGGATCCAGCTTTTCCAGTTCCCGATTGATGGATGCAAAGTATGATATCAATTCTGAGATTTGAATTTTGTCATTTGATTATCGAAATCGAAGTTTCAGTTGCTTACATTTATAACGGGTGTTATACGTGCAGTGCATGAACGTGGAAGGTGGATTGTTTTAGATGAAGTTATTGAAAACTAATATGTGTTTCTGTTCTTGAAGGAAAATTTGGCTTTTTTTTTATTTTTGTGTGTGTGTTTTGATGTTCATTGAGAAGATATGCTTTGTGTTTTCGGTATGATTTTTGTGTTTTGTGAAGTTCATCGTCTGCTTCTCCGATTGCAGGTGAAAGAAGTGGGCCATCTGATGTTTGATTATTTGGTGAGAGAATGAGTTAGTTTTTAGTTTTAGTGGTTGAGGTTTTAGGTCTGTGTGGTTTGGACTGAACAAACATCGAGGATTCAATTCTGCTACACCGTCTAGAAAGTGCAATGTGTGATCTTGATTACCATGTTTGGGGTGGCATGTTTTGATTCTTGTTTTTCTATGTTTGAATAACTTGAAGCAAACCATGTGATCTGTTGTTAAGATTTTTTGTTTGATTTCTAGAAGTCAAATGAATGACCAGCCTGTTGGGCAAATGATTTTGGCTGATTCCTGCTAAACTTTCGAGACCAACCCCCTTTTTTTCTGGTCAGAGAAGTTGCTTTCTTTTACCTGTTTTGGCTTCCATGTTTGCCCCATTTGCGATTTCCTTTGCTTTTTTGAATATTATCATAAAAAGTGATGAACTTGAACCTATATTGTGAATGGTGTTGGATCTTTTAAGCCTGTGTATACCAGAGATCTACTAAGTAGTTTTAAACAAATTATTTTTTCCCTTTTTGAATTGCTTGTGTGCTATGGATATATGGCTGGATCGTTAAGAATTGTTAAAGTGAAAATCTACTAACTGCCAATAGGCAGAGGTAGGCAATGAGAGCACATAAAAATTTGAATGGTGTCTGTTAGCTTCCACAATATTACAGTGAGTGACTGACGTTGAATGTTCTTGCAATTCAACATAGTAGAAAGTGTTCATTCTTGCATGTTATTGTAGGAATTATTGAAACAAATCTGCCTCTGAATTGACATTTTGCTCTGCATGTTGATAATTGATATGGACAGGAGCCGTTTGTAAACATACCAGAGGAAACAATTCGTGAAGCATTGCAAGTAGTCATAGGTATTGTCATCACTTAAAACTTCAAGATCACTTCATCTCAAGATTATATATTTATACTTTTCTGGCTTTACAATCTCTGCTCAATGGATGCTCGTGTACCTTTTTTTTTTGTCTTAACTTCTCCAGATGTGAGGAACCACCCTATCCTAATTCATTGTAAACGTGGCAAGGTATTTCAATCATTTCATATATTCATTCATGTCTCCTTGAATGAACTACATCGCCCCTTAAAATCCCCACCAATTTATTGTGTCAAATATGTTATGCAGCACCGGACTGGTTGCCTTGTGGGGTGCTTGAGAAAACTGCAAAAATGGTGTCTATCTTCCATATTCGATGAGTACCAGAGGTTTGCTGCAGCGAAAGCTAGGGTCTCTGATCAGAGATTCATGGAAGTGTTCGACGTTTCCAGCTTGAAGAATTTGCCAACATCATTTCATGCTCAATGAGATAACAAAATTAACATAGACCGGTCTTTTTCGTCAGAGAAAAAAGTTCAGATACTACAGAGTTCAAAGAGTTCATATAGTAGAAAACCATAGCTAAAAATCCGTTAATGTGCCTTCCTTTTCTTTTTTCTTTTTTTATCTTTAATTGGAATTTATGTTTTAATCTTTTTAAGTTCGTAATACCCATATCATAAGTTTAAGGCTAATATGAATACGATATTTAATTTGATTAATACTTTAATCAAAACTTTTATGTTCAAGATATTACATCTTTTGTTCCGACATGTCGCCATCAATTGGCTTGCAGTATATTAGTTCAAAATTCAAATATTAATTAAGGTGGGGCTTTTCGAACCCCACTTGTGAAATATTTCACCAGTGAACTTTAACCGATTTTGACTTAACGAAATGTAATCATTTCGGTCGCCTCGGTTTGTACATGAAACCAAGGGTTACTATTGCATATGAATAATCTAAAATTTCTCTACATTATAAAATTGACCCAGATTTTTTAAGCTCATAAAATTTTAATTTTGAGAGGAAAAGAAATAAAAGAAAAGCAGACGGTGGACGTAAAACAAATAGAAAAACAATAGAAAATGTGGACGAGCAACAATCGAATCGTCAATCAAGAGAAAGTGACGACTGAAACGATATCTCGGCCGTTGATTTCTTTATCTACCTCGCTGTTCTTACCAGAGTGAAAAGACATCAAATGGCTCCCACTCTACAAACAGAACAGAGGCTACGCTATGCATAGAAAAAATCAAGAACCCATCAACAATAGAGCGCAGGAAAAGTAGCTTCAAGCAGAGAAACAAATCAAAACAAAAAACGAACACAAAGTTGTTAATCCTTTTTTTTTTTTTTCTTAAGATCGAAAAGTTGTAAGCCTCTCTTTCGACAACGAAACCCATCTAATGTACAACGCGAAACATGGGGCATCATTTATAGGGTCGTAGTGGAGAAAGAACCCTAGAAGCTCTTGCAGGTAAAATTACTCTGCTACCCTTGAAACTGTGGACTTTGGGCTTTTCTATTTTGTTTTTGGGCCTCCTCTTTTGTTAATGCGCCACAAATTGTCCTGGTCCAAGTGCACTTAAATAAGACAATTTTTAATTGAAAAAAGGTTGTTTATATCGGTTTAGGCATGTATGTATGACAAAGGAATATCACATTAATAGTAAGAGGTCTACCGAAATCCCTATTTATATTATATTTTACGAACGATTTGGTTAAAAAATCAATTTACATAATAGTGGAAGAGATATTTATTACTTGATGTGATGCGATTCGAACCCATCTCATGATGTAAATGAGAAATGTATTAATTATTTGAGTTATAAATGAACGTGCTTTATTTATAGAGTAATGCTATACTTTTCAAATTTGTCGTTCAAATTCATGCTCAAATGATGTAATATGTGAGTTGTCAAGATCTTATAAATCATGAGATTATGTAATAATTAATATAATCTTGATAACTCATATATCACATCATTTAAGCATGAATTTTGACAAAATATTTTAAAACCTAGCATTACTCTTATTTATATAAATAACACCACTAATGCCAATTTTATAATTACAAATGTTATCACATCTAATTGCAATGAAGCTTGTATGGTAACAATTAAAAATTATCAGGTTGGCATTATTTTTGGAGATGACAATAATAATAATAATAATAATAAGGGATAATCCTAATTTCCCCTTCTAGTTTAAAGTAATCGCTAATTACCCCTCTATAGTTCCTAAAAATCTTATTTTACCTTTTCTATTAACCATGTCAGTGCAAGATGGATTCTGACCATGACAATATACGAAAGACCAAACTGCCCCTCAATTAAAATAAAAAATAATTATAAATTTTTTATTGAATAAAATTAAAAAAAAATACCAAAAAAGTGGAGCGACACTCCAATAATGCATCCTTATTGTCTTGATATGAAGAACACCATCATCATCCATTTATCTAACCTAGACATCTTCACTCATCTCCATTCAACCATCCATTCAACCAAACCATCATCAACGGTAACCATCATCAGCATCAAAACCCCCAACACTCTGACAACAATATCAAACACAATAGAAACATAAAAAATAATATAAAAAAAAAAAAAAAACAACAACACCATCCATTTAACTAAACCATCATCAAACAACAAACACCATCAACATCAAACCATGCACCCCCTTCCCTACCAACACTCTAACAATAGCATTAGACACAACAGGAACATATATATTTAAAAAAAAAAAAAAAACAACGCCACTTTCTATGTTTTCAGCACTAAAAACCTATTTAGGTTTCTACATTTGGGTTTTCGACATCGAAAACCCAAAGATTTCTAGGTTTTTGTGCTGAAAACCCAAAATCTTTGGGTTTTTAACATCGAAAACCTATAGATCTAAGAGCTTTTAGCATGGAATCCTATGGATCTATAGGCTTCCCATGCAAAAACCATGAACTTATGGGTTTTTGATATTGGAAACCTCTATCAATGGAGACCTCTATTGATGGAAACCATCGCCGAGAGAGAGGAAGAAAAGAAGAAGACAAAAGAAGAAGAAGAAGAAGAAAAGAGAGAGAGAATGAGAAGTAGAGAGAAATAGAGAGAGTGAGAAGTAGTGAGACAAATTTTAAAAAATTATTAATATTTTTAATTTTTAAAATATTTTTAATTTTTTTATTATTTTTTTTTTTTTTTTTTTTTTTTTTTTTGAGTTTTTTTTTTTTTTTTTAATTTTAAATATTTATCAATTAAATTATTAATTTATTAAATACTAATATTTTTTATATTTTATTTTACTTTAACAGTTTTGTCCTTCTATTTAATGGTCAATAGTTGACTTTTAACATTTAAATTAGTGGTAGAGGGTTTTTTGGATATTTTAATAATTACAAATTTTTTTTTTTTTAATCTATTTTATAAATCAAGAGGAAGATATCAGTGATCTTTTAAAATCAGGGGAGATTTTGACTATTTTATCAAATATAGGGGAAATTATGATTATCCCTAAAAACAATAAGAGAATTACATTCATCTGCATAAGTCATGAACTAAACTGAGTTTTTTTTTTTTTTGTAAAAAAAGGGAAAACAATTCGAGTAATATATAAATAGCGATGCAAGGAAATGAAAAGCTTGTCCTATGTAAAATTGAGTTTAATTAATTTACCAGTATAGTAATATCATCGAAATTGTTATTAATTAATGGATCGTAGTCATTTGAATAACTAGCAATGGATTGTATTAATTCAAAACAGAAATAATTCAAGTAACATTTAAATAGTGGTGCAGAGAAATGAAAATTTCCGCGGTATGTGAGACTGTGTCTAACTAATTTACCGATATAGTAATATTATCAAGATGGTTATTAATTCATGGGGCTTATTCAAATGACTAGAAACAATTTTAAGTTGCAAATCTTAGAGGTTGTTTTTTTTTTGTTTTTTTTTTTCACTTAATACTTAATAATGTTAAATTGCACTTATTAAATTGTTTTTGTTTATTTTTTTAAGTGATCAAACCATTTAAAACTACCAAAAACCAATTGAAAAATTTAAGTAAAAATTTTTAACTTTTCATTTAATTACAAATCACTTAATGACATTTAAAAGTTTTTATTTCAAATTTATCTTTCTAAAATAATGTAATTTCAAATTTATCTTAATTTTATATTACTCAAATTTTCTTTTCTTTTTGTTTTCTCAATATTTATAAAAAATATATTTGAAAAGAATAGTTTAAATACATCTAATCTCAAATTATCTTGAAATTAAATTAATATATTTTAGTTTACAATTTAAACATTCATTTTTTTAGTTATTTTCTTAAATATATTAATATATTTTAATATATAAATATGGTTAATACTATTATATTTTTTAATCATATTTTAACTATAATAAAATATTATTAATATGTATATAAAATATTTTAAAATTTATTAAATTATTTATTTTTAGATGTTTGTATTAAATTAATTAAAATTATATAATTATAAATAGTAAAATGGTATAAATATTCATTTATTAGTTTTTATATAATTTTAAATTAAAAATAAATAAATTTACAACATATCCAAGATAAAGACCCAAAAAAAAAAAAACAAATATATTATACAGATTTCAAGTTTTAGTCACTATTTAATCTTCAATCTTCAATAACATTGTTCAAATAAAAAAATAAACGATCTTTATTGTTAGATGATTTGGATGAAAATTAGGTACAAGTTAGCTATAAGCCCACAATAATGCACCATATAATGTGCCACACAGAAGCATATTGATTGATATAGGTCGGATGGTCCACGAAAATGTGATTGTGATGAAATATGAATATCAGATGTTTCCCAAAATAGTCAACAGATAAACGGCTGAAAACAACCCTAAAAGTGACGTCCATCATAGATAATTTCACATGACACAGCCCCCCTTTTTTTTATTTTTATTTTTTTTAATGACCCATCCGTCTAGGGTTTCAACTGCTGAGATTTTGCCCAAAACCCCATATCTTTGCATGCCTTTTCTCTTCAGAAGCTGGGCTCTAAAAACATTTCTCCAAGTTCCCCTATTGCCCCTCTGCTCCAGTCTCCAATATCAGGATCATCAAAGGAAAGATTATTTCCTTGTAAGTATTACCATTTCAATCTTTTGCTTTTATTGATGTAAAGGTCAAGACTTTGTGTTGAATAGCGTTTAAAGGTTGCAACTTTGGTGTTGTTTTGACTGGTAGAATTTAGTTTTTGTGTTGTTTTTTGTTATATGGGGAAGTCTGGAGGTAGGAGAAAGAAGGGTGGTTCAAACTCAAACCAGGTCTCTGTTGATAGTTCTAGTGCAAATGTGAAAGCAAATGCTAATGGTGGTTTTGATTTGGACTCTTCAATATTTTTGAAGAGGGCTCATGAGCTGAAAGAGGAGGGCAACAAGAGGTTTCAGAATAAGGACTATGTGGGTGCTCTTGAGCAGTATGATAATGCTCTTAAGCTCACTCCTAAGACACACCCTGACCGGGCGGTGTTTCATAGCAATAGGGCTGCTTGTTTGATGCAGATGAAGCCTATAGATTATGAGACTCTGATTGCTGAGTGTAGTATGGCACTTCAGGTTCAACCTAAGTTTGTCCGGGCTCTCCTTAGGAGGGCTAGGGCGTTCGAGGCTATAGGGAAGTATGAAATGGCGATGCAGGATGTTCAGGTGTTGTTAGGAGCTGATGCGAATCATAAGGATGCGTTGGAGATTGCCAGGCGATTGAGGACTGCATTGGGACCTCATAAGGAGGCTCAGCAGGACCTCCAGAGTCGCCCGTCCCCTGCTGCGCTTGGAGCTTCTGCTGTTCGTGGGGCTCCAATTGCTGGGCTTGGGCCTTGTTTACCTGCCCGTCCGGTGCCAAAGAAGTCAGCTGCTTCGCCAGGGGGATCAGTGGTGTCTCCTACCAATAAGGTGGAGAAGCCCCAAATGAATGTGGCTACTGAAAATGGTCATGAGACTAAAACCCAATTGCCCAAGGTTGTATTGAAACCGTCGAATGGTTCTTCAAAAGCCACCAGTAATCTGAGTAAGGATAGCCAGGGAGAGCAGTCTTTGTCCTCGTCTGCGTCGTTGCCTACTCGTGGGCAAGCTTTGGAGGTGCCAATAAGATGGAGACCGTTGAAGTTTGTTTATGATCATGACATCAGGCTTGGCCAGATGCCGGTAAATTGCAGTTTCAAGGTCTTAAGGGAGATTGTGAGCAAGCGTTTTCCTTCATCAAAGGCGGTTTTGATCAAGTATAAGGATAATGATGGAGATTTAGTAACTATAACATGTGCTGGGGAACTCAGAATGGCAGAGTCCTCTGTTGACAGCCTTATGACACAAGAGCCAGAAACAGATAAATCTGATTCATTTGGGATGTTGAGATTGCATGTTGTTGAGGTGAGTCCAGAACAAGAGCCTCCTTTGCTAGATGAAGCAGAGGAGAAGCCACTTGAGAGTGAGGAAACTAAGGGAGATGAAAGTGGATCTCATTCTTCTCTTGGTGAATCTGCAATGGAAACTGCTGATAGTGAGATTGATAAGGTGGAAAAAGAAGCTCCCAAAGAGAAATCTGGAGTTCCAGAAGATCAAGAAAGCAAGGAAGTGGAGATGGATGATTGGTTGTTTGAGTTTGCTCAACTTTTCCGCACCCATGTTGGTATTGACCCAGACGCTCATATTGACTTGCATGAGCTTGGGATGGAGCTCTGCTCAGAGGCTCTTGAGGAGACCGTGACCAGCGAAGAAGCTCAAGGCCTTTTTGACAAGGCTGCCTTAAAGTTCCAGGAGGTGGCTGCTTTGGCTTTCTTCAATTGGGGAAATGTTCATATGTGTGCTGCAAGGAAACGGATTCCCCTAGATGAGTCTGCTGGGAAGGAGGTAGTGTCTGCACAGCTTCAAACGGCTTATGACTGGGTGAAGGAAAAATATTCGTTGGCTAGGGAGAAGTACGAGGAGGCACTTGTGATCAAACCTGACTTTTATGAGGGTTTGCTGGCTCTAGGGCAACAACAGTTTGAAATGGCTAAACTTCATTGGTCTTTTGCGCTTGCTAAGAAAATGGATCTTTCAGGGTGGGATGCTTCAGAAACGCTTCAACTTTTTGACAGTGCTGAGGAGAAGATGAAAGCTGCAACTGAGATGTGGGAGAAGCTCGAAGAGCAAAGGGCACTAGAGCTAAAAGATCCAAATGCAAGCAAGAGAGAGGAATTGTTGAAGAGGAGGAAGAAAGGTCCTGATGGAGAGACCTCTGGGACTGCTGGTCAGAGTGAGATTTCAGCTGATGAAGCAGCTGAACAAGCAGCTGTGATGAGGTCACAGATACATCTCTTCTGGGGTAACATGCTTTTTGAGCGATCCCAAGTTGAATGCAAACTTGGGCTGGGTGGTTGGAAGGAACATCTTGACGCTGCTGTTGAGCGCTTTAAGCTTGCTGGAGCATCTGAGGCTGACATTTCGATGGTTCTGAAGAATCATTGTTCTAATGTAGATGCTATAGAAGGACAGGAGAAGGAAGTTCAGAATGGGAGCACTGATGTGACTGGTGAAGCTGGTAAGAGTGATGAGCCCAATCAAGCATCAAAGAAATGAGAAATGATATGCAAGGTGAATTCAACAAAATAATTTTTATGCATTCTTGGGTATGTACTTGGAAAGGAAGTGCTTTTTTCCTCAACTACAGGGTGATTTCCCTTTCGGAATTGGAAATTCGTGTGCCAATATTACGAAGTGGTGTACTGAAAAGATTTTGAATCCTTGCCCTCCATGTTAATTTCGAAAGTGAAGTTATTAAAGATTGTTTGTGACAATGATGAGCTTTTAATAAACATCTTTTGTATGCTTGGCTTCTGAGTTGTAGCTTTGCTGCCTATGTAATGTGGTTTATAATTGCCATTCTGGTTTTTGGTGAATTTATTAATTCACAACTATGTTCAATTTATTCAACTATTTGAATAAAACTATCTGCATCATGTTTCAGATCGCTTTGCTTTTAAGTTTCTCTCAAGGTGATAAAATTCTTGCAACTCCTTTGCGTGTGCTTGTTTTACATTCATCAGCAGTCCATCTTCTATGTGTTATTTCTATTTTCAGTTTCCTATCTTGTATGTATGTGTTGTCTCAAATAACTAGTGACTGGTTCTTGCCTTCTTCATGTATGGGGGGCAAACTGATTGCAACCTACATTGGTGCTGGTTGCAGAGACACTTTGCATATCCAGGCTGTGTTAGTATGGTTTCTTATACATGAAAAAATTCAGGTCTTTTTTGTGAATTTGATGATGGTTCTCCATTTCTGTCTTTAATCATATTAACAAGTTTCCCAGAGTCTAAGCAATCAAATCAATTATGCATTTATGTGCTAAACAGCTATCATTGATCCTGCATTTTCAAATTATTTTAATGTCATTGTAAATACCAGAATCTGGGTCCGGGAAAACCATGAGAGAAAAACTAGTGGATATTGATTCCTAACTAAGGACTTTTTTTATGTATTTTAATGACCATTGGTCTGGCAAGAGTTGGTGATGTTACATAAATTCAGGTTAAGTGGAGTTTATTGTTGTTCCACTTTGCAGAAAGTTGGAGTGGTTTTTGGGGATATTAACAAGTCTTGATGAGATCAGCATATTTGTGGATTACAGTTAGAGGAAGGTTGCCAGTTGGTTGCCCACGAGAGTTAGTAAGAAGGATAACAGTAGACATTCAACATTATTATCTAATTTATTCATCCAATACTATATAGTAGTTAATATATCATTAAATATTTGGATTTGAAATCGACAAGACAGTAAATTGAAATAACATATTAGCTATCATATAAGGTTGGATGGTAAAATTGGATAAAAGTGTTACATGTTTATAATTATCTTAATAAGAATGATTAGGTCTTTAATTTGCTTTCAAAAGGTCTAGGGTTCAAACCTTTATGGGTACATATATAGTCAAAGTCCATAATTCTCAATTTCTCAAAAATAATAAGGTTTGGATAGATTCTAGACTTGAACTCAAATTTGCTAAACAATTTTGGAGATTTCCAGATTAAAAATAAATAAATGAATAATAAGGAGGAGGAGGGAGAAAGTTGGCAGTTGGTTGGAGGACTTGAACCTCCTGAGACCAAGTCTTTACAATGAAAGTGGAAAGCTTATCTATATACTTGTTGTCTCTTATAAAGTAATGAGCAAATTCAATTGATCTCCTTTTGAGGTGCAGTATAGTCTTTACTCTGTATGATGATTAAATATTTAATAAAAAATCTTCTCTGAATTTCTACATTTTGCTGACCATTAGAATCTCTTGAAATTTGTCTAAAGTGATGAATATATATCCTAAAACATGTAAAAACTGTTCAACCACCATGTAAATTGAACAGCAAGATCATTGTTGAAGAACATGACATGATAAAAAGCCAAAAATAGTATTTTAAGACATCACAGTTTTATATTAAAATAAGGATATTGTTTTGGTCATTTTCTACAACAAGAAACTCCATCATACACCACAACCAACCACCGGATTTTTGACTACATGAAATATTAGTCCAAGCTTTCGGCTTATTTGTACTAAACTATATAGTTTCCACACTAGACAAACAGAGAATCAACATTAACCAACCTTCCCAAGACCATAAAAACTATAACAGTGAGAAACTGATATCAGGAGACTAGACTGTATGAACAGAAGACAGACACAGCAACCCATTTAGATCATTTCAGTAACTGGGGGCCTGGTAGACTCAAACGGTGGCAATAGGCCCCAGGTTGACAGTGGACTCCATAGCTTTCATGGCCTCAAACCTGGGCTCTTTCGCTTGAAACTTGAGCCCAGCATAGAGCTTCATGTAGTCCTCAAACACAAATTTGGGATAAACTCGGCTTTCCTCAGCCTCTTTGGCCACCAATGCTGGTGCTGGAAAGATCACAGCATCACTGCCCGGATTGTAAAATGAAGCAATTGACATTCTAGTGCCATCTGGTTGAGCAATCACACGGTGCATCACACTCTTGTACTTACCATTGGTTATGACCTGAAAATATTAAAATGGACAAAAGATTTGATACTTTAAAGGACCATTAATTAGTCAAGTGGGATTTCATGCTAATCATTATAACGAATAATCAATATATTAGTGCTAAAATCTCAACTGTTCCATGCAGTTAAGAATCAGAATCACATAAAAAAGTTAAGAGTTTTTTTTTGTTTTTGGGGTTTGTGTACCTCTAGTTGGTCTCCAAGGTTGATGACTATGGAGTGTCTCATGGGAGGAACATCAACCCATTTGCCATCTTTGAGGAGCTGAAGACCACTGACCTTGTCATCTTGGAAGAGTAAAATGATGCCACCAGCATCAGTGTGGGCCCTCAGTCCCTTGATCAGATCCGGTTTAGGGCATGGAGGGTAGTTACTGACTTTGGTGCCAAAGGTTGGTCCTTTTGACCCATAAAATGCATTTTTCAAGTAGCCCTTCTCCAGCCCAAGATTCTCACACAGCAAGTCCAAAAGCTGCTCTGCTAGCTTCTCCAGCTCCACTGCAAATTCCTTCATTATTTTCCTGTTTGTCACCATTCAAGAACCCCATAAAAAATAAACAAATAAATAACAAGATGAAAGTAATTATTAAAATAAACTGCAGACTTGCATACCAAAACAGAACACTATAAAACTTGTATGTGTTGGTACCTGTAATCTTCTTCGAGATCGGGCATTTCAGAGATGTTTGAGACAGGTAGGTGGCGCAAGAAGAAAGTGCTTTCCCAGTCAATATCACTGACTTCAGATTGAACAGCAGCAAGACCTTTAGTTGCCACCATTTCCTTGAATCTCTGCTCCATACACTTCTTGTAATGCTCCTTTGTCAGCTTCTCCACGGCGTCCATCAGCTCTAGAGATATTCCATGATTCACCAGCTGCAACGACAACCATTACAAAGTGATTTGAATCTTATAAATTAGTTGCTTCATTGAAGCTAGCTTTTCATGATTATAAATATTACTTAACATGTAGTACACACATATATAAACAAAACATCAAAGTATATATACATATATATATATATACCTCAAAGAAGCCCCAGTTCTCACAGGCATCTTTGATCAACTCCATGGTCGATCCTCTCTCATCATCACCATTGTTGAGCTTGGACAAGTCAATAACAGGGAAACTCTCCATTGTTGTTGCTGTTGTTGTATTAGTTTTCTTGTCTCTCTTGCTATGAAACAACTCTCTCTTTGCTTCTGTGTGGTTTAATGGGGTTGTGAGGCTTGCAATTTATAGGCGTGAAGGCATTTGATTGGGTGGGATATAATAGGAAAAATTATTCTTTGCTGTTGTATAGAATTATACTAAAAATAATACTGCCGTCGTTTCGTGTATTATGAAATTGGATGAAAATATTGTATTTAATATTATTTTAACAATATAAAAAAAACATTTCAATATTATTTTAAAATGTAAATCAAACCATTTAAATATAATTTTTCAATATAATATTTATTTTATAATTATTATTGAAATATGTCTTTAAAATATTTTTAATATTTTAGTAATATATATAAATATATAAAAATAATTTTAATATCTTATATAATTATGTAAAGACGGAAAAAAGAAAAAAATAAATCTTAAGTTGATGAGATAATTTTAATCCATCAAATTTATCCCACCAAAGTGAGATATATTGATTGCAAAAGTTGCATACAACCAACAAACAAAAGATTGAATTGAAAATTATCTAATCCCAACAAACAAAGTCTAAACCGGTAGAATAATAACAATTTTAAAATGTGGAATTAAATATTTTCAAAAAAAATTAAATAAATAATAAAAATAAATATTAATAAATGAAAAATGAAAAATGAAATAATAAGAACACAAGTCGTGGAGCATGTATGTAGATCACGCCTTGATGGACCCCTACCATCTTTGTCTAGTGGTTTAAGCCCGCGTGTGATCTATTGAGTTTATCTCTCTTTAAAAATGGTAGGACCCATCTTGGTGGCTGTTCACTTCATCGCTCTCCTTTCTCTTTGCTGTTTGCTTTCTGAAGGTACTATGACCCAATCAAGTGACCAACTCATCCGCAGTAAGGGCCGCCCACTTAAATCCCCATGCAGACGGCAGACCCCCCAAATAAATGTGGAAGGAGTTGTCAGCATCTGATCAACTTTGAATTCTCTACCAATCCGAATTTTTAACTGATTTAATTTAACCTTATAATATATAAATATTATAATTAACAAATGATTGAAGTGTAATTGTTTTGGATTGTTTTTTTAATTTGAGGTGTGATAACAAAATGACCCAATGCTAGCCAAGAATAGATAATGAACCCTAAAATTGATTCTTTTGAATTAAATCATAAAATTAATGTAACCCTAACTCAAACAATCCAAGTAAGAATCCTATACCCAGAAAAGTAGAAAAAAATAATTAGATATTTATCTTGTAAAGTTGCAAGATTTTATTAATTTTACAAAACCAAAAGATAATAACAACCCTAAATTAATATTTATTTTAGCTAATTTATTCTAACCAGAAACATAACTTTCTTAGGAAATAGAAACCTAAAATAATAATAATAATAATTCTAACTTTATTATGAAACAAATCTTCCTTAGAAAATAGAAATCTAAAAGAAAAAAAAATCTAAAAACTTAAATCAATAAAAGCTAAAAAAAAAAATCCAAAAACTTAAAGGAAATAAATTGTACTAATAAAATAATACTTAAAATCTAAAATAAAGAAATAATATTTTAAATAAAAAAAAAATCTAAACAAATTCAAAACCTAATAGAAATATCCTTCAATACTTTCATGGAAGCCTAATATTACTATTTAAAATGGTTACAAATCTCTTATAAATTACTAAAATTTATTAAGAATCTATCTTGAACGTCGATGTAAAATTTTATTTAGACATTTCAACTATCGGAATTCGATCTAATTTTATTCAATATTCAATTTTTAATATAGCAGAATTTTTTTCCTTCCCTTTATATAACATGAATCTAACCTAGGAAGCTGCCTCCTGTTTGCTTTCATATGATGTGATGATTAGTGTTGTATTTCCTTTTAACTAAATTGTTAGATGCGGGTATATTTCAAGTGGGTTTTTTTAATATTAAGAGTAAATCTAGCGCTCCTAAACAAAAGTGGTCATATCTTTAATTAATTTCACTATGTGAACAAGGATAGTGTGGCCGACTCGGTTTTCCCCAAAAAAAGCTAGGCGTCCGTGCGTGCAATCGATTGGCTACTCTAAATGATATTTATTATGTTAATTAAACTGTTCTAAAAGTTGCTTTTTGTGATTGATTCGACACGAATAATATTTTAATCATACTCATAATTTTCATTTTTTAATCATGAGAGATTAAACCAAGTGAAAGCGTAAGTCGAAAGAATAGTAATGGATGGTTTTCGTTTGAATAAAAATGAGGTTTTGGAATAAAATCCAAGTAGCTTATCTTTGATGTGAGTGAAGTTGAATTTATGAATCTTTTTTATAATGATCTTAGTTAGTCTAATTAGTTCATAGTTTATACTAAATTCAACAGTTAGTTTAATTATAAATTTATATTTCTTTCCAAAGAAGTTATAAATTTAGAAGTTAAATATGATGTGAGATTCTTCAAAATTACCCTATTTCATGAGAGAAAATGATATACAACCAATTATGAATTTCGTGAAGCGATTGATACACTTCAAATGTGATATCCTCTTCTTTAATTAGTGATGTTACCCTTTTTCTTTTTCTTTTTTTATTTTTTTTCCTGGCTTAATTATGGCAACAACATCATAATATTATATAAGGAACAAAATTCAAAAGCGAAGGCACGCCGTGGAAAAGAAAAAAGAATCATGGAGAAGACAGAATTAGAGGAAGCAAAAAGAAAGGTGACCGTGAGTCAGTGTGAAGACTGTAAGTAAGAAAAGAAGTGCTTCTTGATCAATGTGTGGGTCATTACTCATCATGGAGACCAGTTAAAGAAGGCATCACCACGACCGAGAAGGCTTTTGCCTTAACCCTAGCAAGTAGCTGATGGGTGCGAAATTTCGTGAAAAAGAAAGAAAGAAATTACTATTAAGATATAAAAAAATAATAATGACAAAAGAAAGATTTCGTTGAGAAAGGTGTTTTTTTTATCAATTCGAATTACCACAAATTTAAAACCGAAGAAGGCATATATAATTTCAGTACATGATGTTATTGTCATCTTAACTTTTATATAAGAGTAGTGTTTTTGGTGAGGAATGAAACTACTACCATGTAAATTATAAGGCATTCATCAAAATTAAAATTTTGTTATTATACATATATTTCTAATTCTGTGGCTATGAGGAGGAAAAAAATCCTAAATATTTAGGAGGGCGGCAGTGTCTTGGCAAGCACATGTGGGGATCATTATACCTGATTATTTTAGTTTAACTATAAAGAAGGTGTAATATTGCTTCTTGTGGTTAAAGGGTCTCATTAATATTGATAACATGTCTTTCATAATTATAGAAATAGACCAAAATAAGATAAACTGTTTTCTTATTGGTGCAAAACATTGTGACAAAGCCCTAGCGAATTTAAAAATATAGTTTTTCAATATATATATATATATATGTATATAAACACACACCTCATATATGGATCTTTACAATATAAACTTACCATTCTTTAACCTTTGAAATTAAAGGAATTAAACAATTCATATAATTTAACATTTATTTTTCTTTTCACTCTCTAATAATAAAAGTTCAATCACTAGATCATATATCGATTAATTGTTTGTTTTTATAGTTTCTTTTCATACGATGAGCAAAACAAATCTGTTCCTTCTGAATTTTCTAGGTTTTTTTTTTTTTTTTTTTTTTTAATTTTTAATTTTTTAATTTTTTAAAATCTCAACAATAAGAATCAATGTGCTTCTAAAAGTTTACAAGAATTGGGTCCTCCTTCATACATTTATATGTAGCCCCACTTTAGGGCATAGTCACATGCAATGTTACATAGATTCTATGTCGTTAGCTACAGTTTATTTTTATTAGTGGATGTCACATTACTAAGTAATAGAATAAATGAATGAAAACAACAAATGAAAACAAATTCTATTTCCCATACATGTAGCATTAATCTTTAAAAAAGATTATGATGAAGTACAATTTTACGAAAAAGTACTACAAGTTGGAGATGAATATGAAGGAGGCCAGGGAATATTTAGTTATATGGTTCAATAGGGTCAGTACAAATGTGGGTCATCCTATTAAAAAAAAAATGGTGCGACTACACTTAATTGAAAATTTGAAAAAAGTTGAAATGGACCATCCCATTGATGCATAGACAGTGGAAACTTTACAGTTAAAATACATTATATAATTTTTATGCCAAAAATTGAATTCTGTGTTGATTCTCTAAAGATTTCAATTTTATATATGAAATTTTTGTTACAATACTAATGTTCATACCACCTTGATTCACGTATAATAATTATTCATATTTACAAGTTATATAAATAAGAAAAACAAAACAAACCAAAACAAAAACTTCTTCATTCTAATATAAAAATTTGTTTTTTTTTTCATTGAGAAGTACCAAAAAAAATTCTAAAAATATTTTTTAATATTTATTAAAAAATTATATAAAAACCTTTCTTTATAAAGCAATTTTAAACATACTCTCTAAACTTAAAATTGCTAATTAGCTAAGTCTTTTTTTTTTTTCTAAATTAAAATTGAGTAAATTTCTAATTTTCAAGGGACACGCAAATGATACCCTATAGAATAATTTCAAACATGGATTTTCACCTAATTTTTGAAGCTATTCAATTTTACAAGAAATGTGTGCTGATGATGGATTAGATTAGATATATATAGTCATGACAAAGCATTGCATGTGCACCGATGAAATCAACAATACGATATGTCAACAGGTTGGTTATGGATTAACATTAAGCTCCAGGTTCTTTGAAATTTCTGATTTGGTCACTTGTGGGCTCCTGTTCTTTAATATCCATTCATAGCATTCAACAAGAAAGTTGAATCGTTTCTTTCTCGTTTTGGTGCCTATGTTCTTTCCTTTTTGGCGTCCTTAGTCCATGGTTCTTCCCATTGAGACTGGTTTTTGTTCGCATTATTAGAAGAGCAACCATCTCAACCCCTCCAATTGTAGGATTAATTTTTCATTAAAAAATGAAAATAAGAAGAAAAGAAGCATAATGACTACCCCAAATATAAACTAAATTTTCGCGCGAGGTGATGTCCATGGACTTTGTTCTCATATCTTATAATTAATTACAATAAATCTCACTAATTAAATTAAGGGGTATTGTTACATACCATCCCTTAATATAAATGAATGAGTATTTTCCTTGATTCTAAGAAATTAAATATTCAAATATCTCCCTTATCCTTTAAAATATAAAGTGTGAGTGTAATTTTCTCTTGATAAGAGTTGTTAACTCCTCCGATTGTAGGAGTAATCTTATAAGGAGTGATTGAATACCTTCATTGACCCTAAGACGTCAAATGTTTAAATTTCATCTTTATTCTTTAAAATACAATATGTGGGTGTAGATATTCTTTTAATCAGAATTATCATATCCTCATTTATGAGACTAGTTATTGGCACTGCATTATTAATAGTCTGTCTAAGAAAAAAAACTTGGAACAAGGTTCAATTGGTCATTAATTATTTGTGAGTCTGTCAAGGATTTTTCATTTGTTAACTCATGCTTTTATGACGTAGATTAACACTACCCTTAAAATTAATTTATAGATGAAAAAAGATTCATGAAAATTTGTTAGTCAATATATTAACGATTTTTCAGTTGTTAACTCGTCCCTTTAGGGCGCAGATTAAACCTACCCTTAAATTTAATTCGAACATGAAAAATGATCCCTGAAAATATCTAAAAATATAATGATTTTTATTTCCATACCATACATATGAGTTAAGTATATGTTTATTATAACCCTCACAAGAAAGTTGAAATTTATCACAACAGCTTTGCAATTTGTATAACAAAAAGCTTCTACATTTATAAAAACATTTCTCCAATCGAGTTTCCAATAAATATTATAAAGTACTCAAATTATATTGTAATTAATTTCATTTATAATGAAGATAGAAAAATTATTTTTTATTTTAAAATTATTATTTTTATTTTAATATTATAATTAAATCAGGATTTGATAAAAATGGATAACTCAAATTCATTTTCAAAGTAGTGCGAGAGATTTATCATGAGATTAATCTTATCTAGTTTTTTTTTTTGTTTTTTGTTTTTTTGTTTTTTAAATAGTTTAACCTTTTCTTGTTGATAGAGAAGTTGTTTGATAAGCATCTTTGAATTGTTGAATTATTTAAATCCGTTAAGAATATTTTAAAATTCATTTTGAAAATGCTCATTTTCATAAATTCTTAGTCAAATTTTAGAGCATAAAACGTCTATGACCGCAAGATCCAAATTTCAATTGGGTTATTCAGTGCCACGTGCGATACATATCTGTGAGGGTTTGTGCATGTGAGATGTGACATGGTTCGTGGTTTATTTCCGTTTTCAATATATATGACAGATTACAAAAGATACCGCATTTGACCAACATAAATTATACATAGAATAGAATACGCATACCATTTCCGTGGCTCATTTAAATATTTCTTGAAGTGATTTTTGATGATTTACTTACCTTGTATAAACAAATAAATTAAAATAATAATAATAATAATTTCCCATACACGGGTACATATATAAATTCGGTCTGTCTAATCAAACAATATATTATAATATTTTCAATATCAAATGCTCGATAAATTTGACATTTTGAGAAATGCTTTGAACACACACCATCTATTAATAGAAATAAGCTTTGGTACAAAATCAAAAACCATTTTGAATGTAAATATAGTTGATTTACTTGGTATGATTGAAATACAGTTTCCAAGCTACGGTGATTTAAAACGTGTTTTTCTCACCAAAATCTTCTGAAAAATTGTGTTTTAATTACTCCTTTTGACAAAAATGTGCCACTATTTGCTTCGCAACATGTATCCATCGATGAACCACAATTTAGAACTTAAATGCCACCTAAAATGTGCCGCAATTCTCGGCGTCAATCAGCGTTGAAGTAACAAAAAAAAAAAAAAGGTTTCCATAAAAGGAAAATAAAATATTAATTCTCCAATAAAACAATCCATAAATGAAAGCATGCGCTCTGCATGCCATTCTTGTTATTTCTGAATGAATAATATATATTTGTGGGTACAGATGCGAAGATGACAAACTATAATCAACAAAGATCTCAATTTACAACAAGACAAAGATGTTGAAGCTACAGGGTTCTTTGGTTTTGACGTAAGATGAATCATAGGTGGATCCTCAACTTGAGCATTAATTTATGGCAATCGACATTATGCCAAACAATACAAATTTCAAGAACACTCACAATACCATTCAATATCATAAATTAACATTAACTACAGAGAATGACAGTTTCAAAAGAAAAAAAAAAAAACTACAGAGAATGACATATAATTGCATATATTAAGGATATAGTATTCAACTCTGTAGCTTACGTGAATTGATATCACCTTAATATTTAACTTCATAAATTCCATAGTCAATGGTCTTAATTTAGGACAAAACAAAGATCAAATCAGATGATTGTCTTATCATAGATCTCCTTGATATAAGCGGAGTGATCATATGTAGGTATTGGGAAAAAAACACAACAATTGTTTTTATAAAAAATAAGAATTTAGGAAACATTGAATTTTAAGTTTTTTTTTTTTATAAAACTTAAAAACTCTATATCCATAAAATAATGAAATAAAATATTATGATAAAATAAAAATTAGATTTTTATTTTCTGTATTGATCTCTATAGATTGCTCACTACCTAGCTTTCCTTGATATGTCTTTACATAAAAAATAAGTGAGTGAACACAATTATATAATATGGTGCTCACTTTTTATCGATTTCTTTTTTAAAAAAAATAAACAATATATGTAAGAGGTAAGTATTAATTTTAGTTATACAAAGAAGAAAATATAGATTCTTCTTCTCTGTATTATGCTGTAAATTTTTTTTTTTTTTCTGTTTAAAAGAACGTACTACAAAAACCAAAATAACTTCCATTAGAAAAAGAAGATATTTCTTTTCTATTTATAGGCAACCACTTAGGGTTTTAATTAATCAAAATTAATATTAAACCTCATGTTTATTAAAATTAATTAAACTTTGCTTCATATAACATAATTAATTTAAAATTAATTCATGTTATCTTTTGAAATCGAACCTATGACCTCTAATTAATTTATACTCAGTCACTACTGAAAATCGAATTCAATACCTCTTATAAAATTAATTAAATAATTATTAATTCATAATTAATTAATTAATAATTTGAATAATCAATATTATTCAAATACCAAGTGAACACATATTTTGCTACTTATGTAACAACTGTAATTGGACGATCCAATTACAATATTATATATACACATTTTTTATAGAGAAATGAGCTATCAAGGGGACCCAATAAACCTATAGTTTTGAGTTTCAATAATATCGGAATTATTAATTAAACTCTTTAATTAAATAATTCACTATTATTAATCTTAGAGTTACTCCACTAAAATCTAAGATTGCACTCTCAAAATTGCAGATGTTTTTATATAATTTGAAATTTTCAGTGTCCATTGATTTAATCACTATATATGATTTGATATCCATAAATAGTTCATAATTAGAGCTAGGTCAAAATATCTGTTATATCCCTCTAATTATATTTTGATCTTTAAGTATCATTGATTCTCTAATGAATATTATATTAATAACAACTTATAAATTTATCTTTACGTTTATATATGAACCAAAAGTTGAGCTTTCTTATTATTTAAGACCTGCATTGAGCCTTAAAGGAACTATTTATCCACTTCTCGCAAGAAAGAGTGGATTCCATTATTGTATAGAATATTCTCAGCGACTTACTAAATCATATCCTCAAAGTACTAAGTTATTGATCGGACATATCCATCGATTTTACCCATATAAATCAAATGATATAACTCAATAAGTAGGAGTCCATAATACACTTAGGATTAAGATGAATTCATATATGATCATCTAATTGATAAATATAAATCTCTAAGTTTAATGGATATTAATTAAAGACTCATGTTTATTGTGGTTTAGCCCTATATAATCTTTATTATATAAAATGTCTTTCTATGTCACCATATGAATAGTCTTGGATAAGACTATTGCATCGAATATGAAATGAACAGCGACTATTGATTTACCACAAATAAAGTATCCAACTTCATTTGTTTTCTACGAACTCTTTAGATTACTTATCTCAAACTAAATCCGTTTGTATATAACACTTATATACTTAGTTTGAAATTACATTAGTAATTAAGAATAGTTCTCATGATATATATAATTTTTGTAAAATATATAAATGGAATACTTTATTATTTATAAAATTGTTTACATTATTACAAACTCTTAGGGGCACAAAACCCAACAGTAGGTTCTTAAATTCAGAGAATTTAAGAATAATGCTAACATTGTGATTGTTATCACAATTGTAATTTTCAATTTAATAAATTAGCAATTATTATAGGTGTTGACGTCCGGAAACGGTCAACCAGAGATTCTGGGGTCCAGACGACGGGCTTGGTAATTAATGGATAAATGTGTTGATTGAAGGGTAGGAAATGGTTAATTAATGAAGTTGTAGGTTGGTGGTGATTAATTCAGGTGAAAGAATGTTGGGTTCGGTGGTTGGTAAACTTAATGAGGTGATCAGTAAGTAGTTAAGGAGAAAGAGAGAGTGAAAGAGAGAAGAAACACAAGGATTTTTACGTGGTTCGGTGACTGCACCTACATCCACGGCCACTCTGATGTAATTCCGGCAGAATGACAGCTCTTCTAGTCTGATAAGCTTGTTGTACAGTAAAAATGTCTCCCCTCTTTATAGAGGAAGGGAGCTCACAATAAAAAATACAAAAGAAAGCTGTGCAAGTCATTGGCAACGGCTAGTTTCAACTAATCCTGACATTGCCATGCTGCATTAATTGTAAAGGTAATGATGGTTTCCTCCTTGCATAAGTCTGCATTAATTATACCTGAAGAGGTCTTCACTTCATTAAATGCTCCTGGGTAATTGTGTAGGTAGTTTCCGGCGGGAAATCATGGGAGTTGGTAATTCTGACAGCTTGCTGCACACGGTTTCTCATGAGTAGACTTTCTGGTCAGCCAGATGTATGTTGGAGAGGAGGTGAGGTGGTCTGGAGTTCTTAGCGAGCTCGCGATCTGCGCGACCTCGCGAACTCCGTGAGCTAAAGTCAGGGATAGGGAGCACTCTGAGAGCTGTTGCGAGCTCGCGACCTGGGCGGCTTCATGGGTCGAGTTTGCAACGGCTGGCTTCATCTTCAGGCCTCTTGGGCCCTTGCTTCTGTTTGGAATAATGTAGACTTCTTGGGCCCATTTGAGCCCAACCAGAAAATGGGTATAACATCAAGCCCCCCAGCTCTCTGTGCGTTTTACGGACTGGGAGCTGAACCAAATACACGATTGGCGCCCATTTTCAAATCTTCTGGTTCCGTTTCAATCTTCGTACTGTAACTGCTGACACGCGGCGTCCATTCAGGCGCTGGAGCCGAAAAACGTGTCTCGAGACCGTACGCATTAAATGCACACGTCTTGTAACTGACAGACGTGATGGCGTGCGACCGAGATTGATGCCCAACCGTTCGATCCTTGACGGTTATACCTTTATGCTGGATCGGATGGCTAGGGGCGAATGAGCTGGCATATATAATCCATAGGTCTCCTCATATTCATCTTTTTGCTTCCCTGATACGACTACAGCACCCTTTCTTCCCATTTTTTCCTTCGTTTCTACTTCCTCTGGTTTACTGTTCGTCGTCGGACAACCCCTTAGGACTCCGCCACTACGAGAATCAGCCACCGTGCTCAGCAAACCGTACTTAGTTCGAACAAGGTAATCCTCCTCTTGCTTTGCCTTTTTGTGTTGTGGTACGATCTGTCTCTGGTTAGGATTGTTGTTTTCTGCCTCTGTACCACACCTGTTGGTCCCTGTGAGCTTATTTGGCCCTTAAGGAGTTGCTGTGTCGGTTGCCTGAGTACCTGTGTACGCTAGGGGCGACCTGTAAACATAGGATTAGCAACATATAAATTTAAGATGATATAGTACTTAGCGGACTCGCGTCTCCGGGCCTTTTCCGGTCCCTTAGAGACTAAGTGCGCGACCTGACGAATAGGACAGCAGCCTTAGGAGTTCTTTTTCTGTGTCTTGTTAGGATCAGTATGCTGTAGGCGTTCTGATGTCATTCCTTCTGTGCTGTAGATGTCAGGTCGTGCACGCGCTGATCGGGGCAGGGCTGCTGCTTCCAGGAGGCAGGCAGGACGCCAGGGTAGCGAGGCTGAGGCTACGACCTCGCGAGCTGGTCCGTCCAGCGAGGAGGTCGCAGGAGGGGACGAGGTCGCTGAGGAAATAGACCCCCATCCCTTTAAACACACGCCCTCGCTGGTCACTCTTGAAAAGCTGGAGGCTTGGGCCCAGGAAATAACCATCCCCTTGGGGTGCAGGCTAACGTTCCCGCGGACACTGATCGAGCCGCTCATCCTCCTGCGGGCTTTATTGCGATCAGCCGAGAGCATATGGAGCTCGGCTTCAGGTTCCCTATCCCTGGTTACCTCAAAGATCTATTAAACAACCTCAAGCTCGCGCCGTTCCAACTGACCCCAAACTCATACGCCTACTTGACCACCCTGGCTGCGGCGTTCGTAAGTACGGACTAGGATTTCCTACACCCCGCATCATCCGTAGCCTCTTCAGCTTCAAAACAATCTCTGGAAAGGAAGGACTGTACTACGCCACTCCTCGCCAGCCTTCTGATTATAGGGAGTTTCTGCCCAGAGCTGTACGAAGTCCAACGTGGGGGAGTATAAGTCCAATTGGGCCTTCTTCACGTGCCCTTCGATTGCTGGACTGAATAACAGGAGTTTCGTGCTGGGACCTAGTAGGGATACCAGCGCTTAGATAATATTAGCAGCGCGTTGTTGTTGTTTTTTTTTTTTTTTTTTTTAACGAGCTGACTTTTGCTATGCAGGCGTCGCAACTCCTAGGTACAAGCTTAGGCAGGACGAGCTCGCTATTCTGAATGCTTTTGCAGCAGCCAAGGATCCAGACGAGGACCTTTTCCCTTCCGGTAGTGAGCTGGTAGATCGGGGTCTCGCACCATCTGCCGCAATCCCTCTGCTGAACATAGTCCGAGACTTGGGGATAAGGGGGCAAACGAACGAGGTCGCTTCCGCCCTTCCTGCTCCTACCCAATCAGAGTCAGAACCACATCCCCTACAACAAAGGTCACCGAGCACGAGCTTCACCACCAGCACTTCTTCGGATAATATGGGAAGAAGGCTCACCATGTCCGTCCCTCCTCTCAGGTCGGTTCCACCTGTCGAGCCGACCGAGGTCGTCAACGTGGACGACTCTTCCTCAGACCGCTCTCAAAGAGCGCCCTCACAAGCTGCTGCAGTTGCTCCTTCTCCGACCAGATCAGCTGCGACCCCTCAAAAACGGGCTGCCCCATCTGAAGGGCAAAGTCCCCCTCCAGCCAAGAGGGCCACGGTCTTCTGCTGGGGGGGACTTACCTTCGGAGTCGGAGTCTGAGGCTTTGACTAGGAAGAGGAAAGGGAAGGCCATAGCCCCACCCCGGCCCCAAAGCAGAAGGACTTCATTACCGTCTCTCCGGTCGGTGGGGTCGTCATCGGACGGGAACCGGGCACAGAGGCGCCAGGGCGACCCGCGAGGTCAACAACGGACGGACAGGCAGACTCCGGGGTCCACCCTGAAGTGGCGAAGGAGATGGAATACTTCAACAGCTTCGTGGAGCTCGTGCCTGATGTGATGGGAAAGCGCAGCCCGCAGTTGCAGAAAGAAGGACTTACAGGCCGTACTCTAGCGACCTATGTAGCTCGTCACGCTGCACTGGTAAGATTCACATCCTCTCATACTTCGATTTTAATTTTCTTCTTCCTTTTTCAAAGGATCTCTTACCATTTCTTTTGTTGTTTCAGCTCGGTATGGCGTCTGCGAAGTTAGTAAGGGAGGCAGAAATTCACATTAATGAGAAAGAGGCCTTCAGGATTTCTCAGGTGCAGTTTGACGAGGAGAAGAAGTTCCTACAGGATGAAATCAATCTCCTTCAAAAGAATCAAGGTGAGCTTTCTGCCAAGCTCAAGGATGCTGATGCGGCTTTGTCACAAGAGACCGCTCGCAGGGAGGCCGAAGTCAGCAAGGCCCATAGAGAAATAAATCAGCTGAAGGGCGAGCTCAGTGATGCAAAAGTAAAGTTGCAGGTTGCCGAGGATAAGGTAAGCCAGCACAACTGGGATTTGGGAGCAGCCAGAGGGAAGCTCGCGAGGGCCGAGGAGAAGCGGGCAGAAACAGAGGCGAATCTGGCTCAGACGAGGGAGAAACTGGCTCAGACCGTGGAGGGCATTGAAGCCAGGGTAGCTCGGGAGCGGGATAAGATCGAGGAAGAGGTCGAGAGGGCGTTTCTGTATAGTATGTGGGAGCGCCATCCGGACTTGGACTATTCCTTCTTTGGGTCAGAGGGGGTCCAAATGATCCGAGAGTTCGTGGAGCTCACTGCAAGTGCTCGGAGCATGCAACATGCTGATACTTCCTCTGCTCCTCCAGATGATCTACTTGCTGACCCAGTCCCTCTGCCAGAGCAGGTCCCTGAGGTACCTCCAGCTTTAGAGGATCCTCCCATGCCTGAGCCCCCAGCAGAAGCCCCTTCTGATTTACCAGCTTCTGAGTCCGTCCCCGAGGTAGAGCCCCCAGCAGAAGCCATAGTTGATCCTGCTCCTTCAGACGAACCTGCTGATGTCTAGAGCACATTTTTTGTTTCATAGGCCCCTTTTTTTTTTTTTTTTTTGAATTCTTACAATTTTTTCTATTTGTTGGAACTCATATAACGAGCTTGAAGCTCTGGATTATAAGATCGAATTTCCTGCACAATTTCAATATTTTGCCCAAGCATAGATATGCATATGATAGGCAGTTGGCAGATAACAATCACACTATTACAAGTGTTAAAATGTTGTTGAGTAAATCACAATCGTGAAAATTATACTAACTTTCAAACCTGCTAACTGCAATCAGCAATTATACTAATGCACTAGCTCGTAAGGGCTTGGACTCAGCAAATAACTTGGTTGAACAAGGCGTTTTATCCAGCATATGACAAGCCTTAGAAGATTGGCAAGAACTTACAGTTAGTGAGGACCTCGAAATTTCCTTGAACCCTGTGTTTCAATGATGTTGAGCATGCTTGACAGCAGCATTTTCCCAAACTTTGAGATTTCAACCCGTGGCTTCATTCGTAGTTCAGGGGTGAGCTCATTCGGTGAGTCTGCGGGCATCTTTATATATGAGAGGCGTAGCCTTACCCCCTCCCGCGAGGTCGCGGGACAATTGTTTCGCGAGGTCCGCGGGCATCTTTATATATGAGAGGCGTAGCCTTACCCCCTCCCGCGAGGTCGCGGGGTAATTGATTCGCGAGGTCCGCGGGCATCTTTATATATGAGAGGCGTAGCCTTATCCCCTCCCGCGAGGTCGCGGGGCAATTGATTCGCGAGGTCCGCGGGCATCTTTATATATGAGAGGCGTCGCCTTACCCCCTCCTGCGAGGTCGCGGGGTAATTGATTCGCGAGGTCCGCGGGCATCTTTATATATGAGAGGCGTGGTCTTACCCCCTCCCGCGAGGTCGCGGGGTAATTAATTCGTGAGCTAAGAAATGAAATGCTTGATGTAAACCTCCGTTAATGAGGAAAGTACGGACAGATCGATCATCAGTTAATACGGCATCCTCGATTGAGGCCTTTTATCGACACCCGTTGCCAGAATGTGCTCATATCCTTGTTCAGTGAGCATTTTAGCTGTGAAGGATTCCTTGGATTTTTGCATAGATATCTTTAAGGAATAATTTAGGTATACACATAAGCATTTCATGAAAATAGATTGTGGCGCGATTTCTTGAGAAAGAGATTTCATTAGCCTTGCTCTTTTTAACATGTACATTTGCTGGTTCAACCAGTTTGCTTTCTGCATCAAACATGACACATACAACAGAAAACAAGCGAAAGTATGTTTACAGACAATCGTCAAAAAAGAATTATGTACAAAGTTAGAGCGGGCTGACTGTTCTTAGGTGTAGTATGGTCGCAGGTGTTCAGCGTTCCAGGCTCGGGGTAGTTCTGATCCATCCATGTTGGCCAAATGATAGGCTCCATTCTTCAGATTCTGCTTGATGAGATATGGTCCTTCCCAATTGGGTCCGAGTACCCCATCACTTGCCTTGCGAGCTCCAGGAAGGACTAACCTGAGAACGAGGTCTCCAGTTTTGTAGCTGCGAGCTCGGACCTTCTTGTTATAATACCTGGCAACTCTCTGTTGGTACACGGCTACCCTTAGGCGAGCTGTCTCTCTTGCTGCTTCGGCTAAGTCTAGACTGGCCGCGAGCAACTGGTCATTGTCTTTAGGTTGAAATGAAGCCCTTCGTTGGCTGGTGACCTCGAACTCTGCTGGTATCATGGCTTCCGCTCCGTAGACCATGGAGAATGGGGTCTCACCTGTGGAGTTACGGACTGTGGTTCTGTATGCCCAGAGGACTTTTTGTAGCTCATCAGCCCAAGCCCCCTTTCTTGCTTCTAGCCTGGTCTTCAAATTCTGCTTGATGATTTTGTTGACAGCCTCGACTTGACCATTAGCCTGAGGATGGTCCACGGCTGAAAAGTTTTTCACGATTCCGAGCTCGTTACAGAAGTCTATGAACTGCTCGCTGGTGAACTGAGTCCCATTGTCTGTGACGAGCTGCTGAGGGACCCCGAACTTGCAGATGATATTGTCCCATACAAATTTTTCTATCTTCGCCGTGGAGATCTCTGCTAGCTCCTTAGCTTCTGCCCATTTGGTGAAGTAGTCCACAGCGACCACAGCATGCCTGCAATTTCCTCGAGCCGTGGGCAGGGGTCCGATGAGGTCCATCCCCCAGATTGCAAAAGGCCATGGACTCACCATCTGCTGGAGGTAAGCTGGTGGGGCTCGCGGGACCTTAGCAAATCTCTGGCACTTGTCACACTTCTTCATCAGATCTAGGGCGTCTTGCTTCATGGTTGGCCAGTAGAACCCCTGTCTGAGAGCCTTCTGGGCCAAGGACAATGCTCCTGCGTGGTTCCCACAATAACCTGCATGAATATCGCTCAGCACCACCTCACAGTCCTCATCATCTATACATCGCAGCAGCGGGGTTGAGAATCCCTTCTTGTATAGTCTGTCGTCATAAATGCAGTACCGGGCTGCTCTAGCTCGTATACGACGAGCCTCCAGCTTGTCTTCTGGTAGCTTTCCTTCCTGTAAATAATTCACTAGCGAACTCATCCAGGAGTTAGGCCGAACCTGTATGATCATCATTGCATCTTCGTCCTCGATGCTAGGAGCTGACAGGAATTCCATAGGGAAAGACTCAAGGAGATCTGCGTCTTGGGAGGTCGCTAAGCGGGCCAGGGCGTCCGCATTACAGTTCTGTGCCCTGGGGATCTGGTTCACTTCAAACCCCTTGAAAGCCCCCAGTAACTCTTTCACCTTCTGGAAGTATTTTGACATTCTCCTTCCCTTGGTCTAGTATTCTCCCCTGACATGGCAAACAATAAGTTGAGAATCGCTGAAGACCTTTACCTGCTCAGCTCGCACCTCCTTTGCCAGGCGAAGTCCGGCGAGCAACGCCTCATACTCTGCCTCATTATTGGTAGCTCGGAATCCAAATCTAATGGCACTCAGGATTTTGTGACCTTCCGGACTGATCAGCATTACTCCAGCTCCTGAGCTTTGTTCGTTTGAGGATCCATCTACATACAACTCCCAAGTTTGATTGTCGGTCAGTTCCTTCTGCTCCGGTACTGGCCCTGTGAATTCCACGATAAAGTCTGCCAGTGCCTGGGCCTTGAATGTCGTTCTCGGTCTGAACTCTATGTCGAACTGAGCGAGCTCGATAGCCCACTTGAGGAGCCTGCCAGAAGTATCTGCTTTCTGAAGGACTTGCCTGAGAGGGTACTGCGTGAGGACCTCAATCTGATGGGCTTGGAAGTAGGGACGTAGCTTCCTGGAGGCAGTTACCAGGCAGTACGCGAGCTTCTCCATTTGTGAGTACCTGGTCTCCGCATCAACCAGCCTTTTACTGATGTAATACACGGGCAGCTGCATCTTATCCTCTTCTCTTACCAAGGCCGCGCTCAGTGCGTGCTCAGAGACTCCCAAGTACAAAAATAACTTCTCCCCATCCTTTGGCTTGGACAACAGAGGAGCTTGGCCCATATACTCCTTCAGCTTCTGAAATGCCTCTTCGCAATGCTCATTCCATTCTAAATTCTTAGCTTTCTTTATGGCTTCAAAGAATGGCACGCACTTGTCAGTAGCTTTTGAGATGAAACGGCTGAGAGCCACGACCTGGCCGGTAAGACTCTGCACGTCCTTGATTTTAGAAGGGGACCTCATTTCCACGAGCGCCCTGATCTTTTCTGGATTGGCCTCTATTCCTCTGCTGTTCACCATAAATCCAAGGAACTTACCAGATGCTACCCCAAAGGCACACTTCAGCGGGTTTAATTTCATCCGGTAATTTCTGAGGACTTTGAATGTCTCATCTAGGTCGTGGACGTGATCTACTGCCTTCTGGGACTTTACCAGCATGTCATCTACGTATACTTCCATGGTCTTACCAATCTGATCCTGGAACATGGCATTAACCAGTCGCTGGTAAGTGGCTCCTGCGTTCTTGAGCCCGAATGGCATCACCTTGTAACAATACAACCCCCTATCTGTAACAAAAGAGGTGTGTTCTTCATCCTGCGGGCTCATTGGGATCTGGTTGTACCCCGAGTAGGCATCCATGAAACTCAGTAGCTGGTGCCCGGCTGTCGCGTCTACCAGCTGGTCAATCCTCGGCAGTGGGAAGCTGTCTTTCGGGCAAGCTTTGTTCAGGTCGGTGAAGTCAATGCAGGTTCTCCACTTCCCGTTCTTCTTCTTCACAAGAACTGGATTGGCGACCCAAACAGGATAACGAGCTTCCCTAATGAACCCGTTAGCTAGCAACTTCTCAACCTCCTCCTTCAGAGCTGCATAGCGTTCTGGTGTCATCGGCCTCCTCTTCTGACGGACTGGCCTGTGTTGGGGATCTATATTCAGTCGGTGGCACATAATATCAGGGTCTATCCCCACCATGTCTTCATGGTTCCAGGCGAAGACATCGAGGTTTCTGTTCAGGAATTCTACGAGCTCAATCTTCACTTCTGGTAGTAGATCTCTTCCTATCTTCACATATCTTTCTGAGTCCGTTTCACTGACTCGCACATCCTCTAACTCCTCAACGGGTCCTGTGGCCCTGTCTGCATCCACCTCGCGAGGGTCGAGGTCGTCACTTACCCCAGTTTCAGAGACAACTCGCGGTTGGCCACCCGAGACCACATTTACTTTCTTTCCGCGGACTCCCATCTTCACTGCGTCTTCATAACATCTCCTGGCCAACTGCTGTTCACCCTTGACACAGCCTACTCCATTGGGGGTCGGGAACTTGACTGTCAGCGTTCTGGTTGAGGTGACCATGTCTAGCTCATTCATCGAAGGTCGCCCCAATACCACGTTGTATGCTGAAAGGCTATTGATAATCAGGAAGTTTGCAAGAACTGTAGCTTGTCGTCCTGGCTCCCCAAGGGTGAGAGGTAACTTGATTTGGCCTATCGGTATCACTGCATCTCCCGTGAATCCGTAGAGGGGTTCTGGCGAGGGTGTTAATCGCTCAGCTCCTAAACCCATCTGGTCATAGCAGTCCTTATACATGACGTTGACCGAGCTGCCAGTATCGATCATTATCCTTCGCACCTCAACATTGCTGATCTGAGCCCTGATTACAATAGCATCGTTGTGGGGCCAGCGTACTCCCCTCTCGTCCTCCTCTGTGAACACAATGCTGTCTGAGGACGCCTTTGCCCTTTTGGTGGGTCCTTCGACTCCTCCATATTCTGCCAGCAAGGTATGGTTGGCTTCCCGGATATACCTCTGGTGCGACCTGTTAGATGTACCTGCCACATGAGGCCCACCAAAAATGGTAAAGATTGTTCTTACAGCGGGCTCGCATTCGGGTTCTTGAGCTCGCTGAGGCTGTTGCTGCTCGGGCTGCTGGTCTTGCCCCTGAGGTCGTTGATGCTGAGGTCACCTACCAGCGGGCTGTACTACATATTCTCCCAGGCGGCCTCATCTTATGAGTTCCTCTATGGCATCCTTCAATCGCCAACAGTCTGAGATATTGTGCCCGTTCTCGTTATGGTAGGCACAGTATTTCTTCGGGTCCCGATGTCGGTTAGGGGGTCCAGTCGGGGGTGGCTTCCCGAAGTTCTCCCTGTTTCTTTCCGCGGCGAAGATCCTGTCCTGCCTGTCCGATAACACACTATAGTTGTCATACCGGTTCTGGCGTCGGGGCCTCTCCATCCTCGGCCCTGGCCTAGCTCGTTTTGCCACAACGTTAGCCGACTGGTTCCTCGGTTCCCCTGGCCTGTCATTGCCATGATTCTTCCTTTTTTCACGGTGGGAACCACTTGCTTCACCTCGCTGATCACTGGGTTTCTTAGTCCCGAAGGCTTCTTCCCATCTGACTTCTTTAGTTGCCCTTTCGTAGAACTCCCCTAGATCCTTCACAGGGGACTTGTATATGCTTTCATACAGCTTCCCGTCTTTCCTGAGCCCTGCAGAGATAGCTGTTAAAATACTCTCGTCAGAGGGCGTTTCCACATTACTCACCTCCTCTCTGAATCGAGTAATGTAATCCTTCAGGGATTCATTCTGTCTCTGGAAAATGGTTGCGAGGTGGCAGGCTGGCGCGAGCTGCTTCCTTAATGCCTTATACTGATCTAGGAACTTCTTCTGACATTCTCTCCAGCTTCCGATGCTGCGGGCTAGAAGGCGGTTGAACCAAGCTCGCGGAGCGTCCCTTAGAGTAGCTGGGAATACTCGGTATTTGACCAGCGGGTTATCTGTCTGAAGATCCATCTGCACATTGAAAGCATCCAAATGGTCATAGGGGTCCGTCCTGCCGCCATATGGAGGGATATTGGGGAGCTTGAACTTTGTTGGCAAGGGCACTGTCTCGATCTCCCGAGTGAATGGTACCCGGCGATTGTCCCGCTCTTCCCCAGTCTGGCCTCCAGATCGAGCTTCCAACTGCTGGACCCTTTGCAACAATTCTTCTACTACTGGGTCCTGGGTCAATGATCGCCGACTGGGGTTCCATCTGCTGGTACTCTCCTGCTCCCCAAAGTAACGGTTCTATGACCTGCCTTCTTCACCGAGTGCTTCTGCATGTCTGGCAGCCCTCCTCGGCTCGGGTTCATAACCTGCACGGTGTCCACGTACTCGCTCGGGCCCACGGCTACCCTCTTCGCGCCTGGCGCCCTCGATACTTGCCCTCGCCCTTATCTCGTTCTGGCGAGGTGGGATCTCCCGCTCTTGGTTCCGCTCTCTGATTCTCCTTGGGTGCAAGTTCGAAGAGCGGGCCGATCCTTCGGTGAGCGACCTTTCTCTGGCAGCTACTCCTTCTGGAGTTGGTATTTCCTCTGAAGGTCGGCGGCGAGCTCTGCTGGAGGTGCTGCGTCTACCTGTCTCGGCACTACGTGGGCTTGGACTTCCACCAACGCCCTCACTGTTGTTGTCAACTCCCTCACTGCATCCTCCAAAGCTCGCTGGCGCTGCTGCCATTCCTGAGCGACCTCGTTTCCTGAAGGTGAGGCACTCTGTTCTTCTTGGATTTCACGTCGCTCCTCTGCTACTCCAACACTCCTTGTTGCCTTGATCCTAGCCATAGCAGACAAGTACAAATGAAAATGACGTAATAACTAACTGGAGATTACCAGGTCGCTGTTGGGCCCTTCTTCTAGCGCCAAAAGATGTTGACGTCCGGAAACGGTCAACCAGAGATTCTGGGGCCCAGACGGCGGACTTGGTAATTAATGGATAAATGTGTTGATTGAAGGGTAGGAAACGGTTAATTAATGAAGTTGTAGGTTGGTGATGATTAATTCAGGTGAAAGAATGTTGGGTTCGGTGGTTGGTAAACTTAATGAGGTGATCAGTAAGTAGTTAAAGAGAAAGAAAGAGTGAAAGAGAGAAGAAACACAAGGATTTTTACGTGGTTCGGTGACTGCACCTACATCCACGGCCACTCTGATGTAATTCCGGCAGAGTGACAGCTCTTCTAGTCTGATAAGCTTGTTGTACAGTAAAAATATCTCCCTTCTTTATAGAGGAAGGGAGCTCACAATAAAAAATACAAAAGAAAGCTGTGCAAGTCATTGGCAACGGCTAGTTTCAACTAATCCTGACATTGCCATGCTGCATTAATTGTAAAGGTAATGATGGTTTCCTCCTTGCACAAGTCTGCATTAATTATACCTGAAGAGGTCTTCACTTCATTAAATGCTCCTGGGTAATTGTGTAGGTAGTTTCCGGCAGGAAATCATGGGAGTTGGTAATTCTGACAGCTTGCTGCACACAGTTTCTCATGAGTAGACTTTCTGGTCAGTCAGATGTATGTTGGAGAGGAGGTGAGGTGGTCTGGAGTTCTTAGCGAGCTCGCGATCTGCGCGACCTCGCGAACTCCGCGAGCTAAAGTCAGGGATAGGGAGCACTATAAGAGCTGTTGCGAGCTCGCGACCTGGGCGGCTTAATGGGTCGAGTTTGCAACGGCTGGCTTCATCTTCGGGCCTCTTGGGCCCTTGCTTCTGTTTGGAATAATGTAGACTTCTTGGGCCCATTTGAGCCCAACCAGAAAATGGGTATAACAATAGGGATTGACATATAATTTCATGCATAAAAATTCTTATTCTAACTTTGTAAATCATTTTATAAAATTACAAATTTAACAATAAACTTTAGTGTTTAGGGAGGAAATTAGCCATATAAAATTAAACTGAACCTATATTATAAAGCCTATTACATATAAAGTTAGTCTAAGGGAGAGGTCTAAGGGAACAACAAGCTCAAGGTCGGCCCATATGAGAAACCCAAATAAGAAGCCCAAGAGACAAGCCTCAGGATCAGCCCATACAAGAAGTCCAAAGGAGCTCGTAAAAGAAGCCCAAAAGGAGAGCCTAATGGGAGCCATAACCATCAATCTAATTGCTTTGAGTGATGATGGAAGAAAGATTTGAAATGACTCGAACAAATGGCGAGAAAAAGAAACACGAGGAGGCTTTGCCTTGAAATTCAAACACAAGGCCCCACGTCATCCAACAACCTCCTGCACCATTAGAGTGGCAGGGGTTTAGGTCTTATAGCAAACAAACAAGACAGACTCTTAGGGGTTCAAGCAGCAGAGGGGTAGATGTCAAGCACAAGGTTATAAAAAAAAAAAGAAAAAGGAATGAACCAAAATCAACCACGTGGCCTTATGTTAGAATGAATAGACGAGACATAAGGAACGAGGAGCAAACAAGAAAAGGACAAGTCAAGAAAGGAGGATGAGCTCCAATTGAGGAGAACATGAAGAAACTAGACATGTTAGAGGAGAAAGGGACAAGACCAAGGGAAGCCTTGACCAACAAGAAATGGAGATATGGAATCACTAGGACCAAGCAAGAAGGTTATATATAAGGGCATTGTTCCATCATAAAAGGCAAGGAACATCTGGTCTAAAAGCCTTGTAAAACCTGAAAAGTTCTTCTTTTATGATTTTCACCCTCTCATCTATAAGAGTGATATTTTCCACGACACTCATCTATATGAAGGGCCAAGGATTGGAGAAATAACGTGAACCTTCACTCACCAAAAAGGTCTCATCGTGCCTCGAAAAATCTAAGTGCATCAAATCTACTTTTCGAGCTATTAAGGGGTTTGTATCACCTAAGTCAAGCCCTCAAGTCCTTTTTGGTTGAACGAAACCAGAGAGGCTATAAGTCAATCTCTCACTAGAATCTCTATCAAATAGTAAAGGAAAGTATACCTCAATCTCCACTATTTTCATATACTTACATCATATTTACTCTTTTTAAGGGTTTATTTTCAACCATCTCCTTTGACTGGCAAACCAATCGACAAGTCGTTGACAATTTTCTTTGTCTCGTAGGTGTTTGTGGACCTAGGATTCATCACGCTTAAGTGTGTTGCCCCCGGGGATCCATCTCATCCTTTACTAAGACACAAAGCAAAGGAGAACCTAACTTGCTCCAGAAGACACTCTAATCTGATAACTATTTAGCAAGGATAGGTCCAAGGACCCAGGGCACCACCTGGTGTTCCTTGGTCCTAACGTCCCTAACGATATTAAAGATATCTTTTACTATTAACTAAGGGACTAGATACCTCTTTTTATTCGTCGTTGGTGTGAAAGCTCTTTTGTTGCATCAATATTTAGTGGTAAACATTATTATATTATCTCTATTTCAAAGATGTGATTGGCCAATGATAAATGGCTGTTATAATCTTATATTGGTAGAGTGGATTAATCAAAGCGGGGTCCATTGAAGTGTGTGTTAGTGGCTTTTGAAGATTGTAAGTTGCAACTGCAGATTAGTTGAAGAGAATTATATTGTAAAAGATTTGTAGGACCATTTATAGAATTATGGTTGACCTCAGCGGTTGATTAAGATGTTTTACTTATTTATTTACTTAAGAAGCATGTTTTTTATTTGTACTTTTTACTGATAACTTGATTTGTGGGGGAAAAAAAAAGCAAAAGCAAAAGGTTTAAAATTGACTTCTTGTGACTTGATCGGTGATTAAAATTTTAGTGACATGACTTCAGTGTTTATCGATAAGTATTTATACATTCATGTAATAACAGTCATATGAAAAAGTAGTCTACAAAATGAATAATTTCTACGATAAGTAATTTTGTAACAGCACACTAGTTAATTAATCTTTAATTCTTAATTGATGATAAACATGCCAAACAAAGCAAGGATCTTGAATTGACATGATTTAAGAAATGTCATTTTCTTGTCTTTAAACATAATCTGGCTTTATAGTTAGCACCCCACCCTTGATTTTCCAAATTATGGAGGTACGTGATGCAATTAACTATCAAAACGTGATTTTTGTATGATAAATAAGTCACGAACACCAAAGTTAGATTTGCAGATTAAAAATATCTCTAAGACAATAACATTGACCTTTATATGAGATTTGACATGAATAAAAATTTTCATATTAGAATAGATCGTTCATTAGATTCAAATTCAATCTTAATTCAACAAAGTATGCAACATGAAACATAAATCAATTCTTCATTAAAATTTCCATTAAAGATGAGGATTGTCCACACTAATTAAGAATGACTTATCAATCTTAAAGCAACATATTATTAATAGAATGGATAGCATATTATTTTGAATCCAAACACAAGCTCAATCCAACATATATATATATATATATATTTAATTGTTGAAACATGAAAGCATAACCAATTCTTTAAGAATTACCATTTATGTTCACGATCCGCATTAGAGAGTGACTTCTTGCGATATGCGAACAGATATTGATCTTCTAAAATTTAAAGAATGTTACAAATTTTCTTGCATTAATTCAACAAAGATCTTTACTATAACAACTTATTTATTCATTTCTTTTTGTTTTACAGGATAAATTGAAAGAAGTAGTGCTTGCAAGGCAATGATCAAACGTCAGAGAAAAAGAGAATGCATGAGGTGAGAAGGACTACACGCATATGTGTCAGTTTGGTGAGTGGTGAGGCCACAAAGAGAAAAGATTCTTGGAACAAAATTATAGAGAAGAAAAGAGACAGAGAGGGCTTTCAACTTTCTTTCAAAAGTTGATTTGATGCAAACTGAAAAACTCATCTGATCACCCTCAACTAGCTACCACTACCTGATGAAGGAACAAGGAAGACGTACAAAAGAGGTTTCTTTTGCCTTAAAGAGATCATACCTTGAACATACAAAGAAAACATAAATTTATTCAACCTTACCCCAGAAAGTTTTTCAATTCTTTTTTTCTCTCTTTTTGTGTTATAATTGTTCTGTGGAAGCTATTTTCTGATGCGTACGTCTCTATGATTCAACACCATAGCTATATTAATATTATGACATTGGATAACTATTTTATCTTTCTTGGTCTACTAGGTTAGTGGTGCGATCTCATGTATATATATATAGATCTCTTTTCTAATCAGGATGGTCCTGATATTTATTTTTAGGGCCAACTGATTTTCACCCGTGGGAATTGAATTTTACTCTTTTTGTCATATAATTATTAGACATATCAGTTTTTGTTATGTATGAGAGAGAGAGAACTTCTCTCCTTTGTCTTATAATTATTCCACGGACCATTTTTTTGTTAGGGATGTCTAGATAGTTCAACACTATGGCTATATCCAATTATGAATATCAAGACATTGGATAACCAGTTTTCAAAATAGACATCTTTTGGGCTGATACCTACTAAGTTAGTGATGAAGTTTTTTTATACATATATAGTATATTAAGGATTTTGATATCAAATATTCCTACGTAAGTACATTAAGGTTTTGATATCAAATATTCCTACGTAAGTACATTAAGGTTTTGAAGTTTATTTCACATTAATATAATTATAATTTTTGACAAAAATTATATAAAAAGTAAGGATTTGTCGATGTTGAGAATTAAATTTTCAATTTTGGATTATTGTTCACACTCTGATATTAACTTTAAAGAATCTCTTGTTATCTCAATTTATGCTCTTCTTTGATACTATTGGAACTGGCTTTGCTAGGATCTTTTGCAAGGTGTTCTCTTCTGTGTCTTCTGTGTCTTACAATTATCTCATTTTCTGCATGTAAACAGTCTCCATCTAAATATCAAAACTATACTTACATCTAAAGGCTATGACGAAAAAGATTCTTTCTATATAGTTATAAGAACTTATTCTATACATCAAAAATTCGGGTTCGAAAGCATAGTAAAATTTCAGCACCGACATTAGAGAATCTCTAATTATCTTAAATTCTTCACAATAATATCATCAATATTGCCGACTTCAAAAGGGCATCTGGCCGCCTGGCCCCCATATATACCCATTACACACACGTTCGTGGCATGCAATTACATAATTTACACTACAGATGTCCCCACAGTGAAAGAGACTGGGTTCCTTTTAGATCCCCCTTTTTAAGTTCTTTCCTTTTCTTGTGCCATGCAACGCAATTCCTTCCTCAGTCGGCATTTCTTTATATTTTTTCATATGTCATCTGTTGACGTCCGTAAACAGTCAACACCCGGTTGGGGGTCGGAACCTCGCCAACGAAACGATTTATATGAGGCCGGCTCGTAGACCGTTGAACCCCTTTTGGCCCCGTAGGGTCGCGTTCAGAGTTGAACTATTAACCTTATAAGTGTTTTTGGTGTACAACTCCTACCACCAAGCTGAGTCAGCTTGGTGGTAGGAGTTGTGCACTCAAAAACCTTATAAAGGTTACGAGTTAACTCCGGACGCGACCCTCAAGAGCCAAAAGGGCTTGCCCGGCGTGGTCTTCACCCCCGACTCGGCACGGTCTTCATCGTCGGTCCCGTACAAATCGTTCCGTTGGCGAGGTTCCGACCCCCAACCGGGTGTTGACCGATTCTGATCGTCAACATTAAAAACGCGCGTTTTTAATGTTGACGTCTGTAAACAGTCAACACCCAGTTGGGGGTCGGAACCTCGCCAACGAAACAATTTATATGAGGCCGGCCCGTAGACCGTTGAACCCCTTTTGACCCCGTAGAGTCGCGTCCAGAGTTGAACCATTAACCTTATAGGTGTTTTTGGTGTCCAACTCCTACCACCAAACTGACTTAGCTTGGTGGTAGGAGTTGCAACCAAAAACACCTATAAGGTTAATGGTTCAACTCTGGACGCGACCCTACGGGGCCAAAAAGGGTTCAACGGTCTACGGGCCGACCTCATATAAATCGTTTCATTGGCGAGGTTCCGACCCCCAACTGGGTGTTGACTGTTTACGGACGTCAACACCATCTAAACTCAACTGATCTTGAACTATCTCTGAAAAAATTTTGATTAATTATTAATGAATATGAAATTAGACCACTTGATAAATGAAGTTTTTATTACAAATTTTAAACTTTCATGCTTTCTTGTTGCTCGATTGTGAGATTAATTGAGTTCATAATGATGATAATAATAATAATATTGAAAAGAATCGAGTTCATATTAATTCGGAAAAAGTTATGTTAATTACTATTAGACTCAAAAGTTTAAGCTGATAGAAAATAATCCAATTATAGTATTTAAGACTTAAAGTTATGATACGTTGACATGTTCTCCACTTGCAATGTGGACATTTGATAGAGATATTGGATACATGCTAAATACCCCTTATCGTATAACAACTATAATATTTAAAATCTGAAGTTATGATACGTTGATACGCTTCCTCACGTCGAACTATAATATTTAAGACGTGAAATTATGATATGAGATTATGATATGTTAATATCATGCAAATGAAGATCTACAATGCTGTCAATCTTATTCTCTTAGTGATCCTATACGAGACAGATATATAATTACAATTTTTGCAATGTACGTTTGCTTTTTGATGACTTAATGACTTTAAAGCATCAATATTTCAGAGAATGTATATGGTGATCACGTTAAAATTAACAACTAAATTGGAATATATGATTTATTTCTGCTTAATAAGGATAATATGGTGAACTCACGTTAATTGATACTTGAATTTTTACCTCGAAGACTAATTTAAATATTTATATTCTTTATCTTGCATCAATCTCATATAATACATGGTAATCACTAATCGCTCATCCAAAAATCTCATACGTACTTAATATCTATATGTAATCTATTTACTCAACCCACCATTAATTTTAAGTTCTGATTAATTATTGTCTATAAACCAAAATAATTATGGGTTTAGGTAAATTTATTTGTAGAAAATATTTGTAATTAGTAAAAGTTTTGCTTTTCATATTTGAGGAGGCCTTGAATTTTAAGTTCAATAATAATACCTCTAACCAATCACAAATCAAAATTCCTTAATTTTGGATCTACCATTGTTCATATATTGTTCCTTTGGGTCATAATTTTTTATTTTTAATTTTTTGATAATTAAAACTAGTCCAGAGAACTACCGAGACCAACTGAGATGAGACACTAGTGACTCGGTCCGAGGAGTTGCTCTCATACAGGAGAGATCGACTCATACAGATGTGGAGAAGTGGCCTACACGAGGAGGAGAGGTTTGCCACACAAATTGGTTTTGGAGGGTGGGGGTGGGGGTGGAGGGTGGTTGGTAAGGGAAGGAGAGTTATTACCGAATCTAGAACCATGTCATGAGGCTATGGCGTTTTTACCAAAGGCGCCAATAGCCAGCTACCCTAAATAGTGACTAAAAAAGGCTCCAAATATTTAAGAACTTTTTACCAATAAATTCTAGTAATCATCTCTAAACATACATATGAGAGTTTTTACTTTTAGATTTTATAACCGACACCAATTATGCGAAGAATTTATCATAACATAACAACATCAATTGCTACAAGTATAGTTTGAAATACAATTCTCATTACGAGGAGGGAGTTTTCCCATACTTTGTGATGTAATTGGTAAATGTGAGACTCAAACCCCCATTACAAATCTAAAAAGGAAAGGTTGAATTACTTTGTTAAGACTTACGTGTGCACATACATACGAGAGTTTAACACTTCAACTGTCTATTTAATTTGAAAAAAAATTCATCTTAGTTCTCAAGATTTTGAAAAATATCAGAGTTTAAAAGTTTTTTTAAAAACAGTTTTTTTTATCTTAATTTTTTCAAAAAAGTTCAAACCGTTAGTCAATTAACGGTCAAAGATGTCAGATAATTTGGATAATAAGGGTAAACTAGTCTTTTTATGTGAAAGACTAAGATCGTGATATATGGATGATTATGATTTTAAAAATATAAAAGAAAAAAAATAGTCTTTTGGTAAATGAGGATATTTTAGTAAATAACTAATTTTTTAAAAATAAATTAAACAATAATAATGGATTTCTTTATCATCATTCACCAACAAAATCACCATTCATCATCAACCTTCATCATCATCAACACAAACCAAGTCCCGAATTATCATCATCAAGATAGACAAACAAACAAAAAACTTATCTTCAAAAAAAAAAAAAAAAAAAAAAAAAAAAAGGCTTCAACTGATACACTCAAACAAACATTACTTCTCATTCACTAAACTTTCACAATAAAAAAATCACATAAGCAAAAAAAAAAAAAAAAAAAAGGTGTGAGAGAAGGAGATTTAAAGGTTATTGGTGTAAGATGAGTAAGGTTTGTTAGCGAGAGGAGCTGAGTCAAAAATTGATGTAATAAGCTCCAAGAATTGATGCATGAGTTGGCTTATGGATTAGAAAAATCTGGTTTGCCTTTTGTTTGGCTGGTCAAGATTCGATCACATGTTAAAGAAGAGATGGGTTAGCAGCAATTCCTCCAAAGGAATCGGTGGCAAATGCGGCAGTAACTCCTTTATTGAACAGGCGACAATAGTAGACTCAACTCCTCCAGTGAACCAGCAACAACAGCGGTAGCAACTTTGCTCCAAAATCAAACTCCCTTAGCAACAATGGTAACAAAGCAAAAACAGTAGAACCAAAAGGAGCAACAACGACAAGAGAATCGACATCTTCAACTAAATCAGTAAAAGGGTGATAGCATCTTGAAAAATTTTTTGGAGTTGATTTTTTTCGTTATTTTTAATGGATTGATTTTGATTTAGGTTGTTCTATTGATGATCTGTTGATTTATTAATGATGATGAAGTTATTCTTCATATGAGCTGATCTATTGATGGTGATATCTCATATGGGTTTTTATTTTTTGGCTTATGGAACTCTCTTTTTAAAAAAAAAAATTAAAAAAAAATTGTAACAATTTTTTTAAAATTTTTATTAACTAGGTTTAATTTTTAATTTTTCACTTATAAAATGATTGTTTCATCAAGGGTAATCAGTAATTTAAGTGCCACTAAAACCATTAAGGGTAAAAATATATTTTTTGTTACCGTTGATTGTAAGTTGACTGACTGTTTAGATTTTTTTAAAGAGTTTTGAAAAAATTAGGGATGAGAAGAGCTATTTTCAAAAAAGTTTTAAAATTTTGATATTTTTTAAAATCTTGAAGACTAAAATGAATTTTTTTTTAATTTAATTTTATTACGTGGTCATGCAGCCAGTACCTATTGGATTTTACTTCAACAGCTAAAGAAATCAAAAGTTTTTTGAAAAAATTTATTTCTAAAAAGATATTGTAATCTCGTCTATACCTATTTAATAGCTACATAGATCACGTATATAAACGTTCCAAAAAAAGAAAAAAATTATCACGTATATCGGTATATGAACGAATCCCTTAGAGTTACACTTGTGGCAGTACTCTGGGCCTCAACCAGGTGGATCGAACAGCCAGCCAGTATTAGATGGTCTGTTTCGGATCCACCACAAGACAAATAAAATAAAATCCAGTTAACTGGCCAGACTTTGGGCCTATAGCCTCATGTTGCACATGCTATGTGAGCCCATTAATGATGTACACACATTTATTATCACGAAACTAAGAATTATTGATCTTTCTTTCCCTTTTGTTTTTGTTTTCAAATTAATAACCCAATCCCAATTTGAATATATACTATTATTATATGCACATCCAGTGATTTTTTTTATTAAAGAATTTATAAATTTGCATCATTTTTTGAAGCTTCAAGGTCTAGAATGTGGATAAGGATTCTTTGTCAATGCTGACTTCATAATAATATTTTTATGAGAGAAATTTAAGTTTGAGTGATGTATGTAAAAGAAAAAATCTATCAATCTTAGATTATTCATTTTTTTAAATACTAATATGTCATTAGATTATCAAAAGATTAACCAAAAAAATAAAAAAAGATGTAGAGAATCCTTACTCTAAGAATATAGTCTAGTTACTATAAAATCACATGGTCAAAGATGGTTATACTCAATAACATGAATCTTTATCAAAAGCACGTTTTTTTTTCATTGAATTTGGAGTTGTCTACCTCTTTTTCAGACCGAAGTAACCTAATATATTTTTCATTAAAAGAGCCAAAGTAAACACACATTTAAGCAAAGTTTTTCTTTTAATACTCAACCATTAGACCAAAATTGAAACATGATAAAACAAAATTAAGAAGAAAAAGGAAATCATTAAATTCATAAAACATAATAAACAATAATTTGTTTGCATGATTAATGGCCACTCATCTTGATCCACCCTTGTCCAACACCATCACCACCAAACCAACCAATCAAAACAATTCCCCACATGAATGTCGAGGCACCATCCCCATCACCACCCATCATCCCCATATCATGATCATCATCATCATCATCAAGTGGCGATCAGACGATCATTAAAAGATATCGAGAATTTCGAGGATTGAACGGTTGCAGAGGGGACAAGAGCCTCGATTCAACCACACTTCCCTCGAGCACACCCTACAAAAAGTGTGTCCACATGGTATAAACGCTGCACCCTTTTTACTTACCATGCACACGCAACACACCGTATCATTCCCTCCTCCTGCTCCTCCTCCTACCCCCACCGCCGCCCTCTCCTCCTCCCCATCTCCGCCGTCTGTCTCCGCCAACAGCCTCATCAATGACACCCTCAACGGCGTCCCCGGTGCAGTTACCGTAGGCTCCACATTACCACCACCACCTCCACCTCTATTACTATTATTATTGTTAACGTCCACCAAGTTGGTCCCCTCCACCTCCCGGAAATGTCTCTCCGCTGCCAGAGCCGCCGCCAGGTTCATACTATGACTGCCACTTGAATTCACAGGAGCTGGACTGGAACAAGCTGGATCCGATACGTTTATAGTCTCTTGGTTGGTGGGTTCTTGTTGGTCTTCTTGTAGTAGTTGTACTTGTAGTTGGTGGTGGTGTTGTTGTTGTTGATCGTCTTCGCTGTCACTGCCGTTGATGATAGTTGTGGTGGTTGTTGGTCTGGAACCCCAGGCGGCCCCACCACAACAGCCCATGCCTCTCCATCCTAGCCGTTCCTTTAGAGTTCTTGATCTTCTTCTAGTAAGTCTTCCATGATGATGATGATCAACGCCTTCCATTTTCTCTCTAAGCAAAGCCAGGATCGTCCTCGTCCCTCTTTCTATAGTCAACGGTTCCTGCAATATCTCAAAGAGTTGACTCATTTTCACAACACAACTATTCAACACTTGAACTCTTGAACACACAAATATAGAACATTTATGTTATTGATACAAGAAACGAGAATAATTATATTGATTCAAAACGACATACCGTTTTTGGATTAGATCAGAATGTTGATGAATGAGGTTTGGTTTCAATAAGTCCATGGAAGTCACGTGAGTTCCTTCAAGAATCGAAATTAAAACCACCCCACCACCACCACCACCACACCACACCACCTCTCTAATTGCTTAAATTCACACAAGTGAAAAAGACAATTCAAAAACAGCAACAAACAATGGAATCCACAGAATTTACGTATAATAAATAATAGTGAGAAGGGTGTGTTAATGGCCAGAGGAGGTGATCCTAATTTTCATTGAAAGTTTAAATAGGACAAATTAGAAGGATAAGATGAAGAGAAAATGTATGTATGTATGTATGAATGTGGGGAGGTGCTTTACAGGGTTTCTAGTTGTTGCTTTTTCTTGGAGTTGGAGTAAGTACTTAACAGAACATAGAAGCAATCAGTTGTTTGTTTTTATTGTCTCAATATTTTTTAATATTTTTGTTGCTTTGTCATTATATTATAATTATTATATGTTAAGTTTGGTGATGTTAATATAATGGTTACATTCATATGAATTTATTTTGTAATTTTTGCGAATGGTATGGTCGCCGGCCAAAAATGAGGTCAAAAGCCATTGAAGCCGGCGCAGCAACCGAGGTGTTGCCAAGTGGCACTTGTCATCCACCTCTGCAAGTGGGAATCCATCATCGTGGTGGAGTGGAGGGTAGGATACAATACAATACAACTCTAGATATATGTTTATAATAATAACGTGGACCTCATATTCGCTGCTTATCATTTTCGGCTTGGATATATGTGATTCGAAAACATGCCAACGTTACATATGTAAACCTACAAATTAAATAAATTGTTTTTGAATATTTGAAATTTTTGGTAATGATTCTAATTAAGTGTTCTGCATGTTTATTAACATTTTTTAAGATGGATCTAAAAATTTGAATTCGTAATTGGGTTCATGTTAGAAAATAATTAAGAAATGATGCATGAAAAAGAAAATACATGCTTTTTATTTTGTTTTTGGATTTTTTTTTTTGACAAAGTTGTTTTTGAATATTTGAAATTTTTGGTAATGATTCTAATTAAGTGGTCTGCATGTTTATTAACATTTTTTAAGATGGATCTAAAAATTTGAATTCGTAATTGGGTTCATGTTAGAAAATAATTAAGAAATGACGCATGAAAAAAAAAAATAATACATGCTTTTTATTTTGTTTTTGGATTTTTTTTTGACAAAGTTGTTTTTGGATATTTGATGTGTAGTATTAGGAAGATGTTATGAAGATGCTCTCAATATTAAATAAGTGGATATATTAAAAGTCTGAAAATGAAATATAAAACCAACTTTAATTGTTCAATGAATACGATGACTGAAGTTTGAATCATCCAACTTAATCTATATATTAGAGAAGTTTTTAAAAGACCTTATATATTAGAGGTTATTAAATTGTATTTAATTAAATGAATTATATAATTTAATAATTACTAAGTATTTTGATGATATTACGGGTTGACTATTTTGTATTTTGATGATCTTATCATGTATAGATAGGTTCGAATTTTAAAATCAAACGTACATTTACATTAGAGAATTGGTTTGACAAACTTTATCATCTAATACACGCACAGATATATATATATATATATATATATTCTTTTGCTTTGAAAGAAGTGTGAAAATGATACGAGTTTATAATAATAAGATGATAATAAAATATTTTCAAGAAAAAAAAAAGGATGATGATCAAATCGAAAGTGATGACAAAAAGGAAGACTAATTCAGTTAATGGACCCACTTGCAATGAATCTTTTCTGCTAAATTCAATTCGAACCCAGATTAGGTGGGTATGGTATCGTCATCAAAATCATCATTCACTGATGATAGTTTATATTATAATTCAAGTTCTTGGCTTTTTTTGGTCAATCTTCCACGGCGATCCTCTTTACAATATTCTTGCTTGTGGTTCGCATCAATCATTGGGCTTGTAAAGTCCAATCAATCGCATAACTCACAATTATTTATATAAATTTACTGGGATGATATCAAATTTGATGTTCTTGTAAGTTGGTGGTCATAACGGTTCTGATCATTCCCATTTGTCTCTTTCTTTTCCTGTTTTATTCTTCTCTTTCAGGGGCAGGTATCATTCAAAATTTTATCCAACCTATTTCGAGTAGACAATATAAACTTGACCTAAATTATTTAAATTAGATACTAAATATTGTATTTTCATTTGTAAAGTAGGATTAAAAAAAATGTGTATATGCAACAAACTTAACAAAAAATTTATGTGTTTTTATTCTCATTCTTGTTTGTTAAGATGTATGACTTATTATTATTTGCCCCAAGAAAGATATCAACTCCAAGAACCCATAAAGACAAGACATGCATAATTTTAGACTGATTAGTGGACAATGTTTGGCAATAAATCTGTGCCACATATTTGGTTGAACAACTCTTATTTGATATATAATTTTTTAAAGTTTGTTTTATCTATGTTGCTTCATCTTTTTATAAGTTTCGATTCAATCTCACTTCAAAATGCTTGTCTGAAAACATGCTAACATTTATTCATTGTGATTTAAAAGATGGATATCTTCCTTGTTTGTTTTTTCAAGAACAATAATTGAGATATGAATTGAATAAGAACACTAGAAGAAACATTTTTGTGACTTATGGGCCAAAATCAAAACGTAAATGTCCGATCCATATGTTGGGTTTTGGTCCGCGCTTGAGGCCCACCATGTCTCCTCCGTTTTTGGCGTTGCATTTATGCCCAAAAGCCCAATCATGGTGGGATTGTTAACTGTTGTAGTTTTTTACAAGACTTACTCGATTATTGCAGGTCAATTATGTGAATGACACACAAAATAAATAAATAAAATTATTAATACAGATATTCTTGAAGGGAAAAGAATATTACCATGCATGCATGATGATTAGCATGATATTAAGTAAATTAAAATACGAAATCGAGGTATGCTAGTTTAATTGGAAATGTCTTTGTCTATTAAATTTTAATATCTTCCGCTTATCTATATAATATCATCTCCAAGTCTCAAGAGGCTCAAACCTTGTGACCCAAATACAAGACTTTCGTGCAATTTGGTCTATAGTCCCATGAATATAATAAAAATGTGAAGTTGCAACCATCTCATTCCAAGAAAATATATTTAAAATAACAAGAGAAGAGAGATATTCCATTCAACTTTGTTATTGAAGTCTTGAGTACAGTATAACTGAGCGAAAAAAAAGAAGAAATATAATACACATTAACTTTAGTGAGTTGTTTAAATATCTCCTACCTTATATGGATGACGAAATGATTCAAAGTTCTAACCTATAAAGTAGAGTGTAAAAAAAAAAATCTCTTCTAATGTGAGAATAATTATCAAACTGTATTTATAGTGTTTGATTTAGGTAGATGTTACGTAATTAAATCTTGAACTTTGTTTAGACCCTCAAATAAGTATAGGATCACCATTATCGTGGGAATAACTCTATAAATTGTATCAGTAGTGTGTGATATAAGTCTCAACAAAATTAAAAGAAATGTATTCAATTTAGAATTTATCGAAGTTTGATAAATCTTTTATTAAAAATATATTTTGATAGAATTCATATATTCAAAAAACTCCGTATTGATTTGTTACAATTCTTTAAAAAAATGGAATTAATTTTTTTAGGAAAATGGTAAGATTTTTTTATAATTTTTTAAAAAAATAAAAATCAATTTATATTTCATCCAAAATTTAGCACTTAAATGAAATATGTAAAATTAATGTTATTTTGAATACGCTTATATTTAATTAGACTTTATATAAATTTGAACAAAATATATCTAGATTTTAAAAGATTATATTTAAATTTGAATTGAATACACCAAAACTTTTAAAATATTTTAAATTTCAATAAATTCATCCTCGAACGCATCCCTCAAATTTGAAGTGAATTTTTGTCTAGAATAGATTTTCAAAAAACTTTTTTAATATTATGAGAATAGCTCAGCAAATAATATGTGATATATGTGAACCCATTGGGCACCAATAGCATACTTGTTAGAAAGAGACAGTAGAAGATTCTGGAGTCACAAATCACACACTGATATCTCGTCATACTTGCCAACTTCAAGTAAAACACCAAATCATTTCCTGCCTCACAAGGCCATGTTTGGCTCTTTTCATACCCTTCTCTCCTAGATCCCAATTCCTCCATCCAGTCATCCACGTGTCAAAAACCCATCGAACCTCTCCATGGCCCACGTAACATGACTACACCGTGTCATGCAATCTCAAGCCTGGAAAGACAATATCACCCTCACAATCAAAGGAACCAACCACAAGATTCAAGGGCAAAATAGTATTTTCGACAACTTTTTATATGTTCGGTTGACATTTAGGACGACCTTCGATGTCATGGTACTTGACTTGTCCAATTTGTAAAAAAATATCGATATAAAAAACCTCCGTAGCCTCCTTTGTTTTTCGCAGGTCTGGTTCGTTTAAGCTTTTATTTGAAGAAAATTGAAAAAGCCAATGGCTTCAATCTTTCAAGTGAATCAATTCCCATGTGGAGCTGTATCACCAGCCCCACCGAACCACCAAAAACCATCGATTCTTCCTCTGAATTCGATAAATTTTGGCCAGAGAATCACCTTGAAACCATACAGTTCGGTGCAGGAATTTGGCCGAGTCAAGCCCGTTTTCGTTGCTCGGGTCTCGGACGACGACGAGTGGGGCCCGGAGAAGAAGGAGGAAGAAGAAGGTGGAGCGGTGGCGGTGGCGGTGGCAGAGGAGGATCAGCCGAAAGAGGTGACGGAGATCGATAGCTTGAAGAAGGCGCTGGTGGACTCGTTTTATGGGACCGATCGTGGACTCAACGCGACCAGCGAGACGAGAGCTGAGATTGTCGAGCTTATCACGCAGCTTGAAGCCAAGAATCCGAATCCGGCGCCCACTGAGGCTTTAACTCTGCTTAATGGCAAATGGATTCTTGCGTAAGTATTTATTTTTAAATTTTAATTTTTTCTTTTGTTTCTGTTTGGTTGATGAGAAAATGTGGGAAAATCATTTTTTTTTTTGAAACGAGGAAATTAATAAAATTTTGTAGGCACTAAAAATTGGGTTTTGTTCTGTTTATTTGAACTTTTCGAAGTTTTTATTTTTATTAAATTATTATAAATTTTAAAGTTAAAGTAGGGTGACATGAGCACACCATCCCTGAGTAGATGGAGTGGATGAGTGCTTCGTTTGATCCCGTTACCCTAAGAGGTGAAAGGTTCAAAATTCCGCCCTTTTTCTATTGAGACACAAGGTGTGGGTGTCAACTTTCTCTTGTAGGAGTAACCGTCCCCAGATTGTGAGAGTAATTATCTTGTGCGAGTAGTCATCCAGGCCGTGCTGTTACTTTCCTATCTCTACAGCTACCGACGGTATTATGATTCATAGGATGTCAGTGTTAAAAAAGAAGTAGGGTGAGATAGACTGAAACTTATAATATAAAATTCTGATGTTGTTATGTTTATTCATGGTTTAGTATTTCATGGAAGTTTTAGTTTTTTCAATTATCATATATAGATATTTAAGGTATGGGAGTGTGACATGAATTATACTTGATTGATTTTGTTAGATTATTACAAATTCTAAAACTAGGAGTGTCACATGATTCAAACTCGTAATTTGGGAATCTGGTTATTGTTTTGGCTCTTTGGTACTTGATGGAATGTCAGGATCGAAAAATAGTGGTCAACTAACAAAGGAATTCACACCAACACAAACACACTCATAACATAGCAAGTAAGTGTTCCGCTATTTTTTGATCTTAACATGGAAGTTGAGGATTATATGATTAGCTAGCTTAGATTTGAATTTGTGGTCTTGGAACTGAAAATTATGTCAAGAAAATTATTGGTTTATAAGGGACAAACAGACGGCTACTTTTATTTATATATATAATAAAACAATGAAATTGGCTTTTTCAAAAGTTTATGTGGTAATTTCTTGTAGTCAGACTTTATCAATTGTGATTTTGATATTAAATTATTCATAGATTGAAGAAGTAGTTGTGAGATTGAGATAAGGAAATCTGGATGGGAATGAATCATGACCATTGCACTTGTGAGTGAGCTGTCCCCAAATCAATTCATAAATAGATGAATCAATTATTCAAAACTCTTATGTAGTACTGAAAAAAAATTATAAATTATGTAGTGGTCCTCTGTAACAGTGAAAAATTTATGTGTCACTAAGTTAGTTTGTAAATTTGACAAGACAATTCCTTGCATAGTTGCATTATTATAGACTTCAAGTCCACGATAGAACACTTTACTATATATCCAATGTACTTGATATTGAAAGAAGACCAAACTCTTTTACTTTCAAAGCACTAATAATAGCCGAACACTGTACTTTTAAGTTGTTTGGAAATTTATTTTTAAGTCGTCACTCTGATTTCAAAATTACAACATCTTGTAGAAGGTTTCTAATGTATAGGTCACTCAATTATTAGAGTTTCCATACTTTTTTGGGTAAATTTCGTTTACGTTCTATGTGATTTGGTTAACTACAAGTAGATCCATATACCAGATAAATTGAGAAACAGGCATTGGTTTTGTTGTTAGGGGGGTGGTTTTAGGTGTATCAAATCAATAGGATTTAATTGAATTTTATTTGAACCTCAAGAAGAGTTGATGAAAGTTTTTGAATGAACTCGTAATTAGGAAAAAAGGGCGGTGAGCGAGAAGGGCTAGTGGTCTTAGATCCAATTTGTAAGCTAAGGTGGTTGTAATTTTCCTTGAGAGGGACACTTTTTGCATTTTATATGTAGTCATGATGTATTATTGACTCTAAATTTATCATATGACAATGTAGCTATACATCTTTTTCGGGTTTGTACCCATTACTGTCAAGGGGAACATTTCCATTGGTGAGGGTGGAGGAGATCTCACAGACAATTGACTCAGAGAACCTCACTGTCGAGAACTCTATCCAGTTTTCCGGGCCATTGGCGACAACTTCTATCAGCACCAATGCTAAATTTGAAGTTAGAAGTCCCAAGCGGGTGCAGGTAAGTGTTTTGCATTAACTTTTGATCACTCGTTAACTTTAATTGTAGTACTGGATTCAGCTCTAAATGGCAATTTGTCTTTTGTTATATGTATAGATCAAGTTTGAAGAAGGAATCATTGGGACTCCTCAGGTAACAGACTCAATAGTTTTGCCTGAAAATGTGGAATTTCTGGGACAAAAAATAGACCTCACTCCCATCAAAGGCTTTGTCACTTCTGTCCAAGACACAGCTTCATCTGTTGCAAAGACCATTTCTAGCCAACCGCCGTTGAAGTTTCCTATCACAAATAGCAATGCTCAGTCATGGTTACTCACCACCTACCTAGATGAAGAGCTTCGGATATCGAGGGGTGATGCTGGGAGTGTCTTCGTGCTCATTAAGGAAGGAAGCTCTCTCTTGACTCCATGAACACATAAAGAAAAAATGCCCTGTTGTTTTCAACTTTTCACCCCCACAGTGTTTTTCTTCAAAGACATGTAGGATTTTGTTTAATAATACGTGGGCAGGGGCATGAAGTGAAGAAATGCGGTTGTAAGTTGATCATCTTATAGATATACAGAGAACATTATATAATAAATTAAGTAGACATTAAAGGAGTCATTATCTTATTATGGGTACTTCTTCTACATTGTTGGCTATCAATTCCTGTTAACTTTGATTGTAAATACCCGTAACAGTTCAAAAGCACGAGTTAGATTGGTAGAAACTAGAAATCATGAGTTCCATTCTATACCATTTCTAGCTACTAGACATTCTGGTCCACATCTAACACAGACATTTTTCACTTTTATTTCACAAAGCTAGCCACCCTTCTGTTTTGAGGAAAGTAATTAATTTGTTGGACTGAATAAACATTACAGGATTTCTAGATATCGTCCAAGGCAATCTATCAACATACACAAACTTCTTCAATCGAGGCGAACTCATTTTTTGTGGATAAAACCATCTTAGTCAATGTGTGTATCTTACTAGCTCACACTTTTCTTATAAGTATCTTATTTTTCATAAGTTCTTTCTATTTAAAAAAAAAAAAAAAAAAAAGAAGAGAAAAAAAAACACCATTTTCTTTTGATGTATTACAATACATTTGAAATTTTAGAAGGGAAGATACCTAAACTCAGAACTTTGAGAATCTAATTGGGAGGAACTTACCACTAACCAATCTCATTTTGTACACTTCCATCAATTATTATATATCATTAAGCTGTTAATAATAAACTTCTCATATCAAAAATCAAAATGGATAGTAATTAAGAAACAGACAACACAAAACATCTTGATGGCTTGCATAGAGATAAGTCATCTCAATGTCATTAATTAAGATGCAATAACTCTTATTCTCACATATAAAGCAAGGAAGAAAAACAAAGTTACATTGATGTAACAAACATGAAAGTTGATAAACTAATTCAGTAAAACTTCGACATTATGACATTCGGAAGGTCAAACCAGATCCTGAAAACTTCTCTTTTATTAAACTATTCAGGCGCTCTGACATTGAAGGGGACAAATAATTTGTCCAATCTCTCACCTCCCCTTTCCTGAAAAAATGACTACTGAGAGGAAAGTAGTTGGAGGTTTTCATCTTGTTCACCTCCAAATTTTTCATGCTCTCAAAACTACACAACTTTACTACTTCTTTTATCACCCCTTGGTTCTCTTCATCATCCGAAAAAGGACATCCTAAGAAGTTAGCCAATCTTTTAACGTAAAAGAGGATATCGTCCTTTACATCTTCATATTTCAAGAATAATATCTTCTCAGGATTATTTAAGCTAGTCTTCCAGTAACCCAAAATATGTTCCCAAGAAGGGCCAAAGGTTTGGATTCCATGGCAAACCTTCTCAAAAGCCTCCTCCAATGAAAGTGGCTCTTTTTTTTCGTCGTGAGCAATTTTTGACAAGAAATGCCACATGGAGACGAACTGATCCAAAGGGTTCCTGCACATATACACAATGCGACAATTTGAATTTACTATGGAGCGTGGCAGACATGAATATGGAATATGTGTTCCTAAAATCCTTGGGGTAGGAAGGTGTTCAAAACTAGGTATATTATTTTTGTTTAAAAAGTATTCAAGCCCCAGAAAAGGTACTAGCTCATGAGGATTGGTGGTGAGTATGGGGCTTTGTTCAAATGAACATTTGTGACGATGAACAATTGCATATGTGAGGGCCTTCAACCACGTGGTACCTGATTTCGGGAAGACGGCCAATATTATATCACTCTCTTGTGCTTGGAAAAGCCTCTGAGAGCCTATCATGCCAGCAAGCAAAGCACTACGACACCAAACGCCATTGTATTGATAGAGAGGAATACCATCGACAGTGTAGTCTCTAGGTAGGGTCAAAATTAGTTTTTTCATCTCATCGCTCAGATTATCTTCGACTTCACGTGAAGCCTTCTGCTGCGAGTCTGTTGCTTTCTCCATGGAAATTGATTTTAATTAGACAGAGATCAAGAGAAGTGAGAAGTCATGCTGTAACTCTATGGAGATATATAGACTAGAAAATCAAACTGAATTCTCCTTCAACAAAGCAATTGAATGATTTAGAGCACATGTATCACGTTGGCCAAGTTTTCATGACAGCACCCTGTCTTGTTTGACGTGATTGACCAGCTGTGTTTGTTATCCTTGTCCGTGATTTATCTACTATTTATTTACCCCCTTAAATTATGTATGGCAACCGCACCACTCTGCATATGTATTACATTATTAATTTCATTTATTCCCTATATTTTTAAAATTTCTCTTTTTCAATTAAAAATACGTTTATACCTCTCATGGTCACTCGTGTTCTAAAAATACATCAATTTAATCTCTACCGTTGGTCAAATGTTAGTCGAAAATTAACCAAGTGAGGTTATTTTCATCATTTCATACTTATATCAGATTATCAAGTAAGTGTACATGTGTCACATGAAAGAAAAAGAAAAATTAAAATAAAAAAAAAGAATTGGAAATTAAAAATAAGACGGAGTTTGAGAACCCATATCTGTTGATCAAGAAGGCTCGCATGAGGCTCCTCATGACGGTACAGAGATGGAGGTCAAACCTCCATCTCTATTGCTTATTAGGTTTGAAGCTTGAACCCAAATCTTTAAAGATATAGGTTCGAACTTCGAACTCAGATCTTTGAACCTCCATCAAACAAGATGTTGCATTGATCTGAGGGTAGAAACCTTTTAGATGTGATTCAATCTGGGTACAATTTTATTTCCTAGCTCTTTGGTTCTAAGTTCGAAAGTCCAAATCTTCAACGGTTGAAAATCTAGGTTTGTCCCTAATTTTTAACTCAAATTTTTTTTTTAATTTTTAATAAATCTCCACTGTCCATTACAACTTGATGGATGATGGGTTTTTAAAGGCTTTTTTATTTTATTAATTTTTATAAAAGGCAATTTGGTAATTTTAAACTAAGGATAAAATAATCAATATGTATTTTCTATTAACTTTAATGGTTAAAATTATGGTCAAAGAAGCTAAAATGATGTATATTTGAAATGTTGGAGACCACAAGAGGTATAAACACATTTATAAGTAAAAATGTTTTTTAAAAATATTGGGATCAAAATGAAATTTGTCTAATAATTTAGAACACATCTATCATACTGGCAAACTTTTCATGACAGCGCCTTGTCTTATTTCACGTGATTGTCCAGCTGTGTTTGTTATCCTTGTTTGTGATTTATCTACTATTTATTTACCCCCTTATATTATGTAAGGCAATCACACCACTCTGCATATGTATTACATTATTAATTTCATTTGGTCCCTATATTTTTTAAAATTTCTCTTTTTCAATTAAAAATATGTTTATACCTTTCATGGTCACTCGATTTTAAAAGTACATCAATTTAATCTCTACCGTTGGTCAAATGTTAGTCGAAAATTAACCAAATGAGGTTATTTTCATCATTTCATATTTATATAAGGTAAGTGTACACATGTCACATGGAAGAAAAAGAAAAATTAAAATTAAAAAAAAAAGAAAAGAATTGGAAGTTAAAAATAAGATGGACTTTGAGAACCCATGTCTATTAATCAGGGAGGCTCGTATGAGCCCCCTCATGACGGTACAGAGATGGAGGTCAAACCTCCATCTCTATTGCTTACTAGGTTTGAAGCTTGAACCCAAATATTTAAAAATATAGGTTCGAACTTCAAACTTAGATCTTTGAGCCTCCATCAAACAAGATGTTATTTGATTGGGATATGCACCGATTTGGGGTAGAATCCTTTTTAGATGTGGTTCAATCTAGGGACAATTTCTTTCCTAGATTTTTGGTTCTATCTGAGTTCGAAAGCCCAAATTTTCAACGGTTGAAAATCTAGGTTCATCCCAAAGTTTTAACTCAAAGTTTCAAGATTTGGATCAAATCTAATAGTTAAAGATCTAGGTTTGAACCTAGATTTTCCCCTTTTTTAATCAAATTTTTCTTTTTTTTTTTCAAAAATTTGAACTTTTCACCTTTTTTTTTTAATTATTTTTTATTTTTATTTGTTAACTCAAAATCTCTACCGTTCATAATTGTAATGGACCGTAGAGATTTCTTTTTTTTTTTTAATTTTTAAATGTATTTTTAATTAAAATTTTAAATTTTAAATTAAATCTCCACCATCCATCACAATTTGATGGATGGTGGGTTTTTAAAGGCTTTTTTATTTTATTAATTTTTATAAAAGGTAATTTGGTAATTTTAAACCAAGGATAAAATAAACAATATATTTTCTATTAGCTTTAACGGTTAAAATTCTGGTCAAATGAACTAAAATAATATATATTTGAAACGTTGGAGACCACAGGAGGTATAAATGCATTTATAAGTAAAAGTATTTCTTAAAAATATTGGGATCAAAATGAAATTTGTCTAATGATTTAGAACACATCTATCATGTTGGCCAACTTTTCATGATAGCGCCTTGTCTTATTTCACGTGATTGTCCAGCTGTGTTTGTTATCCTTGTTTGTGATTTATCTACTATTTATTTACCCCCTTATATTATGTAAGGCAATCACACCACTCTGCATATGTATTACATTATTAATTTCATTTGGTCCCTATATTTTTTAAAATTTCTCTTTTTCAATTAAAAATACGTTTATACCTCTCATGGTCACTCGATTTTAAAAATACATCAATTTAATCTCTACCGTTGGTCAAATGTTAGTCGAAAATTAACCAAATGAGGTTATTTTCATCATTTCATATTTATATCAAGTAAGTGTAAAAAGAATTGGAAGTTAAAAATAAGATGGAGTTTGAGAACCCATGTCTATTAATCAGGGAGGCTCGTATGAGCCCCCTCATGACGGTACAGAGATGGAGGTCAAACCTCCATCTCTATTGCTTACTAGGTTTGAAGCTTGAACCCAAATCTTTAAAAATATAGGTTTGAACTTCGAACTTAGATCTTTGAGCCTCCATCAAACAAGATGTTGTTTGATTTGGATATGCACCGATCTGGGGGTAGAATCTTTTTTAGATGTGGTTCAATCTAGGGACAATTTCTTTCCTAGATTTTTGGTTCTATCTGAGTTCGAAAGCCCAAATCTTCAACGGTTGAAAATCTAGGTTCATCCCAAAGTTTTAACTCAAAGTTTCAAGATTTGGATCAAATCTAACCATTAAAGATCTAGGTTTGAACCCAGATTTCCCCTTTTTTAATCAATTTTTTTTTTTCAAAAATTTGAACTTTTCACCTTTTTTTTTATAATTATTTATTATTTGTTAATTCAAAATCTCTACCGTTCATAATTGTAATGGGCCATAGAGATTTCATTTTTTTTTTAATTTTTAAATGTATTTTTAATTTTTAAATTAAATCTCCACTATCTATTACAACTTTATGGATGATGGGTTTTTAAAGGCTTTTTTATTTTATTAATTTTTATAAAAGGTAATTTGGTAATTTTAAACCAAGGATAAAATAAACATTATATATTTTCTATTAGCTTTAACGGTTAAAATTCTGGTAAAAGAAACTAAAATGATATATATTTGAAACGTTGGAGACCACAGGAGGTATAAACACATTTATAAGTAAAAGTGTTTCTTAAAAATATTGGGATCAAAATGAAATTTGTCTAATGATTTAGAACACATCTATCACATTGGCCAACTTTTCATGACAACACCCTATGTAGTTTCACATTGTTCAGTTGTATTTGTTATCCTTGTTTGTGATTTATCTACTATTTATTTACCCCCTTATATTATATAAGGCAACCACACTACTCTGAATATGTATTGCATTATTAATTTCATTTTGGTCCCTATATTTTTAAAAATTTCTCTTTTTCAACTAAAAATATGTTTATACCTCTCGTGGTCACTTGTGTTCTAAAAATACATCAATTTAGTCTCTATTGTTGGTCAAATGTTAGTTGAAAATTAAACATATGGGGTTATTTTCATCATTTCATATTTATATCAGGTAAGTGTACATGTGTCACATGGAAGAAAAAGAAAAATTAAAATTCAAAAAAATTGGAAATTAAAAATAAAATGGAGTTTGAGAACCCATATCTATTGATCAACAGAGATGGAGGTCAAACCTCCATCTCTATTGCTTACTGGGTTTGAAGCTTGAACCCAAATCTTTAAAGATATAGGTTCGAACTTTGAACCTTCATCAAACAAGATGTTCACTACAAGAAAACTGCCCAATGCCCAGTATGGTTGGATATCCATACCGGGCAGGGCGCTCGGCGTGCTTGCTCCCGGTATGGATATTTCAATATCCATACCGGGCCGAAGCCGGGTATGGATATTCAATATCCATACCGGGCACCACCGGTATGGATATAACATAACGGGTCGACCCGTATGGTCGGCCCGAAATATCTATACCGGGCTGCCCGGTATTGATATTTAATATCCATACCCGACTTCGGCCCGGTATGGATATTGAAATATCCATACCGGGTGACCCGGTTTGGATATTAAATATCCATACCGGTGGTGCCCGGTATGGAAAACCTTATAATTTAAAAAAAAAATTAATATAAATTAATTAATTTACATAAATTAAATTAATTTATATTAATGTTACTTCAAAACCATCAACTTACATAACTGCTACAAATATATATAATTTAATGTTAACACAACATTTTAATTTCCATAACCTAAAGTTAAACATAGATTATAAAATATTATATAATAAACATTCATTACATAATACTACATTGCAATATATTTTGCCGGCCAAGCAATAAAAGAATTTAAAGCATCTTCCAGAGTTTGTAGCTCGTTGGTAGGTCGAGGTAATGAAACACTGACCATCACTTTCTTGACGGAAACGCGCCAATAATCTGGACCAAGCTCGAGGTGATGAACTTTAGCATAGGGGTCCTTTGACTCAATTTCTGCTTCCGCCACTGCTATTCCTCGACCCATCCAATCTAATAATGTGCAATGTTTATTGTTCAATCCAACAACTTGGCTTGAAGAGCCCCGAGATTTAGACTGTGCACAAAAATTTAAATATTTACCCATACCAACAACTTTAAATAAATACATCTATATATAGTTAAAATTAAATATAAAAAAAATCTATAATATAACATTCGCATATAATTTACCTTAGTTGAAGGCTCAGCAAATTGAACACTTTTACTGGATCCCATCGGATTTGAACCACTTGAATATTGTGTCTACAAAAAAAAAAATAACATTATTGTGAGGAAACATAAATATCGATAATAAATAAATATAAGTACTCCTATTTGCCATTAACAAATACAATATTTAAATCTATATACAAACTTGATAAATTTTATATAAATTTTGGCAGAGTTTCATCTATCTTTTGAACTGACCACAAATTTAATTCCCCTGTAATTTATCAAACTATTCACCATTTTCACAATTGATCCAACCAAAACAACATTTTTCAATAGAATGGTTCCACAAACAATATATATACAATTAAAAAACACATAAATCTCAAAGAAAATGAAACAAAATTAGTACACCCACTTATGAGAAATTATGGAACAAAAGAAAAATCAATACACAAACTCGATAAATTTTATATAAATTTTGGCAGAGTTTTATCTATCTTTTGAATTGACCACAAATTTAATTCCCCTGTAATTTATCAAACTATTCACCACTTTCACAATTGATCCAACCAAAACAACATTTTTCAATAGAATGGTTCCACAAACAACATATATATACAATTAAAAAACACATAAATCTCAAAGAAAATGAAACTAAATTAGTACACCCACTTATGAGAAATCATGGAACAAAAGAAAAAATATATATAATAAGTAAAAAAAAAGATAGCTGCATGGGCATTTTAGATGTTATAAGTTGTTTACCGGCTGTGTGGGAGGAAGACATGCCAATATTTGAGCTTGATCTACGTTCGGCAAATGAGTCATGAGCAAGTTTGTCAAATTAGCAATTGTCTGCTTCATAGTTGCCATCTCAGCATCGACATGTTGTTGATATTGAGCAAAGTTTTGTTTACCAACCACCGATGCCTGTACAACAGATGGTGTTACACCATGACCCAATCCTCGAACTCTACCTCGATGCTCCTTACCCAAAACTTGTGTAACAGCATCATCTCTAATTGATTGTTGGGTTTGTTGATGAAGCGACTCTATTTGTGCCTATAAATAATGTCACATGATATTAACCTTAAAACCGCAAAACATATGTAATTCAATTAACACAATATATCATTAATTAAATTGCACATACAATTTTATCAGTAGTTTCCTCATTTACTGCGCTCCCATCTTTGTGCTTGTGACTAGCTATCCATATGTCAACTCTATCGACATCAGGGTCCTCATTTGCAGCCACTTTTTTCGCTCTCTAACATTGATATTTATATATACAAAAATATATATAGGTTCGAAAAAACATATACTATACATGTGTAATATAATTATCATAGTATATTTAACTCTTACCAAATCTTCTCGTAGACGTGCCATTCCTTTACGACTTGATGTATGTGGGGTACGATTCTTCTTTGACAACTCCCTATAATGGTTACTAGTTTCCTGAAATCATTTATAATTATAAAAAAATCCATAAAACGTACATGTTCAAATCAACTAAAGAATATTAATGAATATAATTACCGTAAATTCTGGAGACAACTGCTGATTGACAAATGCAATCCAATCTTGATCACTAATATTAGCTGGTTTTAGCATTTCATATCTTCTGTGTGCATCAGGACCAGGAGGAATATCTCTAATCTGTTTTGTTATTCTGCCTTTATAATGCCTCCAACACTCATTCATTGATTTTAATGTTTGAACTTTCATAGATTCATCAGCACCAAGTCGTAACTGCAATTATAAGTTCGTTAAAAGTATTTATGTTGTAAAAATAAATATATAACTTGATATTATAAACAAATAAAACCATTATATACCTTTACATTCCCCCACACTGTTTCTTTTAAAGATTGTGGTACCTTATCCCAGCTATTATAAGTTATAGGTACCATCTGAGCTGCAATAGCTCCACAACCTGAACTATAGATCACCGAATTTTCTCCAATTGGTTGTCCAACTTCATTAATTTGTATACCTGTGGCTTTGACCTTTGCCATTTTCTCATAATCTAAACGGTTAGGACCTCTTCCTTTTCTTTTCTTATCTCCACTGGAGCTACCGGAAGACTGCCCAGTCGATGTTCCTTCAGTCGACATCTGAAAATGTTATGGAAACCGACATATATTAGTAGCCAACACATGGATAACATTATCTATATACATGTTCACACACATAAACAAAATTCCATTTTGCAAAAATTTTGACAGAATTTCCTCTGTTTTTCGATGTTAAGGAAAATGTAGGTCACCTGCAATGTAGATAACAAAGTAATTTCTTAACATATCCAACCATTTTTGAGACTCTATCTCCTCGTAAATATAAACACAAACAATACATGTTCACACATATTGCACTATAAAATATAAAAATATGATTAAAAACACTAACCATCACATGTTTACAATCAATTCCTCACAATCAATACGAGCATAATCCTCACTATCATCCACACTAGCGTCAAATGCAGACACATCTACTGGTGTAAATTTCCTATAAGCATGCTCATCAAACTTCTCTAGATCGTGAAAACCTCTTGGAGGTGCTCTTAGGACAACATACCAATTAGAGTTATCATTTTCCCTAGAATAGAACACTTGTGTTGCTTGTGAGGCTAAAATGAAAGGATCTCTATCCCATTTATTTCCACGTGAACTAAAATTAACTAGTGTGAACCCATCTTCCTCTCTAACATCACTCGCACTACCCATCCAATCACATCTAAACAATGGAACACGAAATGCTAAGAAATCCAACAAAAGTATTTCCGTTAAAACTCCATAGTAAACCATCTTCTTGACAACTTGAGTGCCGTCTCTTTCATTACAAATAGTTTCTGCTTCAAGAGAAACACCACTATCTTGTGTACTTTTTTCACTACTTTTTATGCAGTAGCGTTTCCCGTTCACAACATAGCTTGAATAGCATGTAACTTGCGTACTTGGTCCAAGTGCAAGGCACTTTAAAGTTGAAGACATATCCATGAAATTTGATTCATTGAGGACCTGTTTTGGGAGATTACGATTTAGATTATCAAAGATAAAAAAACTAAGGTCAATACATTATATAATTAACGTATAAGATAGTGATTTCACCTTATTTTTGAACCATGTTGGAAATTCTCTAGTATGTGTCATTTGCAACAAAGTTGGTCTACTTAACAGATTAGGATCTAATTGTTGAAGCTCTTCCAAGTGCATGCTAATAAAACGTTTATATAAATACAAAACAACATGACCAAGTAAGTATGACGTTGGTAATTTTTACTAATAGAACACTATATTAAACTTCAATTTAAACCACTTACTTAATGTATGGTTCCACTAATGCACTATTCAACAGTATATACATATGTGCAATCCGTAGCATGTCCCCAGAAATTGTTTTTACTGTTGATGCAGATGTAGGATGTCCTTCCACTACATTTTGAAACACAATATCTTCATTTCTATTGTGTTTTTCACCAACATCTGCTACTTGTGGTATATACCTACTACAAAATTGCATGCATTCATCGGCTAAATAGCATTCTGCTATACAACCCTCTGGTCGTGCACGGTTTCTTACATATCCTTTTAACACCTTCATAAATCTATAAAATGAATATATAAAAGTAAATGAAACGTGTATATATGATTTAATCTTAATTTATATATGAAAAAGAGTATAAAAATAACCTTTCAAAAGGGTACATCCAACGGTATTGAACCGGTCCACATAAGCGAGCTTCTCTTGTTAGATGAATTGTAAGATGGACCATTATATCAAAGAAAGAAGGAGGGAAATAACGTTCTACCATGCACATAGTAACCGCAACAACATCTTCTAATGCATCTAACTCATCTCTATCTAACACTCGTTGACAGATTGTATTAAAAAATGAACACAATCGAAATATAGCAATTCTAGGCCCTTTAGGTAAAAGACCACGTATTGCCACTGATAACAAATGTTGCATCAATACATGATAGTCATGAGACTTAAGTCCAACTATCTTGCATTCATTCAACGAAATGCATTTAGATATATTAGAAGCATAACCGTCAGGCATCTTTAAATTAAACAACCTCTTACATAGTTGTTGTTTTTCTACCTTCGATAAAGTGTGTGGTGCTGCAGGCAAATACAATTTATCTCCATCCTCTTTCACATGAAGGTCTTGCCTAATCCCAATGTCTTCCAGATCCCTACGAGAATTAACACCATCCTTGGTTTTCCCATTGATATCCAACAACGTGCCAACAAGACTCTCACCAATGTTTTTTTCAATGTGTATTACGTCTAAATTATGACGCAAACACAAATCCTGTAAAAATGGATGACGGTTAATTTAATGCATACTAAAATGTAATAAACTAAATTACATTATCTTAACAATTAAAAATCTTACCTCCCAATACGGAAGATCAAAGAATATTGATTTTTTTTTCCATATAGGATGTCCTTTTCTCTTTCTTTTTCCTTTAACTTTCTTTCCCCAATCATTGTCAACTTCCCCACATGCAAGTCGAACTTGTTTACCATCAAGAATCTCCGGAGGATCATCCATTTCTTCTTTCCCATTAAACCACGATTTCTTCTTTCGAAAAGGATGATTCTTTGGAAGAAATCATCGATGACCCATATACACATGTTTACTACTATATTTCAATCTTTGTGAATGTACATTCAACCCACATACAGGACAAGCATATTCACCTTTCACACAACAACCTGCTAAGTTTCCATAAGCAGGAAAATCATTTATGGTCCACATTAAGATAGCCTTTAAGTTAAAGGTGGACTTAGTAGATGAATCATACACTTGTGCTCCCGAATGCCATAACTCATTCAAATCTTCGATTAGTGGTTGTAAATATACATCAATATCATTCCCTGGTTGTTTTTTTCCCGGAATCAATAATGTTAGCATCAAATTTTCTTTCGACATACACTTCCATGGAGGTAGATTGTATGTAACTAACACCACCGGCCAACAACTGTAGGTTGTGCTTAGGTTGCTATAAGGATTAAATCCATCTGTAGCTAAAGCCAACCTCAAATTGCATGGCTCTGAAGCAAAAGACGACCATTTCCTATCTATAGTCTTCCAAGCTTCAGAATCAACGGGATGACGCATCTTTCCATCTTGACTTGTATGGGTAGAATGCCATTTCAAGTCATTAGTCATTTCAACCGATGAAAACATTCTCCTAAACCGTCGTATAATTGGAAAGTATCGAAGTACTTTAGCTGGTACTCCCTTATAAATCTTTTTGGTAACTTCGTTTACTTTCCATCTACAAGTGCCACATTTTAGACATTCTTCATGATGCTCCAATTCTTTTTTAAATAGACAACAATCATTGACACATGCATGAATTTTCTCATACCTTAAATCAAACACTCTCAACAACTTTTTTGTTGAATACAATGATTCCGGTAGAACATTATCTGATGGCAACATGTCTCGAATGATGTTAAGAAGTTCATCAAATCCCTTATCGGATAGACCATAAGTAGCTTTATGCTTATATAAAGCTACAATAGCCGATAATTTTGTGTACTTTGTACAACTTTCATACAAAGGAGTTTCGACATCTTCCAAAGTAGCATTGATATCTTCGTCTCTTACTTCAACATCAGGTTCAACATTACAATGACTTTCCAAGTTTGCATCATTATACATTCTAAATGTATTGGAAATGTTTTCACTAGGTGTGGAAGTTTTCAAGGGTTCCCCATGCATGAACCAAGTTGTATACTGAGGATCCATCCCATAGATGACTAAGTGTTCATACACTATCTTAGTGTCATGATACCTCCCATTGAGACATTTTATACATGGACAAAGGATGAATCCAGTATTTATTGAATATTTGTTTGCTGTCTCAACAAAGTTTTTAGCTTCCTCTTTATATTCTTTCGATACTCTAAAAATTTCAAAATGACAAAAAAAATTGTTAAAAATTTTGCAAGTTTAAATCTTAAGTCGTTATAAATTGAGTTTAGAATATTAACCTTGAAAATTTTAACCACTCCTTATCTATTTGAAAGGCTATAACACTAAAAAAAAAACATGTAACAACATAATGTTAACCTACATTAAAATTATTAAACTTTGAATAAAATTAAAACAATCATATTCACATAAGCATGCACTACATTAACATCCATTATAATCACCTTATTAAATTTAAATTACCCATTTTTCCTAGTTTCATTAAAATATCAAATATACGTCATAAAATATCATTTCACACTCGCACATTAGTCAAAATTAAACTAATATCACTTTGCCCTTCACTTAATTTCCATGGCAATCATATTTATTCTTCAAATTTGGATTTAAAAAAAATCTTGTACTAGAGAAATTCAATTCTTGATATAATCTTTCCAACCAACTTCCTAACCAAATATTTACTTAAGTATTTATTTATTATTTTCATTTAAACTTATTCAATTATCTAACAAATCTCTTAATTAACTCTTTAACACAATAAAATGTCAATTAATCACTTAATCTATTTCAACACATGTATTTAAGAAATTCACCACTTCACTATATTTCCATCAAATTTTCTAACATCCATTCCTTTGAATTTCTTTGGCACAATTGCACTCAACACATTCTAAATACCATCAAAACATCTTAAAATGATTCAACAACAACCATACACCCATTTTTTGACATTAACCACATTAACACCCAACTTTTAAACTTACCATTTTTCATACATTCTTTTAATCTCAACCAACACAACTTTATTCCAAAGCATTACACAAGCCATTCCAATATTAAAATCAACCTACACACATGCAAAACACAAATGGTCCATACACTAGTTTACATGTCTATATTTTCATTCACTTGCATTTCTTTCTAATATCCATCTTAACTTAATCCAATACCACATATAAACTCCCACACTAATAATCCTATCAAATCTCCCACACTAATAAACGACCATCAGTAACTTTTTTCAATCTTCCACACTAATAATCAATTATTAGTAACATTTTCCACAAACAAATTTTTTGAATAAATAAATCTTCCTCTATATAAACAAACAACACAAAACACAACATAACCACCAACAAACATCAACAAACATGTATAATAAACACAATAAGATATCAAACAGAAGAAAAATAAAGGTCTTTGAAGTTGATGATACCGTATTGGATTGTACAGACCACTGAAGGAGCTGCTTTCGGAGGGAGATGCAATTTTCGGGCACTGGTGCAACAGAAAAAGGTTGGGTCAAATAATATGCAAAAAATGACAAGTAAAAGTGACAGCCGGACTGCCACCGCGCCGGCGACGGTCCGACCGTCGCTTTTTTCTTTCAAAAAAAACCCTAAATAACATCACAAAAAAAATGAGAAGAAGAAGAGAGAAGAAGAAGATAAGAAGTAGCAGAAAATGAGAAGAAGAGGAGATGAAGAAGAACAAAATGAGAAGAAGAACAAGTGAAGATCTAACAAGTGGAGATCTAGCTTACCGACGGCAAATCGACGACGGGGAGGGACGGCGGCGACGTTGGACGGAGGACCAAGCAAGGTGCGACGGCTAGGGTTGGGTGGAGAGCTTATGTGAGAGAAAATGATAGAGAGAGAAAGAGAAGAAAGAAAATGAGGAAGAGAGGAGAAACGGTCGGCGGGTAAAAAAAAAATCCAGGTTATCCAGGTCGGGCGGGTACCTGCCCGGCCTGGATAATCCGGTTTTTTTATTAAAAAAATAACCCGGCTTTTCCATACCGGGCCCCGACTCGCCCGGTATGGATCCGAAGAAATTCATACCGGGCGGGTCGGGCGCCCGGTATGTAAAAAACACTATGTATTTTTTTAATTTTTTAAATCGTATCCACGCCGGGTACCCGGTCCACCCGGCGTGGATATTTTGCCTATCCATACCGATCGGATCGGGGCGCCCGGTATGGAAAACAAAAATATTTATTTAATTCTTTTTGCAAATATTATCCACGCCGGGTACCCGATCCACCCGGCGTGGATATTTAGATTATCCATACCGGGCAGGACAGCCCGGTATGGATAATTTATTTTAAATTTTTTTATTTTTATTCTTTATCATAATTTGTGTAATTTAATCATCCATACCGGGCTTTTATTGACCGGTATGGATAAGCTGGTATAAATACCCGTTTTTCTTGTAGTGGTTGTTCGATTTGGATATGCACCGATTTGGGGGTAGAATCCTTTTTAGATGTGGTTCAATCTAGGGACAATTTCTTTCCAAAATCTTTGGTTCTATTTGAGTTCGAAAGCCCAAATCTTCCATGGTTGAAGATCTAGGTTTGTCTCAAATTTTTAAATCAAAGTTTCAAGTTTTGGATCAAATTTAACTGTTGAAGATCTAGGTTTGAACTCAAATCTTTCCCTTTTTTATCAAAATTTTCTTTTCTTTTTTTTTTCAAAAAATTTTAACTTTTCACATCTTTTTTAATTATTTATTATTTGTTAACTCAAAATCTCTACCGTTCATAACTGTAATGGACCATAGAGATTTCATTTTTTTTTTTAATTTTTAAATATATTTTTAATTTTTAAATTAAATCTCCACCATCCATCACAACTTGATGGATGATGGGTTTTTAAAGGCTTTTTATTTTATTAATTTTATAAAAGGTAATTTGATAATTTTAAACTAAGGATAAAATAATCAATATGTATTTTCTATTAGCTTTAACGGTTAAAATTCTGGTCAAAGGAATTAAAATTATGTATATTTGAAACATTGGAGATCATAGGAGGTATAAACACATTTATAAGTAAAAAGTTTCTTAAAAATATTGGGATCAAAATAAAATTTGTCTAATGATTTAAAAAACATCTATCATGTTGGCCAACTTTTCATGACAACACCCTATCTTGTTTCACGTGATTATCCAGGTGTGTTTGTTATCCTTGTCTGTGATTTATCTACTATTTATTTACCCCCTTATATTATATAAGGCAACCGCACCACTCTGAATATGTATTACATTATTAATTTCATTTTGATCCCTGTATTTTAAAAACATTCTCTTTTTCAACTAAAATTACGTTTATACCTTTTATGGTCACTCATGTTCCAAAAATACATCAATTTAGTCTCTACTGTTAGTCAAATGTTAGCTGAAAATTACACAAGTGGGGTTGTTTTCATCATTTCATACTTATATCAGATAAGTGTACATGTATCATGTGGAAGAAAAATGAAAAATTAAAATTAAAATTAAAAAATTGGAAATTAAAAATAAGACGAAATTTGAGAACCTATATCTTTTGATTAGGGAGGTCATGACGGTGCAAAGATGGAGTTTCCATCTCTATTACTTGCTGGGTTTGAAGCTTGAACCCAAATCTTTAAAGATATGGGTTCGAACTTTGAACCCAAATCTTTCAACCTTCAGCAAACTAGATGTTGTTCGATTTGGATGTGCGCCGATCTAGGGGTAGAATCCTTTTTAGATGTGGTTCAATATGGAGACAATTTCTTTCCTAGATCTTTGGTTCCATTTGAGTTCAAAAGCCCAAATCTTTTAAGTTTGAAAATCTAGATTTGTCCTAAATTTTTACTCAAAGTTTCAAGATTTGGATCGAATCTAAATCTTCAATCATTGAAGTTCTAGGTTTGAACCCAAATCTTCCCCCTTTTTATCAAAATTTTCTTTTTTTTTTTTTCCAAAAATTTGAACTTTTCATCTCTTTTTTTTTTTTTAATTTTTTTTTTATTTGTCAATAAAAATTCTCTACCATTCATAATTGTAATGGACAGTAGAGATTTCAATTTTTTAATTTTTAAATTAAATCTCCACCATCCATCAGAACTTGATGGATGGTGGGCACTTAAAGACTTTTTTATTTTATTAATTTTTATAAAAGATAATTTGGTAATTTTAAACTAAGGATAAAACAGTTAATATGTATTTTCTATTAGCTTTAATGGTTAAAATTTTGGTCGAAGAAACTAAAATGATGCATATTTGAAATGATGGGGACCGCAGGAGGTATAAACACATTTATAAGTAAAAAAAGTTTCTTAGAAATATTGGGATCAAAATTGTAAGCCCTCACCCAGATTTATTATTTTATGGTATTAGAAATCTTTGAATTGAGTTATGGTCGAATCATATAACTCTAGTAGTGTTATTTGAAGTTTATTATATTTTCGTATCACAAGTCGGATGTCGTTTGGTTGACCCGGTACGATTACAAAGTGATTAAGAATGAATTATATATTTTTGGGCATTAGTAAGATTATTGAAAGTTTGAGGTGATTAAATGAAATTTTTTTGAGGGACTAATTTGTAATTGAGCATAAATATATATAAAAATAAATTTTGTCTCATTAGGAGACATTTGTGTTGAGAACCAGAGAAGAAGAGAAGAAAGAAAAGAAAGAAAAAAAAAAAAAGAAAGAGAGAGAGAAAGAGAGAGAGGGAGAGAGAGGAAGATCTGATCTGATTTTCACCGAGGTTTCTTCACAAAAGTTGTTCCTCGTCATCTCCTCTAGCTAACCCAAAAATTTGAAGCGAAAAGATCGCCTAATTGGTGATTTATTTCAGTTTAAAGTTTGGTATTTTATGTTAAAACCTATTTTCTCTCTCTTGTTTCTTTTTCAAATTTTAGTTTAAGGATGATAAGAGGGACTTGTAAGGATGATTTTGGTGTAATTTGTGAGTGATTTGGTGGAAGAAAAATAGGTGAAAAAGAGAGAGAAAGTAATGGCCAAAATGGGTTTTTATGAGATCCAATTTCGTTTTCGATTCTAAAGCATTAGATAGGTGTTTTAGAGGTTAGAAAATAATCTTATAAAGTTAGATTTGGAAAACGAAAAATTTAAGATCGATTTCGGAGCTAAATAGACGAGTTGAAGGGTATTTTTTGAAATCCTTCCAAATGCATTCGTTTAACATTCGAAACCGTTTATTTAATCATAGTTGGGTGTTAGAACACTAGAGAATTGATTTTTGAAGTTTTCGGACGTTCGAAACGAAAAGTGATTTTTATTAGTAAGCGCAATAGAGCGAATTTCGTTCTAAGTATCTGACGATGAAATTGAGTATACTGAGGTATTCCTAAAAAAGAATAAGTAGGATATGTGTAAACAAAACGGATTTCGAAAACCCCGATTGAATAGAAATTGAGATCCGAAATTTGGACGTTAAAGGGTATTAATAGAGATAAATGAGATTTTTATTAATTTAAATATTATTTGAATGAGTTAAGTGATCTTAAATGGATATTTGATATTTTAGGGTAAAAGCAGAGAGTTTCGGAGGCTTACGGAGGAGGATCGGATTATATCCGAGGACGTGTAGTGAGTGGAAATACAAGTTTTAAAGATTATATTTTCTTAAAGTTTATTGTAAAGTTAAAAGAATTTATTATAAATAGTTATTCATTTATTAATTGAATTTATATTATAATTCTAGCATAAAGATTTTAGTTTATTATTTATGTATATGAGAATGTGCTAGAATTAAAGATTTTAGGCTTACAGCCTTGAGATTTAGAATATTTTAGTGTATTAAGAAAAAGAGATTTTAATAGCCTATGGTTTACCCTCGCCTCAGTTTAGTACTTGGCCGAATGCCCTATACATGATACAGTAGATGAGAGGAAGTCAGTCAGTGAGATTTGAGTCTAATCGACTCTTGTGTGAGTGAGACATGAGTGATCCGTATACACGTATAGGGTAGTGTAGTCGGTCCGCAGCGTGAGCCCGCTTTCGGCGACTACACATGGTAGATTCCCACTCCTAGTGGTTAGCCAGATTTTATATACTACCACGTCAGGAGTAGATATTCCTTGGGTTACCATTTAGGCGAGCATTATAAAAGATTTTAATAAAAGATTCCAGAAAGTGTTTTAGAAAAGAATTTTAGAAAGATTATAGTTTTCTTAAAACTATTTTGGGAGAATACTTTGTACAGAAATGAGTTTTAGTTTATATAAATTATACCACTCACTGAGTTATACTTATAGTTTTCTTTAAATATTTTTCTTAAAAATTCTCCCACAGGAGCAGGAGCTAGTTGTCCAGCCGACGAGGTTCATTCAGATGTGTACGCGGATGCATAGGACGACACCTACTACATGTATATCTTTTGTTATTTTGATCATGTATATAGTTGTAAATATTTTAAAGAAATAGTGGATGCTTTAGTTAAAAATATTTTATTTAGGTTTTCTGAAATTCAGTTTTCAGATTTTATTCACCTGTTTATGGTTGTGTTGTGAGAAATGAGTCGGAGGCTCTGGAAGTTGAGAAATGAGTGTCATACAAGTGTTTTTATAAACTGTTTTTGAAATAAGCAGGGTGACATAGTTTAGAAAACAGACGGCATGCTGCCGAAATTTTTATGAAAAAGTGAAAAATTTTTATCACTATCACCTTATAAAAGAAGTTAAAAGATCTAGCTAAATGATTTTCCAGTGTCCTGACGGGGTTCCTTCGTACCGAGTATAGGGTTCGTGGGAATTCTTTCGGGGTGCTACGGGGCATTTCTCGAGTCCAAAGGAGGGATTCGGGAAGGGTCCCGTCAATTTAGTATCAGAGCTTTTGGTTAAAATGATTTAGAAAACTTTTGAAAAAGCTAAGCATCCACAAAAGTTATTTTTATATTTTGGTACATTAAAATTTTTAAACATTGCATGACATTCATTATTTTAATGGTAGTAGGATTATACGTCGAGTTGGTTATCCCCGCACACGCAGAGCCGTCACTGAGACTGCTTCTACATCTGTTCCTACTCCTATACCTGAGGCTGAGGAGCCCATTCATGAGTCAGTTAATGAGCCTCAACCAGAGATACCGTAGGAGCCAGCAGTGGCAGGGCCAGCAGTTGATCCTATTGAGAGATTGGCCCAGATTATTCAGGGGATGAGACCTCGCGCACCAGGCGCCACTGTAGAGAGGGCCAGGAAGTTAGGCGCTGAGGGTTTTGACGGATTAGGGGGCCCTGATGCAGCGTTAGAGAGGTTAGAGAGCACAGAGAGGGTCCTTGATCAGATGGAGTGCGTAGATCCCCAGAGGGTTTCGATTGCTTCATTTCTCCTACGAGCCTCCGCGAGAGATTGGTGGGATTCAGTCAGGAGGAGAGTTGTAAAGCCACTGACGTGAGTCCAGTTTAAAGAATATTTCAATGAGAAGTTTTATCCCAGGGCTTATAGGGATGCAAAGGTTGATAAGTTCTACCGTTTAATTCAGGGTAATATGACGGTAGAGGAGTACGAGAAGAAATTCACAGAGCTATCCCGAGTGGCACCGTTCATGGTAGAGGACGAAGCAAATAAGTGTCACAAGTTTCTTCAGGGCCTGAACACCAGAATCAAGACGTATGTAGCTGCTACAGATTATAGGGATTATGGGAGACTAGTAGAGGCAGCTTTGAGAGTGGAGAGATCAGTTCAGGTAGAGAGATCACAACAGCAGAAGAGGGGCCAGAGTCAGGGATGGCAGACAGGGGGACCCAGTAAGACCCCCAAGATAGGAGGCAGATCTGGAGGGTTTTCAGGCAGACAGCAGACTCAGGGAGCCACCTCCAGTCAGGGATCAGTGAGGCCGCCATTCGGTTCTCAGGGCAGAGGAAGTGGCCAGAGTAGTATTCCTCCATGTGCTACTTGCGGTAGACAACATCGAGGAGAGTGTTATTTTGGCAGGATTGGGTGTTACTTGTGTGGTCAGGAGGGACATCTGAAGAGGGATTGCCCACAGAGGACTGTAGTAGAGACTAGTGAGTCGAGACCAGTGACTCAGACATAGTAGAGTACAGGGTAGTCGAGAGGTAGGGGAGGTCCACAGGGGAGAGGAGTAGGGACTCCTACACAGTTAGGTAGAGGTATAGGTCGAGGTACCTCAGTCAGAGGATAGCCAGAGAGACCTCCAGTACAGGAGAGGGTGTTTGCTGTTACCTGGCAGGAGGCAACGGTTACTCCAGAGGTGGTTACAGGTATTGTTTCGATTTCCGAATCAGATGCTTATGCTTTGGTAGACCCGGGGGCCATACATTCTTTCATTTCTGAGAGCTTCGCTAGTAGGGTAGAGTTGTTTTTAGAGTCTTTATAGAGTGGGATGATAGTTGCTACTCTTACTGGAGATGTATTGGTAGCTGAGAGGTTATATAAAGGTGGTCAGGTTGTGATTGAGGGCAGATCATTCCCAGTTAGTCTGATATTGTTGGATATTCATGATTTTGATATGATACTGGGGATGGATTGGTTAGCTACTCATCATGCCACAGTTGATTGCTTTCGAAAGGAAGTCAGACTCAGTACTCCAGAGGAGCCAGATGTGGTGTTCAAGGGTGAGCGCAAGATGCTTCCTTCGTGTATGATATCGGCTATGACAACTAGGAAGATGTTGAGGAAGCAGTGCATGGGTTATTTGGCTTATGTGGTGGACACTACAGAGACTGGGGCAAGATTAGAGGATATTCCCGTGGTTGGGGAGTTTCCAGATGTATTCCTGGATGATCTTCCTGAGTTGCCGCCAGATAGAGAGATTGAGTTTGAAATTAATTTGATTCCAGGAATAGCACCTATAGCCAGAGCACCCTACAGGATGGCACCTACTGAGTTGAGAGAGCTAAAGGTGCAGTTAGAAGAGTTAGTGGATAAGGGTTTTATCAAACCGAGTGTTTCTCCCTGGGGAGCACCAGTGTTATTTGTGAAGAAAAAATATGGCAGTATAAGCAATTGTGTATTGATTACAGGGAGTTGAATAAAGTAACGGTACGGAACCAGTATCCACTTCGTCGCATTAATGATCTATTTGATCAGCTTTAGGGGGCTAGTGTGTTTCCGAAGATTGATCTGAGATCCGGTTACCATCAGTTGAAGATTAAGGTAGAAGATATTCCCAAGACTGCCTTTAGAACGAGATATAGACACTATGAGTTTTTGGTTATGCTTTTCAGGCTAACCAATGCACCCGCAATATTTATGGACTTGATGAATAGGGTGTTTCATGATTTTCTGGATAAGTTTGTGATAGTGTTCATTGATGATATTCTAGTGTATTTGGGCAATAGGGAGGCACATGCTGAGCACTTGAGAGCAGTTTTGCAAACCCTGAGGGATCGCCAGTTGTACGCTAAGTTCAGTAAGTGTCAGTTTTGGTTGGATAGGGTCTCTTTTCTCGGGCATGTGGTATCCGCAGATGGGATTAGTGTCGACCCCCAGAAAGTTGAAGCTATTTTACAATGGAAGCAACCAGCCACAGTTACAGAGGTCAGGAGTTTCTTGGGATTGGCAGGGTATTACAGGAAATTCGTAGAGGGATTCTCCAGGATAGCCATTCCTTTGACGAAACTCATAAGAAAGGATGTTAAATTTGAGTGGTCAGAGGCCTGTCAGCAAAGTTTTGATGAATTGAAGGCTCGGTTGACCACAACTCCCATTTTTACATTTCCTTCTGAGACAGAGGGATTCATGGTATACAGTGATGCATCCAGACAGGGTTTAGGGTGTGTTTTGATGCAGAATGGAAAAGTAATAGCATACGCATCCCAACAATTGAATAAGCACGAGCAGAATTATCCAACTCATGATTTGGAGTTAGCAGCAGTGGTGTTCGCACTGAGGATTTGGAGAAACTACTTGTATGGGGTTTCTTGTCAGATTTTCACAGACCATAAGAGCCTTCAGTATTTACTCACGCAGAAAGAATTGAATATAGGCAGAGAAGGTGGTTAGAACTGATTAAAGACTATGATTGCTCTATAGAGTACCATCCAGGAAAAGCCAATGTAGTGGCTGATGCCTTGAGTAGACAGCCTAGTAGCTCAGTGGCACATTTGAGAGCAGGGTACTATCCTTTGTTGAGGGAGATGAGATCTTTAGGGGTTCAGTTGATGACTTCGGATTCAGGTGCACTGCTAGCCACATTTCAGGTTAGACCGGTACTCTCAGATCGGGTTTGAGAGCCTCAGGGGCAGGATCCTCAGTTAGTTGCGATCAGACAGGGAGTTGAGTTGGGTAGAGGCCAGGACTTCTCAATGAGAGAGGACGGTACACTGATGATGGGACAGAGATTGTGTGTTCCAGACCTGGCGGATCTTAAGAGAGAGATACTGGATGAGGCCCATTCTTCAGCTTATGCGATGCATCCTGGTAGTATGAAGATGTACCATACCTTGAAAGAATATTTCTGGTGGAAAGGTATGAAGAGGGAGATAGCTGAGTACGTATCTAGATGTTTAATTTGTCAGCAGGTTAAAGCAGAGCATTAGAGACCTACAGGATTAGCTCAGTCACTCTCCATTCCAGAGTGGGTATGATGGTATATGGGTGATAGTTGATCGTCTTACGAAGTCAGCTCATTTTCTATCCATCCGCAGTACTTATTCCCTAGATCGACTAGCCAGATTGTATGTGGATGAGATTGTTAGGCTTCATGAAGCTCTAGTTTCTATTGTTTCCGATAGGGATTCTAGATTTACATCTCAATTTTGGTCTAGTTTACAGAGAGCCTTGGGCACTCGATTACATTTCAGTACACATTTCATCCACAGACAGACGGACAATCTGAGCGTACTATCCAGACTTTAGAGGATATGCTGAGATCATGTGTGATGGAGTTTGGTGGGAGTTGGGATACTCATATATCATTGATTAAGTTTGCCTACAATAACAGTTATCAGGCCAGTATTGGCATGACACCATATGAGGCTTTATATGGGAGACGATGCAGGACACCATTAAGTTGGGAAGAAGTGGGCGAAAGGAGATTATTAGGGCCCGAGCTTGTTCAGATGACTACAGATAAAATTAGAATTATTAGGGACAGATTGAAGATCGCTCAGGATCATTAGAAAAGCTATGCAGACAAGAGAAGAAGAGATTTGGAGTTCTAGGTATTTCTGAAGATATCATCATGGAAAGGGATCATCAAATTTGGCAGACGTGGGAAGCTTAGTCCACGATATATTAGTCCCTATGAGGTGATCGATAGAGTTAGAAATGTGGCTTATCGGCTGGAGTTGCCACCAGATTTATCCAGGATTCACAATGTATTCCATGTCTTGATGCTTCGCAAGTATATGTCAGATCCTTCATATATGTTATCAAAGCAGCTAGTGGAATTGAGAGAGAACCTGACCTACGAAGAGAGTCCAGTTCAAATTTTAGACAGGAGGGATCAGGTTCTTCGCAAGAAGACTATTCCATTGGTAAAGGTTTTGTGGAGGAATCACTTAGTGGAAGAGGCGACATGGGAGCCTGAAGAGCAGATGAGGAGGCAGTACCCTTATCTTTTTGATTCAGGTATGTTATTTAAATTTCGAGGACGAAATTTATTTTAAGGAGGGGAGGAATTGTAAGCCCTCACCCAGATTTATTATTTTATGGTATTAGAAATCTTCAAATTGAATTACGGTCGAATCGTATAACTCCAGTAGTGTTATCTGAAGTTTATTATATTTTTGTATCGCAAGTCGGATATCGTTTGGTTGACCCCGGTATGATTACAAAGTGATTAGGAATGAATTATATATTTTTGGGCATTAGTAAGATTATTAAAAGTTTGAGGTGATTAAATAAAATTTTCTTGAGGGACTAATTTGTAATTGAGCATAAATATATATAAAAATAAATTTTGTCTCATTAGGAGACATTTGTGTCGAGAACCAGAGAAGAAAGAAAAGAAAAAAAAAAAAAGAGAGAGAGAGGGAGAGAGAGGAAGATCTGATCCGATTTTCGTCGAGATTTCTTCACGAAAGTTGTTCCTCGTCATCTCCTCTAGCTAACCCAAAAATTTAAAGCAAAAAGATCGCCTAATTGGTGAGTTATTTCAGTTTAAAGTTTAGTATTTTATGTTAAAACTCATTCTCTCTCTTGTTTCTTTTCAAATTTTAGTTTAAGGATGATAAGAGGGACTTGTGAGGATGATTTTGGTGTGATTTATGAGTGATTTGATAGAAGAAAAATAGAGAGAAAGTAATGGCCAAAATGGGTTTTCATGAGATCCAATTTCGTTTTCGATTCTAAAGCATTAGATAGGTGTTTTAGAGGTTAGAAAATAATCTTATGAAGTTAGATTTCAAAAACGAAAAGTTTAGGATCGATTTCGGAGCTAAACGGACGAGTTGAAGGGTATTTTCTGAAATCCTTCTAAATGCGTTCGTTTAACATTCGAAACCGTTTATTTAATCATAGTTGGGTGTTAGAACACTAGAGAATTGATATTGAAGTTGTCGGACGTTCGAAACGAAAAGTGATTTTTATTAGTAAGCGCAATAGAGTGAATTTCGTTCCGAGCATCCGACGATGAAATTGAGTATACTGAGGTATTCCTAGAAAAAATAAGTAGGATATGTGTAAAGAAAACGGATTTCAAAAACCCCAATTGAATAGAAATTGAGATCCGAAAGTTTGGACGTTAAAGGGTATTAATAGAGATAAATGAGATTTTTATTAATTTTGAATGTTATTTGAATGAGTTAAGTGACTTTAAATGGATATTTGATGTTTTAGGGTAAAAGCGAAGAGTTCCGGAGGCTTACGGAGGAGGATTGGATTATATCCGAGGACGTGTAGTGAGTGGAAATACAAGTTTTAAAGATGATATTTTCTTAAAGTTTATTGTAAAGTTAAAAGAATTTATTATAAATAGTTATTCATTTATTAATTGAATTTATATTATAATTTTACAATAAAGATTTTAGTTTATTATTTATGTATATGAGAATGTGCTAGAATTAAAGATTTTAGGTTTACGGCCTTGAGATTTAGAATATTTTAGTGTATTAAGAAAAAGATATTTTAATAGTCTATGGTTTACCCTAGCCCTAGTTTAGTACCCGGCCGAATGCCCTATGCGTGATACGGTAGATGAGAGGAAGTCAATCAGTGAGATTTGAGTCTAATCGACTCTTGTGTGAGCGAGACATGAGTGATTCGTATACACGTATATGGTAGTGTAGTCGGTCTATTGCGTGGGCCCGCTTTCAGCGACTACACATGGTAGATTCCCACTCCTAGTGGTTAGCCAGATTTTATATACTACCACGTCAGGAGTAGATATTCCCTGGGTTACTATTTAGGCGAACATTAAAAAAGATTTTAAGGAAAGATTCCAGCAAGTGTTTTAGAAAAGAATTTTAGAAAGATTATAGTTTTCTTAAAACTATTTTGGGAGAATACTTTGCACAGAAATGAGTTTTAGTTTATATAAATTATACCACTCACTGAGTTATACTCATAGTTTTCTTTAAATGTTTTTCTTAAAAATTCTCCCACAGGCGCAGGAGTTAGTTGTCCAATCAACGAGATTCATTCAGATGTGCACGCGGACGTATAGGACGACACCTATTACATGTATATCTTTTGTTCTTTTGATCATATATATGTTCATATATATAGTTGTAAATATTTTAAAGAAATAGTGGATGTTTTAGTTTAAAATGTTTTATTTAGGTTTTCTGAAATTCAGTTTTTAGATTTTATTCACCTGTTTGTGATTGTGTTGTGAGAAATGAGTCGGAGGCTCTGGAAGTTGAGAAATGAGTGTCATACAAGTTTTTTTATAAACTGTATTTAAAACAAGCAGGGTGACATAGTTTAGAAAACAGACAGCATACTGCCGAAATTTTTATGAAAATGTGAAAAATTTTTATCACTGTCACCTTGTAAAAGAAGTTAAAAGATCTAACTAAATGATTTTCCGGTGTCCTGACGGGGGTTCCTCCGTATCGAGTATAGGGTTCGTGGAAATTCTTTCGGGGTGCTACGGGGCATTTCTCGAGTCCAGATGAAGGATTCGGAAAGGGTCCCGTCAAAAATGAAAATTTTCCAATGATTTAGAACACATCTATCAAGTTGGCCAACTTTTCATGATAGCACCTTGTCTTGTTTCACAAGATTGGCCAATTGTGTTTGTTATGCTGCTTTATCTACTGTTTGCTTCTTATATTATGTAAGGCAACCCCACAACTCCTAAATATGTATTATATTGTTAAAGGTTTGATTACCTTATTGGTTGGATAATTTTATTCATCAATTAAATCCATTGAATTAATTGTAAGGATGGTTATTGAAACCAATCAATGGTTACACAACCAGTAAGATAGTCAAATCTTATTATTAATAGTTGATGATTAGCTTAAAACCGGAAGATCATGTAAATATGAGTAAGATTATTATGTAAATATATAATCAAGACATGGGAAATCTTTTCTTTGAAATAAAATAAAGTAAAATAAAAAGATGCAAAATCATTTACTTCTCTTAATTTATTAATTAACAAAGCTTTTCTTCTTTTATTCCTTATTTATTTATCTAAGGTGGGTGAGAGAGGATTCAAATTCAAAGAAAACTATCCACATAATAAGGGTGAGACTTGAACCCTTAACCTTTTAGGATTAAGGGAAGTATTTTATTACTCTGACTAAGATGTGATGTGCTAATGAAGCTTTTCATTGTTATGTTGAAAACCCAAAAAAATAAAAATGTCTTAATTACTTAGCTTATTACTATTATTATTATTATTATAAAAATGCACATCCACTCCTTCAAATCCTGGTAAATTGACTTCACTAACAGATTTTTAGGTTGCATCTGATTTTTTGACCGAAGACTAAATTATGCTGAATTTTATTGAATATTGAATAGTGACTCAAAACTGAATATTGAATGTTATGATTGCTTTTCTTTTAAATTGAAAGCTTAAATTATATTGATTAGAAAATGAAACATTTTTTTCAAATTTAATACTTTTTTGTTAGGCGAAAAACAAAGATTTTATTACTTAAAAAATCAAACAAATAATCTAATAGGACATGCTAAGTTTCATAAAGTGTTAAGCAAAAAATATCTAACAAGACTTACTTAGCCAATTTAATAGACTTAACAGATTTTGCTGACACTTGAGTTACAGAATTTAGACTATAATAAAATGAGTATAAATTAGAATATTAACATACGATGAATGTACTAATCATAATTAATTGAAAATCATATTTTAAAAAATTGCAAAAAATTGAAAAAAAAAAAAAACAGAGAAAAGAAATAAGATATGAAAATCCCCAACTTCATCACCAACATCCATCTTAACTACCCAACTTCGTTACCACCATAAACCTCACCACTTCAAACTTCATCACCATCATTAACCTTACCAACCCCAACTTCATCACCACCATCCATCTCATTTCTTCTAATTCAACTTCATCACTTTGAGTTAGGTGAAACTATATTATAGTATATGGCGGTGGAGTCGCAATTTGTGACTTTGGTGAAACCATATTATTTGAGTGAAGACAGATGTGATTGGCTTAAGTAAAGGTGGCTTTGACTTGATATATATGAATGAAGAATTTGACCACCACCTTTATTTTATATATTAAATTGGTTTACCTTATTCCTTTAAAACTTGAATTCTTCATGTTAGAGGAACCGTCATTGTAATAGTATATTATTTACTTTATTGCGAAGCAAATGTGATGACCACCTTGTATTATCTAGATAAAGGCATGAGTGCTAGTCATTTTAAAACAGTCAAGTCCTAAGTCCCATGTTCTAGATCTTAGGTATATTTAGAGTTCTCTTCTCCCTAGTTTTTCTCTCCTAAAATTTTAGAAAGAGATACTATTATAGTTGTTGGTGTAATAAAATTCTTCTAGTCTTGGTCCATAAATGTTTCTCTCACATTGATGGTTTAATCATGTAGATTTTAGAGTTCTCTTCTCTATAGTTCTCTCCTAAAATTTTAGAAAGATGTTGTATTATAATTGTTGGTGTAATAAAATTCTTCTAGTCATGGTTCGTAGATGTTTTCCTCACATTAAGGATTTTACCATGTAGATCTCGTGTCCACTATTTTATTTATTCTATTTTCTTTCAATACTATTTTTAATTTTATGTTTATGTTGAGATTAGAATAATATCATATCGTCATAATAGTGGTATCAAAGTCATAGGTTCTTTAGAAAATTTTGAGTATGCTCTGCAATTACAATATTGTCTGATCTTCCACATTAGAAAAGAATTATTCCTAGTTACTGAAAATAAGTGTGGTAATGTGTAAATGCATGTCTAGGAAAGATTCTGATTAGGAAAGTCTTAGTATTTAAGTGTGTCCATTATGACCCACCTCTCCTTCTTGAGAACTAAATTGGGCGCTATTCACGGATACGTGCACTATTCCAAAATATGGATACTATTCATATTACTGTTCATTGAATATCTTATGAGTATTTCACAAAGATGATGACAAAATTTGAAATTGAGAAGTTCAATGAAAGTAATTTTTCATTATGGAAGATGAAGATGAAGACTATTTTGAGAAAAGATAATTACTTACAAACAATAGAAGAAAGTCCAATCAAGATTATTGATGACGCCATGTGGAAAGATATGGATGACAATGCAATTCCCAATACCCATCTAGTCTTAACAGACAGTGTATTATCAAGTGTCATGGAGAAGAAGATGACTAAGGAGGTATAGGACACTCTGACAAAATTATACGAGTCCAAGTCACTACACATGAAGATTTTCTTAAAAAAGAAGTTTGGTAATCTTCGAATGGCAGAATCTACAGTAGTAACCAACCATATCAACATCTTAAATACTCTATTTTCTTAACTTTTAGTGTTGGATCATATAATAGAGGTAAATAAATGTGTAGAAATTCTACTTCAAAGTCTCCTTGATTCGTATGATCAACTTGTCATCAACCTAACAAATAATATCCTCACAGACTATCTAATTTTTAATGATGTTACAGTTGTTGTCTTAGAAGAAGAAAGCAGATGAAAGAACAAGGAAAATAAATTGGCAAGTCATACACAAGCAAATGCTTGGCCAATGACAAGAAAGAGATCAACAGAATGTGGCTTTAGTGGGAGTCTCAATCGTGATAAATCAAACTCAATAAGTAAAAAAAAAATGTCAGATGTAACAACTGTGGTAAGAGAGGACACATCAAAAGTGAGTGTTGACATAATAAGATGGATAAAGTTCTTGAGTCATCAAACTCATAGGGATGTGTAGCAAATACCTCATATGATGGTGACGTTTTATACAGCGAAGCAACCACCATTGCAGAAAGTGCAACTTATAGTTTGCTGATGTCAAGATTTTAGATTTAATAGCCATCTAGCACATGACCTCTCATAGAGAATGGTTGCACACTTTTGAACCTATCTCAGAAGGATCTATATTTATGGGTGATGATCATGCTTTGAAGATCGTTAGTATTGACACAATCAAGATAAAGATGCATAATGGTACAATTAGTACTATTCAGGAGATACGATGTGTGAAGAGCTTAAAAAAAAATCTATTGTTTTTAGGATAAATGGATGATCTCGGATGCAAGTCCCATATAAAAAATGAAGTTTTGAAAATTATCAGAGATGCATTTGTTATCATGAAAGGAGAAAAGATTGCTGCAAATCTATACATGCTTAAAGAAAAAAACACTACTAGAGGTTGATTCATGTGTTGCATCAACCAACCATGGGGAAGAGTTAGCAATAATGTGGCATTGCAAATTAGGCCATATATGTAATGGACTAGCCCGGATTCAAGTCTTGGGCCTCGGCCCTCACCCCGACATTAGCCCGGCCCATACCGCCTCTCGGGGGCTACCATGTGGATAGGTACTGTGGGATCCCCTTGCTCCCTTTTCATACGCCTCCCCAGCCATTCTCGAACCAAGCACTAAGGGTTTAAGTGCAATTGGGAAGCATGGTTGGTACCATCCAGTCTTTTATTCCCAAACAAAGCACATAAGAGTCCAATATCATTTCATTCGTGAAGTAATAAAAGATGGTAGTGTAGATATGCAAAAGATACACATTAAGAAGAACCTAGTAGATATAATGACCATGTCTATAAACACTAATAAATTTATTTCGTGTAGATCCTCTTATGGTTTTACATAAACGTAACTAGCAGGAGCTTGATCAAATATTAGAATGATAAAACTAGATCATTAAAATGGCTTCAAGTGGGAGAATGTTGAGTTAGGTGAAGCCATATTATATTGCCTGGTGGTAGACCAACAATTTGTGACCTTGGTGAAGACATATTATTTGAGTGAAGACAAATATGAGTGACTTAAGTAAAAGTGGCTTTGACTTGGTATATATCTATGAAGAATTTGACCACCACCTTTGTTTTATAAATTAAATTGGTTTAACTTATTTATTTAGAGCTTGAATTCTTCATGTTAAAGGAACTGCTATTGCAATATTATATTATTTGCTTTATTGTGAAGCATATATGATGACCGCCTTGTATTGCCTAAATAAAGCATGGGTGCTAGTCATTTTAAAACGGTCAAGTCTCAAGTCTTATGTCTTAAATTTTAAGTACATTGGAAAGTTCTCTTCTCCCTAGTTCTCTTTTAAAATTTTAGAGAGAGGTTGTATTGTAGTTGTTGGTATAATAAAATTTTTTTAGTTTTGGTTCGTGGATATTTTTTTCACATTGAGAGTTTTACCACGTAAATTTCGTGTTCACTATTTTATTTTTTCTTCAATTTTTTTTCAATATTATTCTCAACTTCATGTTTTTGTTGAGATTAGAATAGTATATTCATCTGATCATTTCTTCCTATTCACACACAACTCCACCAAGACCTAATTCAATCAGCCGCCCACTCAACACACCACCATCGAGATCCCCAATTCAAATCTCTTCCATATATATATAACCATTAATTTAAATCCAATATTATGGTATTGAAATCTTTCATTTATTTCATTTCTTTTACGTTTTTGGTTTATTATTATTTTTTTAAATTCTTATCATTCAATATTTGATTTAAGAGATGCACTTTTCTTCCTAATTTAGGTGGTTGTGTGCCTCTCCATTCATTATTACTACCTTTTACTTTTTTTTTTTTAATATTTTTATTGCAATGCCGAATGAACAATTTTACCCTTATTGCTCTAATAAAAAATTAACTGTAGTTAGTTTTGAGTGGAAGTTTTTGAATGAAAAAATCTTTCGCTTTCAACCCAATAAAATTAAAAGTTTAGGAGAGATTTTAGAATTCAGAAAATTAATTAATGATAGAATATTGACACTGATAAAATCTGAACCTAAGTACTGCGTAATACTATTTTAATATGTATTTTTTTTAACATCACACAATAATTCGAATCTAAACTATTACTACACTAAATGATGCCAAACCACTTTTAAGGTTACCCTGTAGTGTTTAACAATGGTCAATACTCTATTAATGTTCGAAAAAAAAAAAAAAAAAAAGATACTCTATGAAGTTATATTATGTGGGGAACATGGTAAGGGTAGGTCTAACTTAACCATATAGTATTTTTTTCTTATCACTATAATGAAGGCGAGTGATTTCAACTTAGATCGTTTTTAAGTTGAATAAAAGCTCTTTGCCATCAAACTATACGAGGTGATGGTCTCAATCATATCATATTGATAACTCATTTAAATAGTAAAATAAAAAAACTTCATACAAGAAACCATTAAAGAAGATAAAATTAAAATTTTAAAAGAGAAGAAGTTTGCCTCCACATTTGTAATGGAGGGGTCCTTCGCTCCTATGTGAAGGCCAACAACTTACTTCATGGACGCATCCTCCTATGTATCTAGAGAATTAGAGCAAAGATTGCAATTCGTTATTACCTTTGGAGAGATGGCCACTTTTTTTTTATCTTCATCTTTGATTTCTATGTTATCAGCATCATTGTTATAGTCACAACTAGCTGGAAGGCCTATAAATTCAGAGATTAAGTATATATTAAAAAAGAAATTAATAGTTTAATTTGTAAAAGATAAAACAATTTAATTACTATATGATATTATTGTATGCATTTTCTTTCATTTTAGCTTTTACTTGGAGAAATTTTATTAATGATTGATTGTATGATAAAAAAAATTATTGACTATAATTAATAATTGGGGTAAGGGTTCAGAATTTAATTATATTTGAAACAAAGGTTTTTCAACATTAAAGAACCACTTCTTTAACATTAGAATTGGGATTCCCGCATCTAACAATACCTAATGTGATTCTCTAATATTAAATTAATGTTCTCTCAAATATAAGTTATATTCAGAACTTTTAACCTAAGAAAAATTCCTTATGCAAAAACGAAAAGTTTAGATGCACGGTGCACTACGCGTACAAGAGAGAACAAGTTTCTTCCATATGCCTATTTGGTTTTTACTCTTGAGAGTAAAGTTTCAAAACTTGCTACTCGCTAATTGACTAATAAGGCAGCAAATAGCGAGTTATCGAGTGATTGGTAAGTACTGTTGACCGACGATCAAATTAGGTTAAACCTGTATAAAAAAAAAAAAAAAACCTTAAAAAATTTTCTATAGGTTAAAAATTTAAATAGATGACCATAAAACATCATCAAACCTATCTCATGCAATCCTTTAAAGCCACTTTAGTACAATCACATAATTCAAATAATAATATAAATAAATTTAAAATTAAAATAATAATATATTAATTTTTTAGATTGGAAAATCCATTGACCACTAAGATTTAATGATAACTCTTTAAAGCAAGGGGTATTTTAGTTGAGTTTTCAGAATCTCAAAACCCAAGGGAGTTTCAAGTCATTATGACCAAAACTCAGATATGGTATAATTTCATTAAACCTCAAGGGAAATTTATACAATTTAGCCTATATATATATATAAATATAAACACAAATGTTCATCACATTTTTCACACTCCTCACTCATGCCTCATTTGCCTTTTTCACGTTGCACCAGTGCACCATCAAACACACCTACCTCCTCATTCTCTCTCCAAAACGATGCCACCTCATTAGAAAGCTCATCCACCCACATTGCATCGCCTCTTCTCCACTCTCCTCCATCGCTACTCCACCATCTCTCTCACTCTCCTCTACCACTGCTCCACTAAGCCAATGCTAAATCTCTCTATCTATTTCATGCTCCCTTTATCACTCTCCTTCGCGCTGCTTCACCACCAATTATCGTTGACTAGTATTGACTAGTTTGGAGAGATTTGTGGTATGATGGTACTGGTGATTGATTTGTTGATGGTGGTGACTGGTTTGTTGATGGCAGTGAAGGTCTATTATTATTATTATTATTATTATTTTAATGAGAAAATAACAAAAGTTTGTTAATTTTTTTTTATGGTGATTGGATATGGTAATTGGTTTTTTAATGTCGAATGGCTAATTCAGCCAAGTATTTAGCCTACTCGATTTCAGCCCTCCGATTCGTGCTAATTAGATCGGTATGATGCCGATCATCAATTAATCGGCGAAAAATTTTACAACAACGCTTAAGAGCAAATGGTATCTTTACTATAATGTAAAAACAAGTAATCTCATTTTCCCTATTCGCCAAATTTGCTAATTCTTCATCCAATTTCAGTAGATGACATGTCAAATTGCAATTGTATTATATATATAGAGAAAACAAGTTTCTTTCATATATCTATTCATCCAATTTCAGTAGATGACATGTCAAATTGCAATTGTATTATATATAGAGAGAAAACAAGTTTCTTCCATATGCCTATCCGGTTTTTACTTTTCAGACCACTAGCATGTAAAGACAAGTAATTTCACTTTCCTCATTCGTCCTGAAATAAATGATTGGGATTTTGGAAATGGGTATGTGAAGAGAAAGAGACTATTTTTTGCCTCCATTTTTAACACATTATTTGAGTCACTCCACTCCATTTTTATTTTTCCCTTCTTTTTAGAATTAATATACTATTTGTTATAATATTTCATTTTGTTTTAGGAAAATTACACTTACTCAACTGACTTTACTTAAAATTGCACTTAACCTTGAACTTTTGATTTAATCACATTGACATCCCATTTCAGCATTGACTGAGGATTGAACCTCGTCGGTCAATAACAGTAAAGATGAAATATCTATATTGCCCTCATTATATATCTTGTTGCTTATGAATATTTTATTTAATTGATAAGGAAATTGATTAAAAAATAATCATCATATTTTGTTATTTCGTTTCTTCAGCCAAACCCAGGTTCAGCTTCTCTTCAACCAAACACAAATCCTCTCCCTTTAACGAAACCCAAATCCTCTTGCTTTAACTAAACCCAGTTATATTGCAACCAAAATCACATAACATAAAATTTTGTTTTCTATAATAAATAACATCTTTTCAACAAATAGATTTCAAGGAAATAAAAACCCCATCAGCGCTCTGGTAATGGAGACGGTCTCGAAATGGAGACCATCTCTATCAATGATGTAGGCTCCATCTCTGCTGGAGTCTCCATCAGCGATGGAGAATCCTTCCTTATTGAAGATGGAGCCTCCATCATTAATGACCAGAGTGAGGGACGGAGGCAATGGTCGAGGCGAGTGGAAAGCAATTGTCTAAACGACGAACTAAAGGAATGCCTGGCGTGACTAACTAAGGCGATGGCTGGAGTGACGACACAGTTAATGGTCCAGGCGATGATATTGGCAATGGTTAATATGAGGTTTTGTAGAAAAGTTTGTTTCAAAAGAGATAAGTCATTATTCTCCCAAAAAAAAAAAAGAAAAAGAAAAAAGAAAAAAAAAAAAAAGAAAGAAAGATGTAAGTCATCAGAAAGAAGTGTGAAGATCAAGGAAGAAAAAAGAAATTTATACAAGAATTTTTTTGTCAATAATTAGTAATAAAATATTATTTTTTAAGGGCTGACATGATATCATTGATCGACCATTTTTCTTTTAGTATTTAATTGATGATAATGAGAAAATATCAAATTGCCCTCTATTGTTATTGATGAACGGGGATCAATCATTAGTTAATGGTCACAAAGGAAGTTAGTGCAATTAAATCAAAAGCTCAGAGTTGAAAGCAATTATAGGAAAACTGAGGGCAGTTAGTGTTATTTATGCTATTACTTTTTAATATAATAAAAATGTAATTTCCCATAATCCAACTGAGAATTGCTTACAGATAAATGGGGTGTCAAAATTTTCTGTTCTTTTTTTTTTTTTTTTTTTAATGAACACATAATTCTATTTTCAAGCACAAAAAAGCCACTTATCATTGAGAAAGAAATTCGTAAAAATTGGTGTTAAAAGTTTTCAAGGACTTCATCCTAGTAACAAGAATTAATGAAGGGACAACCGATGACAAAAGAGACAAGTGGGAGAGAATGGTGATGAAAAAGAAATTAAAGAGAGAAATTGAGGAGAGAGAGAGAAGGTCTCGTGAGTAGGGATGGTAATGGATCGGATCGGATTGAGTTTTGTCCTTTCCGAACCCAATCTGAAATTTTTGAGGGATGCTCCAAACCCAACCCTTGCCCCAAACGGATCATTACTTTCTGCCTCAAACCCAAATCCAATTGGAAAGACTTACCCCGAATCTGACTCGTTGACCCGATTTAATTTTTAATTAAAACAAATATGTAAAAAAAAAAAAACACACACACACACACACACACACACAAATATCAAAATATTAACTACATTTATGATGAAATGTTATTACACAATCCAAAATATTAATACTACATAGTCATAAATACCAAAACAATAGCAACAACATAATCAAGTTTCGTTTAAAACACTAAATAAATAAATAACCGAAAACATTATAAAAATCCATGCCAAAAATCCATCCCAATGCTTTCAAACATGAACCTATAACCCAAAAAAGAAAAAAAAAACTTAAGTTAATAAGTTTTAATGTTACATAAAAGTAATATTAAAAATGTAATATATAATTATCATAAATACCAAAATGTAATATATGTCAGGTTAATGGGGCGGGTTGGGACAAAATAGTTTGCCCTATTACTGATCCGGTAACCTGATCGGGTCAGTCTTTGGCTCCAAACCCGCCCCAAAGTCAATTTTTTTTACTCCAAATCTGCCCCAAATAGACCGGATTTTTTTTGGGTTTGGATCGGATCAGGTATTTTTGTCATCCCTACTCGTGCGAGAAATAAATGTAAATGAAAATTTGTGTTAAGAAGTGTGTGTTAACTTATCCAATTGAGCATTAAATTTAGATTCAAATAATAAATTGATTTGACATACAACGAAAATTTAATGAAACACAGATTCATTTGATTATTTGTCAAGTCTACAATCTATCATTATTGTTGTTATTACCTAACAAGAAGGAAATTGCATTGTCAATCTAGCAGCATAAAAAGATATTTAACTTTTATCATTATAATATTTTTACTATGTATCTTCCACTTGAATTCTTTGCATAAAAATTCATTATATTTCTTATATATATCGTACTCCTCATAAGTTTTTTATATATATATTTTTTAAATTACTGTTTTATTTTGAAATATTACATTAAATTTAAAATTTTAGAAGTGAAAAATGACTTGAACGAATAATCTTAAGAATCTAACTGGGAGAGGCATAAATCGATTTGTATAGTTTCATCAATTATTATTATCATTAAGCTGCTAATAATAAACTTCTCATAACAAAAATCAAAATTGATAGTAAGAAACAGACAACACAAAACATGTTGATGGTTTACGTGGCTTACATTGAGATAAGTCGTCTCAATGTCATTAAGGAGCATCAACTCTTATTCTTACACCTAAAAGCAAGTAAGAAAAACAAAGTTACATTGATGTAACAAACATGAAAGTGGCTACATCTCTTGGCATGCAGAATGTTAAGTAGAACTCCCTGACGTGTTGGGTACACTCCCTGACGTATTGAATTTCTTAACTCCCTGATGTATCGAGTCAAGAAGACTCTTCGGAATTAGCAAGCGGCAAGCAAAACCCAACAACTTCTTCCAAGCAAGTATGAATGACACAAACAATGGGAAGTGTGTGAGTGCTAACACGCTCACAGGGAAGAATGCTGCAGAGCATATGAAAGTCAACATCCATCGCTGGCTATGGTCTAGCCGGATGATAAGGAAAATTGTTGAACTGAATGCGACCATTGTTGCTGCCACCGCTAAGAAGAGCAAGGCGAAGCCAAACGTCAGTCTTCTGGGAAGTGAGGCACGAAAATTTTCGAGCTCAAAAGGTGACGTAAGGACGGAGAGGAACATAACAACAGAAGTCAAGGAACAGGATAAGGCGATGACGTCCATGGTAGTGAAAAACAGGAACACTGGAGAGTCGAGGAGAACTGGCAGACCGTTAGTTTGATCATTACCACCAGGTACGGTGAAGGCAGCTGCAAAGACGACGGTGGCGACTAGAACTGCAACTCCGGAGCATGACTGGGAAGTGTCTTTTATCCAAGTCTGTGCGTTCTTAAGTTGTTCTGCATGCTTCTCTTTCAAGATTTCTTCAGCAGTCTTGTTGTTATGATCCACAAGAACGGTATAGCTGGACGGGATTATTTCCTTCACATCCTGCAACCACCAAGACAAAAAAATATAATAATAATTGGTATTTATATACTCTGTCGATTTTTTTCTTTTAATTCTGCCTTAAATAAAAACTTATTAAAAGAATAACTCAAAAAAATTATTAAATGAAAAATTCTATAAGGGATTTGGATCCTCTTCTGACGTAATTTTTATCCTAAACTTTTTTTAAACAAATGATTGACGATTGGAAAAATAAATTTGAAAAACAATTACATCTCAATGTAATGGTAATATGTTTCATTAGATTAGCATAAGTTAGCAGGAAAAAAGAAGTCAGATTAAGAGAGGATCTGAATTCAACAAGGGACAATGAATCTCACGCTGAACCATTCTAACTCTTCTTGCAGTTGATAGGCAGGACCCGAGCGAGTTCCTCCTTTGTAATGCTGTGTGTCTGCAACACTGTGCAAAACGGTGTAGCCATCTTTATCAATTTGTCGGGCCATCCTCCTAATTGCTATTTCTTTTGATTTCACAAGATCGAAGATCTCCTTTTGACGGTACATAGCAGCCATATGCAATATGTTCTGCCCCTTACCGTTTAATCGCTCAAGTTGCTGAGGACACACTTCAAGTATACACTTGACAAGCTCCACATTTCCTGCTCTTATTGCAGCAAACAACGGGATTTTGGATTCTTCCTGTTGTTCCTTAGCAGCCACATGCAATAAAATCTTATGGTTCAGTTGCTCAAGTTGCTGAGGATGCTTTTCTAATATAATCTTGACAATAGCAGCAAACAATGGGTTTTCCGGTTCTTCCTTAGCAGCCACATGCAATATATTCTGAATCATAAGGTTTAATTGCTCAAGTTGCTGAGGAAACTCATCTTCAACATTTCCTGGAAACAATTGGTTTCCCTGTTCTTCTTCCTCTACTGAGTAAGAACGTCCAAACAACGTGGATCCAATAAAATTTTCCTCCCAAGATGTATCCTTCTCTGTCAGTGTCCGGGCAAGCGCACGAGCAAATTCATGATTTCTCTTCTCTTTCCAAATGTTCTTCGATATCGGATAATCTATTCATGATTACATATAACTTTATTTTACTAGTGGCTGAAAAGATGCCTAACTCTACATATAATATATACAATTTGAACGTAAATCTATTTGTTTATATAAATATATGTGCAAAAGAAAAGTGGTCCGCTCATTCTATTAATGACAGAGACAGTACCTCGAATGATGATATTCCAAGCTTTTGAATACAAACCTGCCAAAAAAATGCACTAGGTAGTTATACATAGAAATCCCCAAATACACATATTCGTGCTGCGATTAACGAAATTGAAAATTCTGAAAATATTTAGAGAACATATAAATTTTGTAAATCTATTTAAACAAATCAAATTTGTTGCAATTGTTCAAAAACAAATTCATGAAATTAATGGCTCTATAAACAGTAAATCAATCAATTCATTTACTAAGCAAATTTAGAATACGCCCAATGTACTCCATACTTTCCATTCAATTTGTCTTTTCTTTTTTTTTTTTTTTTTTTTTTAACATCACTTGTAGTATAACTACTCAAACTAGGTTGTAACTAGATTAAATAAGGGTTTTCTACCACTAAAACATATTAGATGACTTTATTATCTACTTTATTTCGAATTTTTCATATATATATATATGTATATACACATGCACTCGAGTTCAAACTAGGAGCTCTCATTGAACCCTACAAGCTTTGAAAATAAGAAACAAATTCATCATTCTGCCCACATTCGTGGGTATGTTCTTGTTAATAGATAAAGATGTAAATTGTTAATAGATAAGAAAGTAAATAGTGATAACAGAATCTCTTGACCATAATTAATTATAAAACCCTACCCTAACTTTTAACTATTGCTGGTTGGATGAAAGGAAATGTTTTTATTCAAAAACCTCCCGTCAATTCTAACTTACAATTAATATTCTATTATGTTGACCTAAGTTGATTGTTTAAACTATCAAGCGTTTATAAATTTATAAAGAACAAATTTCAAATTAGCTATCTGTTTAAAACATGTTCACAAGCGAAGTACACTCTATGCATTTATTATAGATTGCCCATCCACTGTTAGTGTAGCTTAGTTGATGGTTAGTCAAATCTGAGAGTATTTTTATCTTTGAACCTTATTTTTATTTTAAATAAATTTTAAAATCTAAAATAAAAAAATTACATTTTTTTTTAGAAAAATTTAAGATCCAATCTAGATCTCCACCGTCCATCATATGCAATCTAGATGGGATCTTCATTGTTGGAACCTATCTGCAAATCATCAACACCTTTAACATCTTTGATCAGCAAAAACTAATCTAACCAGATCATTGTCATCATTTGTAGATCTCCATCTCCATAGCATCATTAAACTCCTAAAGCCAATAAATCTCAATCCACAATCAAACTCAAAAAATTAAAAAATTGAATTTATAAAGTTTATTCAAGATGAAAATTAAAACAAAAGGAAAAAAATTAAAAAAATAAAAATCAAATGTTTGAACCCAAATGAAAATCTTGGTTCCAATTTAGATGAAGATCTGTGTTTCTTCATCCAGGTTCGAACTTAGATGTCCTCAAAACAAACAAAACCTAATCGTCGAACATCATCAACAATCAAAAGCATCGTCAATCTTCATCTAAAACCCATAATCAATCCATACACAACCAAAACACCCAAAAATGGGTTTCTATCTGTTGGTTTCCAGCCATGGAAACTTGCTAGAGACCTAGATCATCATCTCCAAACACATCTAGATACCAACCCATTGCAAACACTGCAAAAACCCCAAAGAACCACCAATTGCAAACCCTAACATCATCTCTGAACACATTCAAACCAACTAGCCAACAAATAAGTCTTCATATTTAAAAAAAAAAAAAATTAAAAAATACATACACACACACACATTTTTATCATAAAGAACCTTGCGTCTCATTCGTCGAAAATTAAGGTTGGTCTCTCGCAAAAAAAGCCCAATGATATCCATGCCCTTGGCCTCCATCATCGACTTCAGTGATGATGGATCTTCATCATTGAAGTTGATTGTGGAGACACATACCTCCAACCCCATAGAGACTAAGGAGAACAAGGCTACAATGCCTTCGCTATGGACAATCTTCATCCTGATGGAGATCGACATGTGACAATGGAAAGAAGAGATTGACAAAAAGATAAATAAGAGAGAGAAGTGGAAAAGATGACATTTTGTTTTTGTTTTTGTTTTTTTTTTTATTTACTTTTGATTGTATTTGATCTCCTCCATCAAGATGGACAGTGGCAATTGGTAATAAATGTATAATGTATACTTCGCCTGTAAACACGTTTTAAGCAAATAGTTAATTTGTAATTTACGCATTTATAAAACATTTGTTATATACTAACATTAACCTTATTTGACCTCGATAAAATACTAATGTGCCTCTCATAGTTAATGAAAAAGACCCATTATAATTAAAGTTTAACATTTTCCTTAATTTTATATCAACTACATCTTAGATTTTCTTTATTCAAAAAATAGTTTTTTTTTTTTTTGGTAATCAGATTTTTAAAGTAATTATTAATGGATTCCCTATCTCATTGTATGGTGGTGATCCTTAGTCAATCTTCATTGTACGAAGGAGATCACATATCTCCCCCGTGCACAGAGGTCTCCGCGATAGCATCCATGAGACATCTCCAATCGGTAACAACCTCCATCGTTGATGACATTTGCCGCATCAACCTCCATCATCAATCACCATGGCTATCAATTTTTTCTTTGAAATTAATTACTCATTGGTTACCAAACCTCCAATCCATCATTAATATTTTTTATTTTTTTTAATTTTTAATTATTTTATTGAAATACCAAATGTACAATTTTAACCTTATTAAACTAGTAAGATATTAACTATAGTTAGTTTTAAGGGGAGGTTTTCGAATGAAAACATCTTTTCCCATCTACCAAATAAAATTAAAAGTTTAGGAGAGATTTTATAATTAATCCAATTAATTAATGACAGAATATTGATAGTGATTGTTGGTGCACAAGTGGATGTGTACTAGTGTTAGCATCTTATAGGCACTTTGGCAAAAGTTTAGTGCAGCAAAATTCATGGACAACTGATGCTCAGTGTTATATCAAGAGCAATGCATGTTACAACCGCTGAACTAATGTTGCAATATCAGAAATGATGTTGTAATAAATTTTGTTTACAAGGCTCAATGCAAAACTCAAGGTTTGGTTGAGTATTGACTTGACTATTTTTATTCTGGAGATTTATTTTATCTGGTTGTTTTTTATTGATGAAATAAATCCAATTGATGAAGTTTCCAAAAGATAAAAGGAAAATCCTCTCATATTTTCCTTTATGTTTTTAGTTGTTAGGAAACTTTTGTGAATAAATATTTCTGAGTAATTTCTACATGAGTTTATCTTTATCAACTGTTATACAGGACAAGAGTAAATCTAGACGGATTGAAGACCATGTTCGGATAAAGCAATCAAATGATATGGTTCTTTCTAAAATATAGGGTTATCTATTTTTAGGCTGATAAGTTTTTTTATTTATTTTAGATTTTTTTAAATAAATATATGATATTTTTAGCTAATTAATCCAGTTTTATTTTATAGGTTTAATGTCTCACGCAATTTCTATTAGTACCAGACATGGTTGTGCAAAATGTAGTAAGCAAGCAAGTAGAACAAATAGTAGTGTGAGACTGAGTAATTGTTTGTAAACTCTTAAAAAGTCTGTTCCCTAAAATATATTTAGACTTACAAAGTGAGTTGATTAGGTCTAGGTTTTTGTTTAGGGATTTGTTAGGATGACAAGTTAGTGCGTTTTGGGGAGAAGACATGTCTGCAGCAGTTAAAAGAAGTTCAAACAGCTGTCAACCATTGAAGACAATGAGAGCTTATTGCAACTTGATTGATGAACTTAAGTCTTGCATCAATAATAGGAAAGAGTTTTATATTGAATAAGTTAAGAATAGATTGTGACCTTTATAGTTCATTAATAAGTTGATCACTCTATTAAGACTTTGTGAATGTAGGTTAAAACTGAACCACGTTTAAACGTTCTTATGTTCTTTCTATTTCACTATTTTTAGCTTTAAATTGTTACATGTAGTATATATGTTATAACATACTAAGTCTGTTGCAACACAAAGTCTAGTGTTATAAAATTGGTTTGAAAGGCATAACATTCGTGAAAATTAGATATTGCATAGTGAACAAGTCGTTTTAGTAATAAAATATGAACCCTAAGTACTGTATAATACTATTTTAATATTTTTTTTAATATCATACAATAACTCAAATCTAAAACATTATTAACCTAAATTATGCCAAGCCACATTTAATATTACCATGTAGTGTTTAACAATGGTTGATATTTTCTTAATGTTTTAAAAATACAAAAAAAAAATGATACCCTATGAGGTTATATTATGTGGGGATACATTACAAAATACAATACTAAGTAACATGGCAAGGGTAGGTCTAGCTTAACCATATAATATTTTTTCCATATCAATGAGATGGAGGCGACTTCAACTTAGATCATTTTTAAGGTAAATAAAAGTTGTTTGCTGTCATTTAATTTTTTTAAAAAAAAGCAGCTGTTTGCCATCAAATTATATGGGGTGATGGTCTCCATCATATCGTATTGATAACTAATTTAAATAATAAAATTAAAAAGCTTTATTAAAAAAACAATTAAAGAAGATAAAATTAAAATTTTAAAAGAGAGGAAGCTTGCCTCCTCATTTGTAACGCCTTTCCTTCACTCCTTTGTGAAGGCCGACTACTTACTTCATGGAGGCATCCTCCTATTTAAATAGAGAATTAGAGCAAAGATTGCAATTCATTATTACCTTTGATTTCTATGTTATCAGCGTCATCGTTATAGTCATCAGTATCTCGAGCTGGAAGACCTGTAAATTAAGAGATTAAGTATATATTAATAAAGAGATTAACAGTTTAATTTGTAAAAGATAAATAATTTAATTACTATATAATATTATTGTATGCATTCTCTTTCATTTTAGCTTTTACTTGGAGAAATGCTATTAATAATTGTATGATAAAAAAACTATTGACCATAATTAATAATTAGGTTGAGAGTTCCGAATTTAATTTCAAACAAAGGTTTTTCAATATTAAAGGACCTCTTCTTTAACATTAGAATTGGGATTCCTGTATCTAACAATACCTAATGTGATTCTTTAATATTAAATTAATGTTCCCTCAAATATAAGTTATGTTCGGAACTTTTAACTTGAGAAAAATTTCTCATGCAAAACGAAAAATTAGATGCACGGTGCGATACACATACAAGAGAAAACAAGTTTCTTCCATGTGCCGATTTGGTTTTTACTCTTGAGAGTAGATGTCTTCGCCAGCATGTAAAGACAAGTAATCCCATTTTCCTTGCTCACCAAATTTGCTAATTCTTCGTCCAATTTCAGCAACTCCATAGCAGTTCCTGCAATGACGGAAAATTAAAGAAGTTAATTAGATGACATGTCACATTGCAGTTGTATTTTATATATATAAACTATATATATATATATATAGTTTGTTTGTTAGTTTTGCAATCAAGACGTGCGAATCCTACCACAATGATTGAATCTCGAAAATAAGTGATTCTAATTAATGATCCTAAAATAAATGAGTGGGATTTTGGAAATGGACATGTGAGGAGAAAGGCACTGTTTTTTGCCTCCATTTTTAACGCAACAGACTCTCTGAGCCCCTCCACTCAATTTTTGCTTTGTTCCTTCTCTTTAGAATTATTTATCCTATTTGTTTGAATATTTTATTTTGTTTCAAGGAAATTAAACCAACTCCTTAACTTTACCTAAAATTGCACTTTTCCTTAAACTTTTGATTTAATGGTATTGCAACCGAAATCACACAATATATACATATATATTTGTTTTCTATCATAAAACAACATCTTTTCTACAAACAGATTTCAAGAGAAAGGTAAACAACAAAAATAATAAATTAAAAAAGTAAAAAATAAAAATCCATCAAAGCTTTAATAATGGAGATTGTATCTAAATGTAGACCATCTTTGATGGAGACTCCATCAGAGATGAAGCAGAAAGGTAAACAATAAAAATAATAAAAAAAATAAAAAATAAAAAACTCCATCAAAACTTTGATAATGGAGATACAGATGGAGCCTATATAATTGATGGAGATGGTCTACAGTCTACATCATTGATGGAGATGGTCTTTATTTAGAGACAGTATCCATTATTAAAGCTTTGATGGAGTTTTTTTATTTTTTACTTTTTTAATTTATTATTTTTGTTGTTTACTTTTTTGCTCCATCTCTGATGACTCCATCATAAATGGAGCCTACATCATTGATGGAGAAGGTCTCCATCAATGATGGCAAATCCATCTTATTGAAGATGGAGCCTCCATTATTAATGACTAGAGTGAGGGATGAAGATGATGGTAAAGGCAAGAGGAAAGCAATAGTCGAAACAACGAACTAAGAGGACGGTCGAAGCGACTAGCCGAGGCGATGGCCGGAGTGATCACATGGTTGAGGCTCTGAGCGATCATATTGGCGATGGGTAAGTGGCCCATGTTATTATTGATTGACGGTGATCAACTATTAGTGAATGGTCATAAAAAAGTTAGTGCAATTAAATTAAAGTCTTGGAGTTGAATGCAATTATAAGTACAGTGAGGAAGTTAGAGTAATTTTACCCTATTGCTTTTTAATACAATAAAAATGTAATCTCACAAAATCCAAATGAGAATTGTTTGCAGATAAACAGGGTGTTAAAATTTTCTATTCCATTTTTATTTTTAAACACGTAATTTTATTTTCAAACACAAAAAATTCACTTATCATTGAGAAAGAAATCCGTAAAAATTGGTGTTAAAAAGTTTTGAAGCACTTCATCCTAGTAAGAAGAATTGATGAAGAGACAATGGTGAACAACAGAGACAAACAAATTGAGGAGAGGGAGAGAGTGTAGGCCTCGTCATTCGAGAGAAATAAATGAAAATGAAAATTTGAAAAGAGTGAAAAAGAAAAAAAAACTTTAACTTTTTTAGAAAGAAAATGACTACTTTTCTTTTTTAATAAAAGCTAAATAATATTGACTTTGGATCCTTATCCAGTGGCCAACACGTCTCCCGAAAAGTATCCCGAAAATCTTTTTAAATCCGAGACCTTGACTTGGCCTCCACCCTTTCATTCATATCTATATATATATATATATATATATGGACACTGAAGAACACCAATTTTAACGTAATTTTTTAAATCATTAAATTAGAAGAAAATTAATGACGTTGATTGATTATTAATTTTAAATTTATACATTTCACTCTATTTCATCTCTATTTTTAAATTAAATAATATTATTATTAATTTAAATTTTATTTAATTTTTTCTTATTATTCAATTAACCAAATCATATAAATAATATATGAATTTAAAACTCTCAACATAAATTTTTAAATAAGATCCATATCATATACGTTTAAATAAACATATTATTTAAAATATCTTAAAATAAAAAATCAATTAAAAAAATAATAAATAGATAATAGAAAAAATATGAAAGAAAGAGAGAAATTGATGCACATACAGTTATCTAGTGCAATACAACTCTACAATAACTCTTCCACTCTCCAAAAAAATTAAATCTATACCATTAATTTCCTTTCAATCTAATGATTGAAAAATTACGTCAAAACTTGTGTTAAAATTTGTATCCCCCGATCCTACCCATATATATATATATTATATATTCCACGAGCATTTACATCTCATAAAATATACAAATCAATCAATTAAATCCATTCATTTATTCTCTCTTAAAATAAATTTTCTATTCTATTTAATTCAAATGCAACGAATGAATTTGATTTATTGATTCTTACTTTTTAAAATCAGATATACCTAATTATAAAAGTATTATATATATAATAATTTTACCATCAGTGTCTCTTAACTTTAAAAAAATAGGATGAACTAATCAAATTTATTTATTATATTAATTTATTTTAGGAGAGAGAATGTAATAAATAAATTTAATTAGTTTGTCCTAACTTTTTAAAGTTAGAAGGTATTAACTATAAAAATTATATATATTACTGACATCATACTAGAATATTGATAAAATCAATTGAGTAAAACTCTAAAATACGATTTAGATTTCTACTTTCAAAAATGTAAATTGTTACTTATATAAAATGATAAAACTATCCGTACGATTCAAACTATGACTTTGGTGCATAGCTAAGGATGTATACGCCACTTTGCTAATCCCACTTCTTACAACCATTGATCTTAGGTGAAATCTATCACAACCATCAGGTCCACAGAAAAAGAGATAGTTTTAATTAATGATATTTAAATAAAAATTTCAAGACTTATTTATTATAATACATAGATTACAGAATCTAGTAAGGACCAGCTGTTGCATGAAATAGATGCTCAATGAGAAATTTGATTGACCAAAATAGCTCAAAGGTCAACCAAATTTCTCATTAAATATTTACTCCGTATAAAAGTTGATTCTTGCTGGATTCCTCAACAATATATATGGGCTCATAATCTCAAAATTGATAATAATAACATCAATTCAAACTAAGAAGAAAAAAAATGGGCTATTTTCATTTTTCCCTCGTTCCAAAAAATTATTTTACCATTTTTTTAACTTATTAATTCAGAAAATTTTTTGACTTATTCTAAATTATCAAGTGAAAACGACAAAACTCTAAAAATATTACCTAAATCAAAGAATAAATGAATATATAGAGAGAGGGTTAAACTTTAGAAGAAATTAATGCAACTTAACTAAATCCAAGAATTAATCAAGAGAAGAACAATGCTAGTTTGTCTAAATTTGATACATAAATGATGTGGTATTTTTAAAAGTAAGAAGACTAATCAAATTGAAATTGATTAATAAAATTTTGATTAATCAATACTGTTATTTTTAAGAATACCACCTTATTTAAACATCAAATTTTGACCAAGGAGCATTATTAGGGGAAAAAAATAAAAAACCATGAGAAATAATAAATGAAAAAGAAGAGGAATAAAGAGAGAGACCGAAATGCTGGCCTTGGACGGCAACAAGAAGAACAGAGGCACCATTCTTGTTCTTGCGATGAATATCTCTCAGCTGCTTTTTACCATCATCGGTTTGATGTGGTAAGGAAGCTAAATACTTGACTATTTTTGTATTCCCGTTTGCAGCAGCTACAAACAGCGGGGTTTCTTCGGCGTCGTTCGGTGTCTCAAGTAAGTTTTTTAGCCCATAGTGATCAACCAGAAGCCTCGCGGCCTCCAGATTTCCGCTTATGGCTGCCTCATGTAGAACTGTATTTCCGTACTTATTCACTGATATCTCCATCAATTCGCGAACTATTTTATAATCAGGGGACTTACCGACAACTGTCTCCATCAAAAACAAATTGAGAATCTCATCAAGGTGTTTCTTGTTTCTACTGTATACTGCCAAATGAAATATATTGTCCCCATGAATAGATACAGGAAAACACAATTCCATGAGACTCTCAACATCCCTGCGTGGGCTATCTGCTTCTAAATATTTCTTCTTAAAGGCTTCCCAGTGTTTGTCAAAGGCTTTCCAGTCTTTTTCCAAAGCAGCATTATAAAGCATGGTTGCTTTTGCAGACTCCATTTTCTATTGAACACTGAAAAAAAAGAAACCACCGATCAAGTGAGAAAGTTTCCAGGGCTTCTTTCAGTGATGGATCTTATAAGCAAAGGTAAGAAAGTTTCTTATGTATCTGGTATAATAGAGAGAGAGAGGAGTGAATGACTGGTGATTGTCCGCATAAGCGATCAAATGCTTTAAATCTTGTTAATCTAATGATGTTAAAGTTTGATTAAGATATTAGTAGACCCCACTAGTATTGAAATTCATCATAAAGCCCTTCCAAATTTGAAATATTATATATATATATATGTATGTATGTATGTATCTATGCCTATATGTAATGATGTTAAAGTTTGACTGAGTTATTAGTTGACCCTACTGGTATTGCAATTCATCATAAAGCTCTTCCAAATTTGAAATATTATATATCTAGTGATGTTAATGTTTGACTAGATATTAGTAGACCTTACTAGTAATGAAATTCATCATAATTAAAGCTCTTCCAAATTTGAAATATTATTGATGACGAGTAAAATATGTCATTATATTATATCCGTTTAGTTAATATTTATGATGAATTTTTGAATAAATTATGTTAATTATTTAGTATTTTTATTTGTTTTTATATAATTGATCAAATATGAGTGAAATGATCAAATGAGAAAATATTAAATTGTTTCAAGAAAAAATCATGGATTGAATCTATTACAAAAAATTATATCATGACCATTGGATACACTCCCATTTGATTAATTAAATTCCATTCATTGTAAATCATGAAATTGCATGTGTCAATTCGTGGAGCATGTTTGTGAAAGGACAAAGTGGATGTTCCATTTTGATTATTAGATTCAAGCACTTGTATGTTGTTTGTCTTATTTATATTTGTCTTAGTATATGTTTAGTGCAACTTATCTATTGATTAAAAGTACTTTTTAATATCAAAAGCTCTACTTGATTTTTTTTTTTTTTTTTTTTTTTGCGTCGTTTAGTTGACATCCTAGTAGAATTTTTGAAGAATTAAAAAAACTGAAAAAGATCTACTCAGAGAAACTCAAAATTTGAGTTTCTCTAAATAGATCTCTTTGAACTTTTTTTTTAAAAAAAGATTAAAATACCTATTATATTTCTATTTTATTTTATTAATATCTTTATACCCTTATAACTCTATTACACTTTTTTTTATAAATATAAACACATAGTCTTCACTTTTATTCTCCTTTTAATTCATAAAAACTTTTGAGAACTCCTCTTTAGTTAGTAATTTTATATATTTTGTGTTTTTTTATTGTATTTTTTTTTTTATTTTTATTGTCATGAATATTATATATCATATTTGTTATATATTTATATGTATATAATACAATTGGTTTTGTTATTAATTCATTAATATATATTTACATCAAATAATTATTGGTTGTTTGATTGATTAATTTTTTATGGTTAATGTTGAAGTTATTACATTCTTAGAATGAATATACTACTCATTTCTCTCATATCCTTTTTGATAAATTAATAATCTAAAAGTGTTTTAGAAATAATTTAATCAAACGGTTTATAATTTAAATGAGCTTTTGTAATTGACAATCAAATAATTAATAATTTTCTTTCAAAAGATCTATTTAAAGAAACTGTACCAAATGAAGTCTTACTCTTGCAAATTGAATGTTCATTTATCTTAAATTGTTGTAGTAAACAACTTGCACATGAATTGAAGACAAAGCCAAGCCGTGTGCTTTAAAGAAGCCAAGCCAAGCTCATGCTATGAAAATCAAGCCAACATCAAGCTCACGAAAGGCACATGGAAGATAAAAGCAATTTTCAAAGTAGAAAAAGTAGGTCGCCGGTTGCATCAAAAGAGAGACGTTGCATCTAAATACTACGACAGATGCTAGACAAAGACACAGGTTTAGAAGTGGTGTAACATCTTACAACTTAGAGCATCTCTAATCTAAATGTGGATTGTCTTTTAAAAAAAATGAACATATCATCAATGTCAAGGAAATGTGCATCCTATGTAGCATAAATATGGATTGATAAACACTCAAGTCTAAAAGGGTTCTCCAATGCTATTTTATTCATTTCAATAATAAATAGTCAAATAATAATATATCATTAAAGTAAATTACTATAAATTATTATTTGATGGAAGTTTTCATCATTTATTACTGACATGGCTGTCCAAGAGATCCTCTAGAAATAAACATTGAGGTTGATAGCCTCTATTTTCTTTTTTGTCATGTCAGCTTGATAGTGGTTATGGAAGTTTGTATTTGAGAGGCTAATTTTAACCATCTATCAATTTATCTGATGTGGCACTCCATTTTTTCACAATTCATACTTGCATTGGAGATGCTCTTAGTCGCTTATTTGATCATGTGACCACAAGCAACGACCCCTATTTTGTAACATATTCCAATTTTGGTTTAGCACATTAATTGTTGCAATAAATTCTTCTTATTGCCGACTTAGAAATTGCTTTCAATCGTTGGCCATTCACATCTATAAAATAAGTGTGCCTTTTATACAATTCAACACACAATTTAAAGGAGAGAATAGTAAAGAGGAGAAGAGAGAGAGAGCTTCATGTAGGGTGAGGACTTTACCCTCAACCACAATTTTTCAACAGCAGTCTTTGGAGCTTTCAAATTATCATCAACAATTGGAGACATGAGGATCGCAACATATTGGGAGCCAAGTTGGAGGGTCAAATTCGACCTTGAAGACAAGGGAATCATGCCCATTCAATGAGATTTTGTTTACACTTTATTTTTAGATATTTAAATATGCTATTGATTATTGTTTTAATTATTTTAATGATGATAAACTAACTTCTCATGTCTAGATTACAATGTAACTTGACTATAATTTTAATTTATTTAATGATTTTTATTTTTGTATTATATTTTATTAGTGCTTAATGCTAGTTGATTAATTTTGATCCATTAATTGATTAGATCTTAGGAATCTGATACTATCAAGAGAAGTGTTATGAGATCAGAATCCAATAAAATAGCCTAATTCATATGGAATAGAGATATATTTATATGGTTGCATAGTCGTGTGAGGATAGTTTGAACTTAATGAACTCAGGTTAGCTAATATATATAAAGATATAATCAGGTTAAATAATTTAGCTAAGTACTTGACCATCGAGAAAGGCTAATTACTACTTTAGGATTATCCAATTAAATGCAAGATAAAAACTATCATTAGGATATGAGAATAAATTAAATGACCGATTAAGTGAAATTGTATGCTTAGATATTTTCCAACTGTTGATTTTTCTTAAGTTGAATTGTTAGTTTAATTTCTTAGTTTATAATTTCTTCACCAAAATTGAATTTCGATAGTTTGGATAAGGAGTTGTTTTGACTGATTTAGTACTTAACGTAAATAATTTAAATAATCCTCATGCAAACGATATTCTACTCATTACTATATTAGTTGTGAACTGTGTATATTTACATGAATTTTTAGTGTGAATATTTGGTATTGTGTTTTAATTAGAAAAAAAATCTTATCATTGAAATCAATTTATAAAACACACTAAAAGTTTGTCATCAATTATATTAGTAATGATAGTTTGCCTGTGTCTAAATTTAGTGTTCAAATATTGTGATATCCAAACAGGTAGGAAGATCAATCAATTAAATTTCATTTCATCAATTTCATTTAATTTTTTTTTTTTAATTTTCAAAAATGTTATATCATTTGAACACCAATAAATAAAGTAACATTATTGTATAATAAAACTTACAAAAAAATTTGTTAGAATAACTTGTCTAAAGTTTAATAAAATTTGTAAGAAGCTTACTGTATGCATGAGATCTCTACAATCTAGTTTTCTAAATCCTTCTTACCTCAAGGATGTGCACTACTCCTCCTCGGTTATGGTGGGATTTAAAATCTAATGAGAACATTTGTAGGTCACAGAGAGAGAGAGAGAGAGAGAGAGAGAGAGAGAGAGAGAGAGAGGAGCACGTGACTTGCACCATTAGATGACAATTTCCTTTAATTAGTTTGATTTATTTCCTTTTATGTTTTTATTTTCTTAAGTTATTTGAATTGTTTCCTTTTTACGCTTTGGATTTATTTCCTTTTGGGTTTTCCTTAATTTATTTAATTTATCTTCTTTTTATGATTCTATTTCTTAAGAAAGACTTGTTTTCTTAAAAAGTTAGAACTAATTAGCTATAAATAGGAGATTAATTTAGAGATGTTATTATGTTTTTGACTTATGAAATATTAATAAAATTTTACAATTTGTGAGACAAGTATCGTGTGATTTCTTTCCACTTTTCTAGGTATTCTTGCTTGGAATTGCTTGAGTTAGGGTTAAGTCATTTTGTGATCTAATTCTAGAGAGCCAATTTACCCATTCTGTAGATTGATTGATTCGTTATCTATCATTAGGCTAGAGTTAGATCAAGTTATGATTTGATTTAAAGGGTCATTTATACATTTTGTGGGCTAATTGGTTCATTATTTAATCTAGCATATTGTGTGACGCAAATCAGTGTAGTTAGGGCTTGTTGTTGGATCTAAAAATAGGTCTTTAATAATCTGTTGTTTTCATTGATGGGATCTAATTCTAGATGGCCAATATTTTACCCATTCTGTGGGTTTGTTAGTCTGTTATTTATCATTGGGTTAGGGTTACATCATTCTGCAATTTGATTGTAGAGAGCCAATTTACCTATTCTATTAGTTGTTGATTAATTGATTTATTATCTAACCTAGTGTGTGACATAAGTCAGATAAGCTAGGACTTATTATTGGATTTATAGATAAGTTCTCAACAATTTGGTGTTTTCGTTGAGAGCATTGAAAGAATTATTTTAGATTATTTTATTAAGAGTTGTTGCGAGATGGAGACTGGTGAAATTTTCAATTTGGCGAGCAATATTTCGACTACCAACTAGGCAAGACTTGAGACTTTGGAAGAGGATCAATTGAGAGTATTCATTAAGGTTAGAAGATATAGTGCATTAAGAGCACTTGGGGAGTGGAAGTAAGCTTGAAGTGAGTTTTTGGTTTAAATGAAAAAATTAGGAAGTTGAAGAACAACTGCGTCAACTTGAAAGAGCACAAAAACGAGCTAAGGAGAAAATGGAAAACAAAGCTAAGAAACGTAAGTGTCTTGTAGATGAATTTTCTGCTCTAATGCATTCTGTCAAGGATGTTTCTACTGCTTGGGAAAATGATGATGTCATGGTTAGAAATTTTCATACTTTACCCTCATGAACAATGGCATTATTGAAGAATGTGAGAATGATGAGAACATTCGTAGGTCTGAGAGGAAAAGAATGAGGAGCATACGACTTAAATTGTTAGACGACATTTAAGAATTTTAGTGTTATTTCTTAATTTAATTAATGCTATTTCCTTTTATTAGTTGGATTTATTTTATTTTTTTTTGGGGTTTTTATTTCCTTAAGTTATTTGAATTGTTTTCCCTTTAGATTTTAGATTGATTTCTTTTTTGGTTTTTATTTCCTTAAGTTATTTAAGTTATTTCTTTGAGGATTCTATATATTTCTTAAGGAAAACTTATTTTTTAGGAAATTTAGAACTAATTAGCTATAATAAGAGATTAGTTTAGGGTTGTTATAATGTTTTTGGCTTATGGAATATTAAAAAAGTCTTCTAGAGGGCCAATTTACACATTTTTTGAGTTGGTTAGTTCGTTATCTATTTTTGGGTTAGGGTTAGGTTATTTTGTGATTTAATTTTAGAGGGATCATTTACCCATTCTATGGACTAATTAGTTTATTATCTAACCTAGCATGTGAAGCAAGTCGGAGCTGCTAGGGCTTATTGTTGGATTCATAGATAGGTTATCAATAATTTAGTGCTTTCATTGAGAGGATCTTATTCTAGAGGGCTAATTTACCAATTTTATAGATTGGTTGGTTTATTATCTATCTTTTGATAAGGTTAGGTCATTTTATGATATGGTTCTAGAAGGTCAATTTATCAATTTTGTAGGCCGATTGGTTCATTATGACGCAAGTTAAGGTGGCTAGGGCCTGTTGTTGGATCTATAAATAGACCCTCAACAAAATCCTACCATACAATTATCAACATGTGTGTAGAGTATCTTGTGTATTTTGTATAAATCTATATCTTATGAAGTTATTGAAACAAATGTCCAATTAATTAATATTATTCTTATCATTGATAAATCATGATAAATCCTATTTTCAATCTAAATTTTAAAAAACAAAAGAATTCTATATTATTCCCGTTATTATTTTGACTATAATTCGGCCAAATTTTAAAAAGATCGATGATTTTTTTTTCTCTTTTAATTGTGGAATGAAATTCATTTGTAAATGGAAAATGAAAGAATACTGTAACAGTAATCACATATAATGTTGGCTATGTATGTATTAGACAATAAAGGCTATACCTTCAATACTCATTTACTTTTATTATTATTATTATTATTGTTATTACTGTGAGATTTAAACTTTTTACGAAGTAGTTCCTAGAAAAAAGAACATTTTCACGTGTGAACTAATATAAATTTGTGAATAAAATTTGGTGATGAAAAAACTCATTTTTATTACACTAAATTTAATGCTATATATTCATTGAAAATTTCTCTACTTCCATATTATGTAATTAGATGGAGATCTTACACATAATTTTATGTGAGAACTCTAATTTGCATAGATGTTTTAGTATTTTATAAGTGTATGAATTTGGATTTCCACACTTTATTTGCAGGTATCTTGTTGGTGATAAATTTAATCTACTTAAATTATATAAAAGATCAAATTGATTTAGCGAAAACTCTTTTATATTATTTGTGGGATACTACTACTGAAAATTTTCATATACATATATATATATCGAAATTAGAATACATTCCATCATATGTTCGACTCTCATTATGCATCTCTATTAATATACGTGAGAAATTCTCATTCTATTATGAGAATAACTATATATTATTATATAGTTGTAATAAATTTCAATTATCATACAACTAAAAAAGAGTACACTAATTTGTGATACAACATGCAAGAAAATTCTCATACGTTCTAGGATCTTAAACCATGCCTACCCACCCAACATTTTTCTTTGCCAAAATAATAATAATAATAAGAATGATATACTGTAGCAATATGGGTGACAATTTAGATCATGACACGTTGGATTGACACGAATTCAGAAAATATAAATGGATGTGAGTTTGATTTTAAAAAAAAAAAAATGTGTTATAATCGTGTCAACCCACTTAACCCTTTTATTAAACAAATCGAGTTGGGTTTATTTAATGGATTCACAAGTCGACATGATTGATAGGGTCAAATTATAATATTTATATATTATAGTGGTCAAATTATAATATTAATAGGGTCAAAATATTATTTAGGTTATATAGATTAAACGAGTTAAATAAGTTAAACAAGTAAACGAATTAACAGGATGATGAATTAATGAGTTTGGATCCTTTATGATTCAAGAAATAAACGAATCGAGTTGGGTTTGTTTAATAGATTCGCAAGTCGACATGATTGATAGGTCAAATTATAATATTTATATATTATAGTGGTCAAATTATAATATTAATAGGGTCAAAATATTATTTAGGTTAAATAAATTAAACGAGTTAAATGAGTTAAACGAGTAAACGAATTAATAGGATGATGAATTAATGAGTTTGGATCCTTTATGATTCAAGAAATAAACGAATTAGTCGTGGTATTGTGTCACCTATTTATAAACGAATTTATATCGAATCCAAAAATTTTGACCTGTTTATTAAACAAATTTGTATCATGTTGGTCGAATATGTAAACGAATCGAATTGAATCCAACTCAATCAAAGACGCAAGCCCTTTTTGCCACCCTCAACAGTAATGTATTTTGTGATAATATTATTAGTTATTATCAGATTCAAAAGTTTAAATTTATAGGAAATAGTCAAATTATAATATTTAAAACTTAACATAGATATATTGACATTTCTCTTTCATGCAATATAGACATATGATAGATAATGGACACATGCTAAACTCCCATTATCATATAATGTATGTGACAGAAATTTTAGATAAAGGGAGAAAGAAAGTTTAAATTAAGAACCTCTAAATTCTGATACTATGTTAGTTACTATTAAACTCAAAAAAAGGGTTGTTTGTTTTTTTGTCTGAAAACTGAACAATGCTGCTGAAGGCTGAAGACTGAATAGTAACTGAAATCTGAAATCTGAATAACATGTTTGTTTTTTTCTCTTTTACCTCTAAATATATTATAAACTTGTTTGTTTTTTAAATCTAAAATTGTCTGAAAACTAGTGAGTTAACATTTATACCCTTTTTATTATTTATTGTTATGTGATTTTAATTAATTTAATACAAACATTTGAAAATAAATAATTTAATAAATTCTAAAACATTTTTATATACATATTTATAATATTTTATTCATAATTAAAATATGATTAAAAAATATAGTAATATTAGCCATATTTATATTTGAATATATTAATATATTTAAGAAAACAACTAAAAAAATGAATATTTAAATTGTAAATTAAAATATATTAGTTCAATTCTAAGATAATTTGGGATGAGATGTATTTAAGTTTTACTTTTCAAATTATTTTTGGTAAGTATCAAGAAACAAAAAAGAAAAGAAAATTTGAGTAATATAAAATGAGGATAAATTTAAAATTATGTTATTTTGAAGATGATAGATTTGGAATAAAAATTTTGAAATGTGATTAAATGATTTGCAATTAAGTGAAAAGTTAAAAAATCTTACTTAATTTTTTCAGTTGTTTTTTTATAGTTTTAAGTGGTTTGACCACTTAAAAAAAAAAAAACAACAACTTAATAGGTGCAATTCAGCACTATTAAGTCTTAAGTAGGAAAAACAAATGACCGCTTAAATCTAATAAAAAAAGCCCGATTATAATATTTAAGACTTGAAGTTTTGCACATTGATTAACACTCCACTAAAATCTCAAATTTTTCTTAAGAAGATATTCATTGCAAGGAAACTGTTATTACAAGAAAATGAAACTTTTCCTATATACATGTGTCTACAAATAAGATATTAATACATTTATTATTATACATTGCCTCTCTTAATTTCCCAGTGCTAGATACAAAAACGTTGATGTACCCAACTTCCCGATTATTTTCATGAACATAGTCGGTCATCATCAATAAATTTTCAAGCCTAAAAACCTCTACAAAACAAGTAAACAATCATTTATCATATCAATAAAATTGCACGTCAGTTTTTAGTAGGAATGATTAAACATTTCTCTTGATTCTAAAAGGTTAAAAGTTTAAATCTCACCCTTATAGAACATGTGGATAGTTTTATATGAATTTAGTCTCTCATTCCCCACCATAAATAACTACATAAATAAATAAATAAATATATCAATAAAATTGTGATTTATTAAATCACCTCTTAATACAATTATATAATTTCTCATTCATTAATGTGAATTTTTATCCGAATTTATAAAAAGATAATGTTAAATTTCTCAAATAATTTATCCAAATGATGTAACATGTGAGTTGTTATGATCCTATTAATTATCATATCATCTCATAATTTAAAAGATCTTGACAACTTACATATCACATCATTTGAATAAATTATTTAGGAAGCTTAACATTACTCTTTATAAGATTATTTGTTTAGTTTTATTCTCTTGTTATGACAGTAGTTTTCTCCGATTATGAAGGTAAATATCTTAATTGTATAAATAATAATTAATCTCGATAGGCTATAGACTCGTTTGATAAATTATTTATTAGGTGTTTGCTAAAAACACAAAGTTGTGATCAGAATTGTGAAAAATTATTCACAAGATTGGTCTACATGAAATGATCAACTTGAATCATAAAATATTCTAAATTTAATATACTATTGAAAGAAAAACTCACTATCCATAAAATTTGAATTTTCACAATCTAAATCAAAATGAAAACGGAAATTAAGAGGCATGGACGTAACCTGGAATTTCTTACAGGGTGGGCCAGAATAAATTTTTTAGATAAACTTTGACGGTACGAAAATATTTTATAAATTAAAAAATAAAAGCATACATATTTAAACTAGATATAATAATTTTTATCCCTAAAAATTCATATTATAAATTAATATGTTAATAAAAGTAAAAGTAAAAAGACTGAACAAAAATATTTAAGGAATCAAATTTATCGAATATGAATTATAGTTAATACTATGACATCAACAATTTTTCTTTAAATATAAACAATCTATATTTTAACAATTATAATTTATAATTACTATCACACTTACAATTAAAAAGTATATTAGCAGAAACACTAAAAATATTAAATTTAAATAATATACTATGTAACTTATGATAAGAAATGACAAAATATGAAAAATGTAAGTTAAATTTCATAAAGTTATCATATATGCAATATATGAATAAAATATATAAATATAAATAAGAAAATACACAAAATAAGTTTAAATAAATATATATTTTTATATCATAAGAATTAATAAATGAAATTTAAAATAAATATAATATAAAAGAAATCCCATTTGAGAGACACGACTAGTAATAAATCTTGGTGATAAAACCAAAGAGAGATATCAGAGATTGAAATTATGGGAAAACTTTATTTAATCCTAGAGATTTCGAAAAATATAAAAAATTTAAAATTCTTTTGGAAATAATTCTTTTCATCCCTACTTTTTTCAAAACTCTTCAAAAAAGTCCAAACTGTCAGTCAACTAATTATCAATATAGACAAAATGCAAAAAAAGATATTTTTGCCCTTGATTGTTGTTAATAGCACTTAAATTATTGGATTACTCCTCATAAAACAAACAGATGAAGGTTTTTTCAAATTTTCTTTTAAAATTTAAAATTATTAAATATAAATTAAAATTAAAAATAATTAAATTAAATTAAAAATTAATTAAAAATTAAAAAAATATATAAACAAAAACCGAGAAAAATAAACAATAAAAAATAAAGAAAAAAATCAAGAACATGAAAAAGAATAAGATGGAAACCAAATTGCCCAACCCAGAATCATCATCCACCCAAACTAGATCCACTTCTCTAAAACACCCATAAGCAAACTAGACCAACTTCTCTTCGATCTATCTCTTGTTTCTCTCTTCTTTTTTTTTTTTTGTCCCACTCGTTTACTTTTTTATCGATTATTCTTTGTCGTGACTTCTTTCACTACTGTTACTACTTCTTTCGCTACCACAGCCGTTGGTTTCACTCTTCTTGTCTCTCAAAGGCCTATGGACAATGCTACCATCACTTGTTGTCACATCCCTTGTATCAATTGTTGTTTTAGATGAAGCGATCTACTTCTTCTCTAACTTAGATGTATTTGATCATTTTTTCATCCTTTTTTTTCTTTTTTTATAATTGAGTGGTTTTGGTTTCCTAACAGAGAGGGTTACAATGGAGGTTATGGGAAAGACAGAGAGACAAAAATAGTGATGGTGGAGGTATTTCAACGAATTGGTACAGGTCTGTAGTGGGTATGGGTTTGGATATAGCTTAGGAGGTGGAACTAGAGGGGGTGGTGGAAAAAGAAAGGGGTGTTGGAAGCAAATGAGAGGTGGAGAGGTGGTGGAGATAGATCTTTGATTGTTGATATCATTGGTGGAAAAAGATCATGGGTTCATGACGAATAAGATGATGATTGAGGGTTCAGATCCAGAGAGGATAAGTTGGCGATAGAGGTTGAGTTAGCAATGAAGGTTGACTCTAGAGAGGTTAAATCGACAATAAAGGTCTTTTTTTTTTATGTTTTTGGAATATTTTGATTTTTTCTTTTTCTTTGAGTTTGAGTTGTGTTGATTTGTTGGTTTTGATGATGTTGATAAAGATGTGTTGATGTAATTGATGAGACTGATTAAGATATGTTAATGAAACTATGTTGATTTTTTGGTTTTTGATGATTTGCTGGTTTTGAAGATTTGGGTTTCAAAACCCAGATCTTCATTTTTTATTTTTTTTTTAATTTTCTTTATGAAAGGATATTTTGATAGTTTCAATTAAAATAGTTTGTTAGCAGTTAATTTTAACCTCTCACATGAAAAGATTATCTACCCTTTCTATCTATATTATATGTATCGTTTACCGTCAGTTAACTGATGATTTGAACATTTTTGAAGAGTTTTGGTCAAATTAAGGATAAAAAGAATTATTTTTATAAAAATTAAAAAATTGATATTTTTAAAATTTTAAGGATTAAAATAAAGTTTTTTTTTTTTTTTAAATTACTTGTGTGAGAAAGAGAAAGGGAAAAAAAGTAACAAGAAAAAAATGAAGCTCGAAACACACGAAAGAGAGAGAGAGATTAAGAATAAACACAGAAAGCTGAAATGTGTTTCGAGAAGGAGAGAGAAACAGACGGACCCATAAATTAAAATAAAAAAGAATTAAAACTGAAATAATTATAATATAAAATATTTTTACTCGGGGTAGGGTCGGCAGCCCACTATGTGCCTACCATACCATACCCCATACCCCACACCCCACTACGTACGTCCCTGTTAAGAGGGATGTAATATGGTGAATTATTATTATTATTATTATTTGTAAGCTATATAATGATGAAGTTGCTGATGGAACTTAACATACGTAAGGGTAGAGCGTCATTACCACGTGTCATTAAAGACGTTAGGTGACAAGTCACTGCTGTGCATTGACTAGGCACAGCAAGTTTTCAGGATAAGACCTTTTACTCTTCTTAAGGGAGAATGAATTCACTTGAATTATATTGAACTTAATTGAATTAATGTAACGCGATCATTTGTTTGAAATATTATGGAGTGTGACGGACTGTATTATATTAAATATTTTTTAATAAAATAATTTATTTTAAAATATTTTAAGTAAAATATTTTTATTTTGAAATAAAATAAGATTCATGTTATATATTAATAAAATAAGATCATCCTAAATTATTTTTTGATAATATAAAAATTATTATCTATTAATATTTGAAAATAATATTAGTTTAAATAAATATATATTATTATTATTTGAAATAAATTAAAATAATTATAACATATAATAAAGACAAAGAGAGAGTAGGTAGACGAAAAAGCGAAGAGAGAGGGAGGCCAGTCCAATTACAACACATGATAAAACTGGGTCACACAAATCCCATAAATAAGGAATTGAAGGTTAGTATTTGGATTTGAACAGATTCAATACTGAGTGCACCAAATATTTTGAATCCCGTGGGATCTCCACTCCGCCCGCTTATAGCTCCCAAAAACTCCCTTTACGGTGTGAATTTATTGATGAAAGGAAGACCAGACTATAATTATTATGATCGAATTTTGTCGCGACATCCACTAATTCTTCACCCTTGGGTCTCCAGTACCGGTGAGATAGTTCAAGATAAAAACATTTTACGGTCTGAACTTATTAATGAAAGGAAGACTAGACTCTAAATTATTATGATTAAATTTTGTCAAGACATCACTAGTCCTTTACAGGTTACCACCAAGTCCCAAGCAGTGTTCTAAAATTTATTACTCATGATTCGACCAACAACACAATGAGCAGAGAGTACTCGATTTGACTGTAGGTCAACGGTCAAACCAGGTCAAATATATAAAAAATAAAATTTAAAAATATTTTATAAGATTAAAATACAATTATATGATCACAAAATATCATCACACCATCAAATCTAGCATATACAATTTCCAAAGTCACTTTAGCACAATCATATAATTATAATATACTAGAAACCTTAAAAATTTCAACAACATAATTACTGTTTTTTCAACAATTTCACATGTAATACACATAAATAATAACACTTCAAAAATCTATTACATTTAAACTATTTAAGACCTTCCATCATTCTTTCATTCTCAAACATAAGTACATAACCAATATTATATATAAATTGAAATAATGACATAGCAATAAGCCAAGAACAAAATAACAACCAAAAGGAAAATTTTATGAGAGTACGTTAAGGCCTTAAAAATCTTAAAAGCAAAAAGGAAGACACAACCAATTTTCATCATCTCCATAAATGTCTTCCATAACTTGTTCATTATCGGACTCAAACTCTACATCAGTGTTTTTCTCCCCTCTCTCCTCCTCTTTCTCCTCTCCAAAATCAAAATCATCTTCATCAAGTTGCCTCGATCGCTCCAAACCGGCCCCTATTTCATCATCATCATCACCACCTAGAATAAGTCATCCTTGCGCATCAGTAGCATCAACATTAGCTGCTAGTAGTGCATCAATATTCTTCTCAGTCTGTTTGTTCATTTTGCTTGATAATTGTGAATTGAAATTAAGAAATACTAGATTGTTCAATCGATCTATACTTAATCTATTCATTTTTTTTGTATGTATTTACATAAGATTTAAAAATTAAAATTGAATAAATTAGTAAAAAATTAAAATTTAAAACATTAAAAATAAAACTTATAGATATTGCATATTTACACTTACCCATTCAAAATTGCTTTAATTTCTTTTACATCCAAATGAAGTAGTTGTCAATGAAAGAATCCTTTTTGCCATTTTATGCATGTTAGGTGTGTGACTTCCAAACATGCTCCATCAAGTAACTACACCATAAAACATAATCAAATATAGAACTAATTATTGGAAGATATATTTTTATAAATACAAAACCAAAAATATAATCTATAATAATAATTAGTAAACAAGTTAAACAATTAAAACAATTTATATGAATTACAATGTTCAATTTTTTATCTGGATCTTAGAATTATTGTCACATCCTTTAATGGCCAACAGTTTCCTAAAAATACCCTCTTTCATCTAGCACAGTAGTCATTTAGTTATGATAATTATATCTTGAGAGACTATATCACCATGATAAAAAATCTCCACACACTCTATAAAGGCATTCAACAACTTAGTTTCATAAAAAATACTTGAATCCTTATAATAATAATAGGGGTTTAATAGAAATGTCACTATATGCAATGGAGAATCTAGTTGATCTTTCATTTTTTTCATCAATTTTTTCAATAATTGGTTGATAATTATTTTTCAAGTTGTTCAAGGTCTCTCGAATATCTTGTTTAACCCTTCTTAGTTCTCTATATAACTAAAGCATTGATAGCTTTCGATCTCCATCCATCAATATCAACATTTTAATCAAAGATGCAAAAACTTTTAAGCAACATGTTACACTATTCTAAAACCTCAAATTCATAATAGTTTTGTAGGCCAATTTCCCTTTAGCATTTTTTGAGAATTTGCACTTTTTTTATTCCTCACTACTAAACATTGTCTTCAAAACATTTTTTTTTTTCAATCCATCAGTCTTTGCAAAGGAAGGAAATAAGATGCAAATCTACTCTTTCGTAGCTTCACTATATCCTTCTGTTATATAAAAGACCTCATTATTGCCAAAGTCTTGTGATAAGTAAAAATGAAGATTATCAGTTGCTTTGCTTGCTTAATAAGCTTGCTAAACCTCAAAAGCTTGATAATGCTTTTAAACATGAGATTGATGGTGTGAGCAGCACATGAGGTTCAAAATATGTTTAGTCTTTTCTCCTTCAAAATCTTGACAACGACCATATTATTGCTAGTATTGTCGGTTGCTATTTGAACAACATTTACAGGTCCAACTTATTCAATGCATGCATTCACATACTCAAAAATGTGTTCTACAGTGTGTGCTACATCAAAACACTCCTTAGAAGAAAGGAAAGCAGTTACTAACTTGTAATAATAAATATCAATCAAACATAAATTAAATAATATAATATGCAACTAATATAATATAGTAGATATATTATATGAAATTTATACGTGCACCCCATACACAAATTCATTATGCTTCTCCTTTTCCTATCCATCCAAACATCCGTCATATAATTGATTATTCATTTTTAGCCTACTCTTCTTCTTCCTTTTCAACAACAACTTAATTTCTTCCACCTTATTTGACGAATATCGATCATCGATTTCATAATAATTTAGAGGCTTATAACTCAACCTAAACTGACCAATTGCTTCACAAGCACGCATGAAATCATCATTCATAACAACATGTCATGGAATGACTCTATTACACATCTAAGTTGTCACCCAATTGTACATATGATCGAGTCTCTCTTTAAAAAGTGCTTCATTAATGTTTTGTTGTCACATTGACTTCCCTAAATTTAGTGACAACTCCGGATTAATGAGTCTTGTAAACCTATCTATTGGGCTAAGATGATGAGGTTCTTTCCTTACCCCTCCTACCTCTACTTCTTCCATCTTCTCTAGTTGGTTGATATTTACTTCTTCTCTCTTCAATTTCTCCTAAATCATCTTATTTCTCTTTTTATTTTTTGACTCTACAAGTCTATTTTTGCATCCAGTTGTACCATCCAGTTTTGCCTTTATATAGCCATATTTTTGGATATATGAGTCATATGTTCTTTCAATCTGTGTATCCCTCTAGACATAATCTTCCCACACAATATGCACTGCACTCCTTTTATAATGTTTGGATCAACCAATTTCTCATAATCCCATCGGATATCACCTGAATTCCGTTTGAGAGATTGAGTAACTGAAGCTCCCAAAGATTAATTATCTATAATTTATGAACATAAAATAACCTAATCATCAAACAAATATTTAAGCATGGAAATATTTATAAAACAAATATTAATTATCAAGAAAATTTATATGAAAATAATATACTAGCATCTAAACAAAAGCACAAAACCCTAAACAAATATAGCTAAAGAGTATATTTTTCTATCAATGTAACAAAGTACAAAATCTGTTATAACCTTATGTAAACCAGCTGTTGAATAAACATATCAGTATGCCTAACATCTGTTACAAAACAAATAGTATATAACACAACTTCATAAGACGAATTGAAACATATAACATAAGAATTTAAATCTCATGTTCTCATAAATATAACAAAAGTACAAAATGCCAAACAAATATAGCTAAGAGTTAAGAGTCAAGACATGATCAACTGCAAAATCCAAATTTCTTAAACAATTATAGCTTGTATAATCCATTAATCATCAATTCATCATCATCCCTAAACAAATATATGTGAACAAAGAGTGCTGAAAGCGAAAAAAAAAAAAAAACTCACGATAATCCTAAACAAAGGTGGTGATAGAGACGACGATGTTGACGGTGACTACGATAGACGACATCAAATGCACAAAGTCGAGAAGACAGTAGCAACAGTAGTGTACCAGTAGAAGTGCAAAACAAAGTGGAGAAGAAATGAAGACTCAGGGCAACATGACTATTTTGTTTTGTTTTGTTTTGTATATGACGCAAAAATAGGTTATTTTAGCTTGGCAAATTTTTTTTTTTTAAAAAAAGCCAGTCGAGTTGGTCGAGTTGACCCGAGTTAGGTCGAGTTATCACTAAATCTAAGTTGAACCCCTGATCTGAGGGTTCTCAGATTCGCAATAGGTCAAGCGGTTATTTCTCGATGAGAAATCAGTCAACTTAGCTAAATTTTTAAACTATGGTCCCAAGTAAACGATATATACATGAGATTGTAATATGGGATCTATGGTCCCTTTTTTTTGGGATAATTTTAATTTTTCCTTTATAGTTGGACATAATAATAAAAAATCATATTAAAGCCCTTGTAATTTGTAAAAATAGTAAAAAAAAAAGTAAGTATTTTTTGATATTTTTATAAGTTAAGAAAATTTCAAATGATTTCTAAAGACAAGGAGTTTTTTTTTTTTTTTTTTTTTTTACTATTATAATAAATTACAAAGGAAATTTTAATTATCTTCTTTTTTTTTAACACAAGTTATGACATTTTCTTGACCATCAAATTTCACGCTAAATTAACATATAAAAAAAAAAAAATTGACTCTGAGTTATTGAATCATTTCTTTTTTCGCCAACTATACTGCTTAACTTTGTATTAATTAATTATTTAATATTAAAAATTCCATTTTTAGAATTTGGCATTACTTCCAAAATTTCACTAACTTATTATAATAAAAAAAGAGCCCTAACTTTTATCACTCGTTTCTCCTACTTTAGCTGCCCGTCGCATGTGTTCGTACGGTTTGACTCTATACAGTTGGATCGATTCTGTGGAATCAAGAATCGCCGTTGATCACGAACATTCTGAAGATTTTTCTTAAAGAGATGTGACCGGGAAATGCATTGACACAGCAACGTGTATCACACATGTCGAGCCAACAACCTTGTCACATTTACTGAGGATGCTTTTATCAGTCGTTTCTCCTACTTTAGCTGCCCGTCGCATGTGTTCGTACGGTTTGACTCTATACAGTTGGATCGATTCTGTGGAATCAAGAATCGCCGGTGATCACGAACATTCGGAAGATTTTTCTTAAAGAGATGTGACCAGGAAATGCATTCACACGGCAACGTGTATCACACATGTCGAGCCAACAACCTTGTCACATTTACTGAGGATGCTTTTATCAGTCGTTTCTCCTACTTTAGCTGCCCGTCGCATGTGTTCGTACGGTTTGACTCTATACAGTTGGATCGATTCCGTGGAATCAAGAATCGCCGGTGATCACGAACATTCGGAAGATTTTTCTTAAAGAGATGTGACCAGGAAATGCATTCACACGGCAACGTGTATCACACATGTCGAGCCAACAACCTTGTCACATTTACTGAGGATGCTTTTATCAGTCGTTTCTCCTACTTTAGCTGCCCGTCGCATGTGTTCGTACGGTTTGACTCTATACAGTTGGATCGATTCCGTGGAATCAAGAATCGCCGGTGATCACGAACATTCTGAAGATTTTTCTTAAAGAGATGTGACCAGGAAATGCATTCACACAGCAACGTGTATCGCACATGTCGAGCCAACAACCTTGTCACATTTACTGAGGATGAGCAGAGGCTTATTTGATATGACATATGCACAGTATATTGCAATTAATAAATATATTTATGACAAGATTATGGATAACCACAAGGTCCTTATCAAGAAAATAAAAAAATTAACTTTCTATTTTTTTTTTTGAAAAATTAACTTTCCGATTTATAATTTTATTATTGACTAAATCTACAAGAAATTAATGTACTTAAATTTTACACTTAAATATGAAATCAAATTACTCTTAAAATGAGAATTTAATTACTTCTCATCTAACAAATCAAATTCTACTTTTCATGAAATTTAGTTCCCTCTAATTTTATTTTTTGCTAGTAAAGATACCTTTTCTGTTGTTTTTTACTGTTTAATATTATATTAGTACGGGAATAGTGCACAACAAACATGATTAAATATAGGAAAGGGAAATAAGTACGTCGACCCTAAAATTTGGAAAAACAAATAAATAGGTTAAGGCACAGAAAATTATACATCGATGTTTTAAAAAATTAATATAAGTTATTTATTAAAATTTGTTTGTTGTTAATAAAAAGATTTTTTTTGTCATATGTTATCACTATCTTTTAATATATTTATAGTTATATAGTTTTGATAATTAATTTAATGAAAATATTAATGCTTGATGGATTTCCGACATAGACAATCTTTACATTCTTTACTGGATTTAAATCATTGGGAATTAGATAGTACATAGGTAACCCCCCACCAACCCTTACATTCTTTACTGGATTTAAATCATTGGGAATTAGACAGTACATAGGTAACCCCCCACCAACCCAATGCCCACCCCCCACAAAAAAACACAGAAAAAGAAAAAGATGGCACGCAAAATTCCCCCCCCCCCCCCCCCCCCCCCCCCACAAAAAAAAGAGAAAAAGAAAAAGATGGCACGCAAAATTAACCTTTTATTAGTAATTGGATAGTAGATATCATATACATAAAAAGTTCTCACCACTGTGTAAAGTATTTTAATTGCTGAGAATCTTCATTTAATTGGATTGATAATAGGAAGTGTTTTAATTTGATAATGATCAAATTCAAATCATTATTATTGAATCTTATTATTAAAAGAATTATTAATTTCTCGATCCATAACAAAATTGTTGTCTTGAAAATCTTTTTGATTTAATACAAGATGTGATTATTTACTTACATCATTAAAGGATAATTCAAATTGATTTGTGATCTGTCTCTATATCTAGAGGTCCATCATCATTTCTCTATATGGCTGTCTAAAATTAATTTTCATAGAGAAAACAGGAATTTATGCCTCCAAGATTATGAATTTGAATACCTTTTTAATTAAATTTTAAAATAATTATAATAATTTTAAGTTTGAGTAATAATAATAACGTTACATACCTTATAAGAGAGGGAGATTTAGTTCTATTTGTAAAAACATAATAAATGTCTTGTCAAAATCCAACCATAGTAATTTAGAAAATGGTAGATATATGATAAAGCAATACAATGTTGCGGCACATATTTATATGTATGTTATTTTTTTTATCTTATTTTTCAATATAGGATAAACTTTATTTATTTTATTTTATTTTATGTGGAGAAGAAATAAAGACTGAAGGCAAGAGGGCTATTTTGTTTTGGTTTGTATATGATGCAAAAACAGGTTATTTTAGCTTGGCAAAAAAAAAAAAAATCAGTAGAGTCGATCGAGTTAACTCGAGTTAGGTCAAGTTATCATCAAATCTAAGTTGAACCCCTGATCTGAGGGTTCTCAGATCCGCAATAGGTCAAGTGGCTATTTGTCGATGAGAAATCAATCAATTTAGCTAAATTTTTAAACTATGGTCCCATATAAACGGTATATACATGAGGTTGTAATATGGGATCTATGGTCCCTTTTTTTTGGGATAATTTTAATTTTTCCTTTATAGTTGGACATAATAATAAAAAAATTGCCTAATTTCAAAAATCATATTAAAGCCCTTGTAATTTGTAAAAATAGTAAAAAAAAAAAAAAAAGAGTAAGCATTTTTTGATGTTTTTATAAGTTATGAAAATTTCAAATGATTTCTAAAGATAAGGAGTTTTTTTTTTATTATTATAATAAATTATAGAGGAAATTAGAATTATCTTTTTTTTTTTTAACACAAGTTATGACATTTTCTTGACCATCAAATTTCACGCTAAATTAACATATAAAAAAAAATTGACTCTGAATTATTGAATCATTTCTTTTTTCGCCAACTATGCTGCTTAACTTTGTATTAATTAATTATTTAATATTAAAAATTCCATTTTTAGAATTTGGCATTACTTCCAAAATTTCACTAATTTATTATAATAAAAAAAGAGCCCTAACTTTTATCACTCGTTTCTCCTACTTTAGCTGCCCGTCGCATGTGTTCGTACGGTTTGACTCTATACAGTTGGATCGATTCTGTGGAATCAAGAATCGCCGGTGATCACGAACATTCTGAAGATTTTTCTTAAAGAGATGTGACCAGGAAATGCATTCACACAGCAACGTGTATCACACATGTCGAGCCAACAACCTTGTCACATTTACTGAGGATGAGCAGAGGCTTATTTGATATGACAACTGCACAGTGTATTGCAATTAATAAATATATTTATGACAAGATTATGGATAACCACAAGGTCCTTATCAAGAAAATAAAAAATTAACTTTCTGATTTTTTTTTTTGAAAAGTTAACTTTCTTACTTTTAATTTTACTATTGACTAAATCTACAAGAAATTAAGGTACTTAAATTTCACACTTAAATATGAAATTAAATTACTCTTAAAATGAGAATTTAATCACTTCTCACCTAAGAAATCAAATTCTACTTTTCATGAAATTTAGTTCCCTCTAATTTTATTTTTTGTTAGTAAAGATGCCCTTTATGTTGTTTTTTTTTACCGTTTAAATTATATTAGTAGGGCAATCGTGCACAACAAACATGATTAAATATAGGATGGAGAAATAAGTAGGTCGACCCTAAGGTTTGGAAAAGCAAATAAATAGGTTGAGGCACAGAAATTTTAAAAAATTAATATAAGTTATTTATTAAAATTTTTTGTTGTTAACAAAAAGATTTTTTTTTTTTTTTGTCATATGTTATCACTATCTTTTAATATATTTATAGTTATATAGTTTTGATAATTAATTTAATGAAAATATTAATGCTTGATGGATTTCCGACACAGACAATCTTTACATTCTTTACTGGATTTAAATCATTAGGAAAAAATATTAAATATTATAATGACCATCTATAGCTATAGCCGATTTGCTATTGTCATACCTAAATGTAGAATTAGATCGTACATAGGTACCCCAAAAAAAAAAAGAAAAAAAAGAAAAAGATGGCACGCAAAATTAAGTTCTGTTTTGTTTTGGTTTTTCCTTTTATTAGGAATTGGATAGTAGACATGATATACATAAAAAGTTGTCACCACTGTGTAAAGTATTTTATTGCTGAGAATCTTCGTTTAATTGGATTTGATAATACAAAATATTTAATTAATTTGATAATGATCAAATTTCAATCATTATTATTGAATCTTATTATTAAAAGAATTATCAATTTCTCGATCCATAACAAGATTATTATCTTGAAAATCTTTTCGATTCAATACAAGATGTAATTATTTACTTACATCGTTAAAGGATAATTCAAATTGATTTGTGATCTGTCTCTATATCTAGAGGTCCATCATCATTTCTCTATATGGCTGTCTAAAATTAATTTTCATAGAGAAAACAGGAATTTATGCCTTCAAGATTATGAATTTGAATACCTTTTTAAATTAAATTTTAAAATAATTATAATAATTTTAAATTTGAGTAATAATAATAACGTTACATACCTTATAAGAGAGAAAGATTTAGTTCTATTTGTAAAAACATAATAAATGTCTTGTCAAAATCCAACCATAGTAATTTAGAAAATGGTAGATATATGATAAAGCAATGCAATGTTGCGGCACATATCGATATGTATGCTATTTTTTTTATCTTATTTTTCAATACAGGGTAAACTTTATTTATTTTATTTTATTTTATATGTGAAACTCTCTAATAAATTGGACCCAGCTGTTTGTATCTGTCGTAATGACTCGTAACAAAATTATTGTGAAGTTCCCAATGAACAAAAGAACAGCTTAATGGAAAACAACAATAAACTAATCAAGCTTGCTGAAACACGTGAACAACAACCACAAGAGTAGTACTCTATCTCAATAATTCACCATGTACGCCTGGGCACCTAGTTGTCACGTTTCATGTTGCATGGGCCACGTTTTTTAATCTCAAACTTTGACAAACTATTCGAATGTCGTGTACACATGACAACCACAAATTATCTTTGCCTTTTCAAGAAAAGATAATATATTAAAGAGGTGACAAACCTCCAATAGAGGAGGATATATAAGAAGAATCCAACTCGGCTAGCTTGAAAAGTCAGTCACGAAACGAATGCACCCACCAACAAGTTGTACTTGTCTGTGGACATATTGTTATGAAAATATGCATTAAGTTAAAAAAAAAAAAAGCAAAAAAGGAAAATATCTATTTTCTGTACGGACAACCAACAACCATATTCTCCCTGCGCGTGTGGTCTTAGTAGGAAGGGACCAACAACGTGGAACACAATACCACACGATAATTTACCTATTGCAATTTATCAAATAAAAAAAAAAGAAAAGTAAAATAAGCCAATTTAACCATGCAAAGCCTCCTCAAATTAAAAAGTAAATACCACGGATTGTAATCCATCCAAAATCTTCATTATCAATCAAATTATAGATGTACACTATATTCCTAATTTCAACTAGGGATAGATGACAACACCAACATCATTAATTTAATTCTTGACAACACAAGTACAATTTCAACATCAAATCAAATAAAAGAGAGAACTTTCACGAACTTAGAGACTCTGTTTGAGATGTTTATATCGCCACAGGATAACCTGATCGACAATGGCACCATCAAGATTGAAAAACCACAAGTAATGAACATTCTATCCAAATTTCAGCTTAAAATGAACCTCGGATCAAAGAAATATTGCTCTGTGAATACGAAGCCTGTGCAGTTCATAAATGTAACGTGCAATGCGACTACAGTCTACACACCTTTTTTCGACTTTGTTTCCTTTATTGTCAGGGATACATTAGCACTAGTGATGTACTTCACATTAATTCGATCACTCCCCATTTAGTTGCATAGCTCAGGGTTCAGCTCTAAGTGGCAATTGTTTTTAGTTATCTGCTTACAAACAAGTTTGAGGAACGAATCATTTAATTGGGACTCCTCAGGTAACATACTTAATGCATCCTTCAAAAGCTTGGTCACTTCTATCCAAGACACAAAGATCATTTTGAGCCAACCCCGCGCTATTGAATTTATTATCTCAAATATACATGTATAAGAGAAAAGAAGGAAAAAAAAACAAAGAGCAGCTGATCAAATATGTAAAATAAGGAACACAGCATTTGTTCCACCACTAGTGTTGAACAGAGCTTCTTTTTCTAATTGTGAGACCAATAATTCAGAGGCCGCTACAAAAAAATCAGAAAAGCACATATAAAAATGATGGTCCATATCAGGACCATGATCTGTAAAGATTAGCCACAGCAAGAGCAAGATGGAAGTGAATCAAGATTTCATTGATTGGAAGTGTTTACAAAGCAGCTCTTATATTTATCTGAGCTGATCAAGTCTCGGCAACAATGAGCTACAGTAATTATACTAGAATGCTGGGACAGTTAGAGCTAACTAACTTGAGCTGTGTTGGACCAATAATGAAGCATAACGTGGACTAATTTGAGTAAGCCTGAGAAGCAGAGCTGAACCCAGTTACAAGCTGCCAGAGAAGTATAGAAGTTAAGTTGGTTATTAACCATCTGAACTTCTTTCCTTAACATCCCCCGTCAAACTGATAATGGATTTAACCATGTCAGTTTGGTCTTCAGTTTATCAAACCTGGTATTTGGTAAAGGTTTGGTGAATAAATCAGCCACCTTTTCTTCAGAGGGGAGATATCTAGCATCCAGAACTTTTGCAGCAATATGGTCACGAATGAAATGAATATCAAGCTGTATATGTTTGGTGCGAGAATGTTGAACTGGGTTGTGAGCAAGAGAAGTAGCTCCTGTATTATTACAGCAAATGATAGGGATGCTAGCAACAGAAATTCTGAGTTCAGATAAAAGTGAGAGCGTCCAAATTACCTCAGTTGTTGCTTGTGCAAGAGCTCGATACTCTGCTTTGGTACTTGAACGACCTACTACCCATTGTTTACGAGCACTCCAAGTAATTAAGTTGCTGCCCAGAAACAAGCACAGTCCAGTGGTAGAGTTTCTATTATCTGAACAACTTCCCCAGTCTGCATCAGCAAAGCAGACAAAATCCAGCTGAGACCAAGTTCTGAAGCAAAGACCACATGTGCGTAAGACCCGTTTACAAGCAATCCAATGGGCAGTTGTTGGAGAAGCAAGATACTGACTCAGCTTATTAACAGCATAGGAAAGATCTGGTCTCGATATGGTTAAGTATTGTGGTGCTCCCACTGTACTTCGATATAAAGAAGGGTCCGAAAATGGTTCTAGTAGTTCCTGTGACAGCTTAGCTCCATAAACCACTGAAGTTAGACTAGCCTTTGAGTGCAACATATTAGTTTTCTTCAAGAGATCAGTGGCATATTTGGTCTGTGAAATATGTAGACCAGAATCTGTTCTAGCTATCTCAAATCCTAAAAAATAATTGAGATGACCCAAAGTTTTGAGAGCAGAGGTAGACTGCAACTTGCTGATGATCTGAGCAATGAGTTTAGGATTGGAGCCAGTAACAAGTATGTAATCTACATACACAAGAACTAAAACCAGATCTTCTTTGTGATGTAGAATAAGCAACGAACCATCAGCCTTTGAGTTAATCAGATCCCATTGAAGTGAAGCTGACATGAGCTTATCATACCAAGCACGTGGTGCTTGTTTCAATCTATAGAGGGATTTATGAAGCTTATGCACATATTGTGAATGCTGAGAATGTACAAACCCCTCAGGTTGAACCACAAAAACAGTCTCTTGAACGTCCCCATTTAGAAGACCATTATTAATATCTAGTTGTTCAATTGCCCATTTCAATGAGACAGCTAGACTCAGGACAATTCTTATTGTTGAAGATTTCACTACAGGACTGAAGGTTTCAAAATAATCAAGTCCCCCATTTTGGTGAAAGCCCTTAGCCACTAAACGTGCCTATACCTTTTGACACTACCATCTGCATTGTACTTTATTTGAAAAATCCATTTGTTGCCTATTACATTCATATTGGATTGGTAGGGTACTAAGGACCAAATTTCGTTTTGAATGAGTGCTTTGTAGTCATCCTCCATAGCAACTTTCCATTTGGGTTTGGAAAGAGCTTCTTTTACTGTTTTTGGTTCAAAGGATGAGTCACAGGTGGAAGCCTCATTTAATAGAGCACTAAGCTGTTTAGTACTGTTTCTAGTCATCATAGGATGAGCGGATGTGATAGGAGGAGGAGAAAAAGGAATGTTAATTGAGAAAGGTATTGCAGGGTCTGAGGTTTTTAGATTTGTAGTGTTTGGAGCTAAAGGTGGATGTGGACTGTGTGCAGTAGTAGAGAATGAATTATTGATGCATGATTTTGGATCAGTGACAGAGTTCATATCACTTGCTGGTGGTGTATACAACAGGGACACAGGTAAACTTGGTACAACAGACTGAGTAGACTTAATTGTTGATGGAAAAAGTGTAGGTTAAGGAAACTCTTTTTCATTGAACACAACATCTCTTGAAACATAGACATGACCAGATGGATGAAGACATTTGTAACCTTTTTGTTCTAGACAGTACCCAATGAAGACACATTTGGTTGAATGGAAATTGAATTCTGTTTTGCTATATTGCCTTAGAAGAGGAAAACAAGAGCACCCGAACAACTTAAGATCATGATAATGGGGTTAATGATGATATACAACTTCATAAGGTGACTTATCTTTAAGGATTGGTGTTGGTAGTCTATTGATTAAGTGGACAGTGGTGTAGAACGCCTCCCACCAAAAATGAAGAGGCATGTTGGCTTGAGAAAGTAGAGTCAAACCAGTTTCAATGATATGCCCGTGCTTCCTCTCAGCAATGCCATTTTGTTGATGAGAGTAAGCACATGAATATCTAAATTGTATACCGGTATTAGGAAAGAGCTTTTGAAGAACTTTGAGCTCCCCACCCAAATCACTTTGAAGGCACTTAAGTCTAGTGTTAAACAAGAGTTCTGCTGTATTTTTGAACAACTAAAATGCATCTCGAACTTGGGCTTTTGTTTCGAGAGGAAATATCCATGTATAAGGAGTGAAGTGATCAGTGAAATGGATATAGTACCTAAAGCCATGAGGTGAGATGACAGGGGCCGTTCCCCATACATCTGCACATACTAATTCAAGAGGAGCATGAGTTTTTGTTATGGATGTAGGATAAGGGAGTTGATGAGCTTTACCACATTGGTAAGCCTTGCAAAAGTAGCTGGATTTTGAGGGTACTGACATTTTTAGGGATTTCAGAATTTGAGACATTGTTCTAATTGATGGATGACCTAATTTGAGATGCCACAAATACATGAGATCAGCCATTGAAGAATACGCTGAATTAACATTTGATGACATATCATTTGAGAAAGAAAGATTAACACTTTTATTCATGTCAACATGATTTTAACAAGGAAAGAACACCTATAAGACTGCAGAACGTCTGCTGAACTAGTCTTATTCACATATGTACAATCATCAGAACACTTGTATTTACAGGACTCATGTTTCAGATGTTTTGTTCAGCAGTAGGACTCATATTGCAGGACTGACTCGAATGACTTGGAACACCAGACTCACAAGAGTTCATATCATCATCAAAACCACATTTAAAGTTGGAGAGAAGAGCCTGAGAATTGACACCAGCAGATAAGCCATTGAATAGATTTGTTTTGGAAGATGGCAGCTTAAGATGGTACAATCCATCTTTCTGCTCCCCTTTAAGAAGAATTCTCTTCGTATTCTGATCCTTAATCACACAACAATGAGCATCAAACTCAACTACTGCATTGTTATCTTTAGTAAACTGTGAGATGCTTAACAGGTTTTTTTGTTATGTGGGGTACATGCAAAATATGTCTAAGATGCAGTGATTTGGTTGGCTGTATTTGTGTGGGAATTATTGAAAAACCAATATGAGAAATAGGTAACTTACTACCATCTCCAACTGTCAGCTTTTCAGGCCCTCTGTACTCATTTCTTATGCTGAGATTTCAAAGCTCTGAAGTACAATGATTCGTTGCTCCACAGTCAAGTCACCAAGACCCTTCTGGACCTTGAAAATTTGCCATATTTCCTTGCATTCTTGCTGATCCATTCATTGTGTTTGATCCACTTTGATAAGGTACTCTATTCCCTTGAGGTTGATGATCAAATCTGTGAAAGCAAATAGCAGCATCGTGGCCAATCTTCCCACATAACTGACACACTGTTATGGAGTTATTTCTGCCACCTATTCTTCCTCTTCCTCTGCCTCTTCTTCCTCTATTAAACTGCTGAGTTCCTCCTTTTTGTCCAAGCCTATCACTATATGAGTAGTTTGCAGCAGTATTACTAGTAACTAGAGAGGCTGAGGATGCAGCTTGTTTCTCTAACCTTGTCTCATAACTCATCAATAAGAAGTGAGCATCTTGTAAAGAAATTTCCCCAAAATTATTCAACTGAGATGTCAGGTTTACTAGCACAGCATCGTACTCGCAATCAAGACCTTCTAAAATATGCATAACCAAATCCTTGTCACTGACTGGTTGTCCAGCCGCTCCTAGTGTGTCAGCCAGATTTTTCATATTAGAAATATACTTGGCTATTGATGAAGAACCCTTCTTAGTAGATTGAAGTTGTGATCGAACGTGCATTATCTTTGCAAGTGATTGTTGAGAATACAATCTCTCAAGTGCGGACCACACCTCACAGGATGTAACGCAGTGTGTTACTTGGCTCAAAATTGATGGGGTCAACGTTGAAAGCAGCCAACAAACAAGCAGTTGGTCTGCCTTTTTCCATTGAACAAACTCAGGATTCACATTCCTAGAACCATCAGCAAATTCATGTTCCTCATTGTTCTAGATCATATGCTCTAATTGCAGGTAATACTTGAGATTTCCAGAGAACAAAATTATTTTGATCAAGTTTCAAAGGCAAATTGAAGTTCAAGTGAGTCGGAAATGATGATGATAGTACTCTGGTTCACGATCGACGAACTGTTTCCATTGGTTCCACTAACTGAACCTGTATTTCCGTCCATGGCAGCCATTGTTGAATTACCAAAGCTCTGATACCATGTAAAGATTAGACACAGCAAGAGCAAGATGGAAGTGAATCACGATTGCATTGATTGAAAGTGTTTACAAAGCATCTCTTATATTTATCCGAGCTGATCAAGTCTCGGCAACAATAAGCTACAGTGTTTATACTAGACTCCTGAGACACTTAGAGCTAACTAACTGGAATTGTGCTGGACCAAAAATGAAGCACAACGTGGACTAATCACAGTAAGCCAGAGAAGTATAGAAGTTGGTTATTAACCTTTTGAACTTCTTTCCTTAACATGATCACTCTGGATGTGAAGGACACACACTTTGTTCGTTACTCTCCTGGATTTCCTCTTTTATAATTAATAAATTTCTCCTAAGCCCGTGCTTTGCCGCTAGTTTATTTGAGGAACAAAAAAAAAAAAAAAAAACAATTTGAAATGTATGAGAGTGGAAGCTATTTTAACCATTTTGTTTTTTATTTTAACATATAAAATTATCAGATGCACGAATGATATATGGTCTGCTGTGTGGTGGAGATTGTGTAGCACCTAAAGCCAGCCTCAAGCCAGTGAGCTTGCCTAGGTAGTTGGCAAGTGATGATCGGATACTTGCACCAGCTGATTGATGATGATTGGAGATCAAAGCTAACAGGACTTGAACTACGTGCCAGGGTATGCTTTTGATTGCTGATATTAAGGGATTTTTTTTTTTTTTTTTTTGAGAGAGAGGATAATTGTATTAATCAGAAAAGCCACCAGGATGGTGGGAAGGGAGAACATCAGCGCTGCAACTTTTGCAGCCAAACTGAAAATACAGAAAGCTAGGAAGTTGAAGTATTAAATCCAAGAGCCCAGTTTGCTATCCAATGGGCAACATGGTCACAGTGTTTTTAAACAAAAAAAAAAAACTAGACCAATATTATGTGCCAAGATGAGATGCTTAATATCCTAAATGATGTTGACAATGTCAAGCCTTGTATTATCTTCACCATTACATAGTTTAACAACTCGCAAAGCAGTGGATTCTAATACAAGAAGGAGGCATTTGTTAGAATTGCAATTTGTAGACCTTTACGGATTGCTAAGGCTTCAGCTATGGCAAGATCAGTGCAGTGGCGAAAAACAGTTGAGTTGCTTCCTTAACATAGTGAAAGTTCCAACAGTTAATTAAATATTATAATCAAAGTTTGCTTATTATATCTACTTATCATTGTTACTGATTAATTGAACTTCTTAGAAGTATGATAAAAATTCAAATGTGATTGGTTTTGGAAGTATTTGACATCATAGATACAATCAGATTTTGATAATATATATTTAGAGATAGAAGTATGTCGATTTATTGAGAAGATTGGTCTGATTGTGTGATAAGTCATGGCCAATGAGTTTGAATCTCACCTGCCCATCATATAGAAAGTTTTCTCCCCACTGTTGTGGGTGCTCGCCTACTTAATGTGAGTTGTTCTTCTAAGAGTAGATCCTCGGAATGTATCTCAAAGTCATAATCCAACTGATCTTGATAACATCTTGGGCAGAGTATTAGTAAAAAAAAAAAAAAAGTTAATTTATTCATGATGACTGATTTTTTTTCTATACACACATAAGATCGTATCAGTAGCTATTTAATTACATTTAAAAAAAAAAAAGTTATTAACAATGTTAAGAAAAAGTGCACCTTGATAGAATGTACGAAAACCATGATCAACAATCAACTTCATCAACCAAGAACATTCTATTGATTCTAAGTCGTGCAATTGAAATTTCTCATTTGAAAGTTTTTAGCACCGTTGTTTTCTAAACAAGAAATTCTTGAGACACTTGTTGCATAGAGAGCCGATTCTTTGGATTTAAATGCAAGCATGCAAGTGCTACTGATGAAACCAGAACGATATCTTCCACAACTGTTTGGTCCATTAGAAGTAAAATTGAGTTGAGTTTTATTAATATTGTTTATTTAAGTAAAGAATAAAAATGGTTCAATAATTTTTAGTTTACTCAAAAAACTTTTATTCACCAATATAACATTGTTTGGATTTAATACTTTTTGTCTTGGTGAATGATATGATTTAATTTGTTGGCTGACCGAGTGTTTCAGTTACACATTTTGTGAACTTTGCCTACTTGAATTTCAGGCTAAGTTATACAAGTGTACAGTTATATAAAGTTACATCTTATCAGTATTATAGATTTTCAACCGCAAAACATGTACCTATATATATATTGGCGTTATGATTTTATTCTGGAAGACCGATTATGAACCTGATCATTGAATATGCTACTTAAATCTAGTTGTGCAACCTACATAATTACTTATGTGATTAAATGTGTGATAAAAAATAAAGTAGATATATATATAAACATCGGTAATCTAAAGGACTAGATAGACCATGTATATAATGTATATAATAGAGATATAATTGGATAATTTGGTCACAGAACTAGGTAATATTCTTAAGTAAATTATCCATCTGATCATAAATTACGATCAAGTGGACAATCAAGTAGATCGGAATTTTGAAATCTAATGCTTCATAAGATTTAGCACAACGGTTATAGAATGACATATAACTATTGAGGAATATTTTTCATTTTTCTTTCTCATTTCACAAGTGACACTTGGGTGCAGCAGTCTCGCATCAATTTTCTAGACTTCCATAGTGGCTGCCAGTTGCTAGTGCCACACACCTTTTGTATTCTCTCGAAACCCACCCCCCCCCCCCCCCCCCCCCCCCCCCCCCTTTTTTTTTTTTAATTTTTTAATTTTTTTAAGCTAGCCTTTTCTTTAATGACTTGTCTTTCTGCCCACTAAAACATACAATATTGTCATACATAATCAGCAAAGACAAAATATTAAAAAAAGTCGGTTTAATATAGATATATATATATATGTATAAACTTAAAAGTTTAACAATATTGTAGGGACCAAATCAACAACCCAAAAGTTTTTACCAAAATATCTCACACAAACACACTTTATTCAGATTCGAGCATTGGATTTAGATATTCAAAAAATAAATTGATTTTAAATATTTGTGAAAATTCAGCGAAACACATGAATCATGAATTCATTATTTAATTGTTTGTGCATTTCTATTATTTTTGCTTTTGTTGTTGCCGAATATCGAATTGCGTGGTCAATTTCACAGCAAAAAGTGATTCTTATCTTAAAATAGTAATATATTCATTTAAAATTTGGTCTTGAGAATAAGATACGGAATTCCACAATTGCCGAATCTGGAATAAGTTACGGAATTCCATAATTCTTTTTTTCGTTTTTGAAAAGACACAACCTTGGACTGTGCCAATACCTTTTTTTCCTTTGTTTTTAACTGTGGTCTTGAGAAGGATTTTCTTCTCTTATGGAAATTGATATATACATCTGACTTCTCAACCAAATATATATTGGCTAATGCAAAAGGAGAGGAAAAAAAAATGAAAATTGCCTTTACCTATCATTTGGATATATATGTAGTTTGATAGATAATCACCTTGAATTGTGCATATTTATATATATATAGAGACAGAGAGAGAGAGAGAGAATTTTTTCACTTGTTTTAAAATTTTTTATCGCAGTAAGTTTAAATTAAATCCTCATATCTTTGCAGAGGTCTAATGATCAATTTATCTTCCAACTTTACCTGTCTCCTTAGGTTGCCTTCACGGTTTCATTTCACTTTAAACTATACTTTAATTGGAAATTTAGCTTGCATTATAAGAAAGGGATAAAAAAATATAATCAAGAAATCAAACAAAACTGTTGTTATAAATCCTCTATATATGTTAATAAAGTTTTTGTAGAATTGAAAACAAAATGCGTTTGATTCTGGATACCTTTTCGTTATAATACTTTGCATACCAAATGACAATTAATATTCTCATAACTTTTAATAAACAGAGATACTGTATTGAACAAATAGTAACCATATACTTTTTTTTTCCACTGAACAAAAGGCATGATGCTTGTAGACAGGAAATAAGTTGATCATGTTCAAAGATTGGATGTCACGTCTAAATAATAATATCGGTCACTTCTTTTAACTTTTTCATCATTTGTTGGCTTAAATCTTAAAAAAGCATAACCAAAAGCAGGAATAATTGATTGGTTATCCTATCAATCAGCATCTAACTTAAAAGATTTATATGTGATTTGCAATTAATTGCTTCTTCTAGAAATTCTCAGTACAGACCGTTCCTTTTCTTTTAAATCACAATTTGGATTCCACATAAGAATCGTGGTTTGACTAGATGATAAGTTATGATTTATCTCTTAAATCTCTTGGTTTGTGAGTTCGAATCTCACATGCTGCTCTATATAGGCAATTTTCAAGTTGTTCTTTCTCCTACTTGGGAGCCTCCAATTCCTCTCTCTTCTAGGAGTTTTAGTTTTGGGTCATTCCTCAATATTTTATTGAAGAGAGTTTGGCTTATGATTACTGTAAGTGTAATGTGTACTTATAATATGTCCAAAAAAATAAAAAAAGGGTTCCACATATATAGTTTTATTGAACAATTAAGAGAACAAATACCTTTTTATCCATTAGATTTATCTAACAGTCTAGAATTTCAACTTCAAATTATAACAAAATTTGGATATGTACCCCTAAAAAATTTCAATTTCAGATTCCAACAAAAACTGAACATCCACACCTCAATTTTCTTCTATATATAGGAGCAACCTAAATGTAAACCTGACACGATCACTTTCAAACAATCGGGGACACAAATCACCCATCCTCTAAGCTAGAACTAGTTGTTTTTTTGGTCAGTGGAGAGATGGTGGATTTTTTAAGAATGAGGGAGCCTTACCAGAAAGCTGCAGAGGGTGACTGGAAAGCTTTCGGGGAATTTTTTGTAAAGCTGAAAGTGGAAGATCGTCGTAGATATGTGGAATATTCTATGACGATAGCCAAAGACAGTGCACGGTGGAAGAAAGTGGCCGCTTCAAACGCTACTTCGATATGTTGAAAGGCCTATGGATGTGAAGAACATCAATGGAAGCACAGTTCTACATGAGGCGGCTGTCAACAGAAACATTGAGGCTGTGAAGCTATTGCTAACAAGATATGGTCAAGAGCCGCTTTTGATCAAGGATAAGTTCGGTGAGACACCACTCTTCACAGCTACCGCATTTGGGAGTACAGCAGTGCTGAAGTTTCTAGATTTACAGCCAAATCAAATGACTGAAGATGGGAAACAACTGAAATTAAAAGATGACGGGCACTGCACATCTATTCTCTATGTTGCCATCAGAGGACAACATTTTGGTCTCTAGCTCTGATCTCTCTCTAGATATTTATATTTTCTAGCTCAAATATTATTTTAATATTATCATCTAATGTAATATATATATACATATATATATATATTTTGTTTTAAATTCCTGCACAGACACGGCTCTAGAGTTGTTGGGACTGGATGAATCATTAGCAGGATTGAAGAACAAAATGGGCATGACTGGTCTTCAGCTGCTAGCTGGTATGCCAACTGCTTTCGGGAGTGGATACCGGATGGGTTTATGGAAGCAACTTTTCTACTCTTGTATGTCTGTCTCAACATGGCCAACCTTTACTGCAACACACTTATATATATAGATATATATGGGATTGTCTACAATGCATACACTTGATATTGATTACATTCTAAAATTATTGATCGTTTGATTGTATTTAATATATCATATTACAACTAAATGAGTCAAATCAAAATTAATAAATTAGATATAATATAATATAATCTGACTCATTTAATTATAATCGAATATAATAAATACAATCAATAGATTTATAATGCAATCAGTCATTTATAGTTATCAAAAATATTCATACTCAAGTGAAAATCAATCATTCTATTTATTAGTACAAATTAATAATAATAATAATAATAATAATAATAATAATAATAATAATAATAACAACACACTGACAATTTAGGATTTAAAACTAAAGAATTGTTATATTGATTCAATTGTGTACCGTTCTGATGCAGAATTTTACATTTTAGTGAACTGCTTTTGAAAAACAAATGTTCTCTGCGGAAGGATATTAATAAAAGGTGAAAAATCTTCACAAATATGATACAAATTGAAGAATTTTCATAATCAATAACTTTTTTGTTCTATTGCATGTACGTCAAATTACTAATTTATACTAGTACGAACTTTTAATTATTAGTAAATTTGTATGTACCAAAAGCTTACTTTCACTTAAAAATAGAAGTCCAAACTGACTATAACATCAAAATGATCTATACAGCAATATCGTCCCAATGAGACATTTTATTTCGTCAGTTGTGTATATGTTTATTCCTGCAATTTTCAGACCTTCCGGTTGGTGGTTTTCACGAAGAAGCTGTGGACAATGATCAGATGCATTCTAGAGACTTGGAGAGCGGTCAGAGCAACAATTGCCGCTGCCGTTTCAGTTTGAACCTCTGTAAAGGTGCTGGATACTTGCAACTTTGATTTTAAAATAGAAGCACTATTTGAAGTCTTTAAAAAAATCAACTTTCAAAATTATTTAAGTTTTGTTTTTTTAAAAAAATTTAATATACTTTATAACAATAAATAAAAGCAAACTTCCCCATCCTGGTATGGATAAAAAAGATTAAAAAGCATGTGTATTAATTTACTTTTTTTTTTTTTTTTTATTAAAACTAACCATAGAAAGCTAGAGCTTTAATTTTTACATATATATATATATATATATATATATTAGACTTTAAATATTTTATAACATTGTAGTTCACTGATGCATGTTGAGATGTTTGGATGATTAATTTTTATTGTCGAGACAGTGCGTTTGAGTTATGAGTTTGAATCCTTTTCCTCTCTCTAAACTTGTCACGTTAAAAAGGTAAGAAAAGCAAATAATATATAGTTATTTTTTTATTAAATTAATAATTAATTCTATATATCAGTAAGTCAAAATGCTAGTAGCATATCACATCCCAACAAATAACAGACAGGTACGTAGGGCGTTTGGGGAGGATTTGGAGAGAGAAGAGAAAACATAAATTCGCTTTCGAACTTGCCAAGAAACTAATAGAGACAGATAGTACATGGATAAATGAGGATCAACCAAGTGAAGTGGAAGCACCAAAAGAGCAGACGATGGCAGAAGAACATGAAGACACATGGGAAGATCATGATCATTTAGCTGTTGCTAATCGGAGCACAAGCTCAAGTTCCTTTGCTTTGGGAAGACAAGTGCCAAGCCCCTTGCTTCTTGCAGCTCAAAACGGAATCATGGAAATTGTCAAGGAGATGATTAAGTTTTGTCCTCAGGTATTACATTCATATATAATTATTTTCAGGTGTAAACTGTCTCGAAACTTTTATAATTTGAATGTTATGTTGGAAGACCTGAAGACCTGTACAACTAGTCGTGTGATGTGAATGTAATATAACACATTGCACCTGGAAAAAAACTTATATAACATATATGAATTAGAATAAGAAAATTTAACTTAATTTTGATAAGATGCGGTCCTCCTACTAATAGTATATATATTGTTATATTTAATTTGGTCAGGCTGTGGCACAAGTGAACTACAAAAAGCAGAACATATTACATGTAGCGGCTATGTACCGTCAGAAGGAGGTGTTTCATGTTGTGGACTGGATGAAAGTACCAATGCACAGCAGGTTGGCCCAAGAATTTGACGAAGAAGGCTGTACCATTTTACACCGAATTGCAGACATGGATCATTATACTGGAGGAACTCGCCCTGGACCCGCATACCAACTGCAAGAGGAATTGCAATGGTTCAAAGTGAGCAACCTTTTAACTTTTCTTATCGTTTCTAGTGATCAGGACATTAAATTTAAACTGTTAAATGTTATTTGACACCATAAATGAAAGGGCAATTCGTGACTAGTATAGATGATTAATAACAATACAGAAGTAATTACAAGAAAAATATTTTCCGTTTTCAATTTTCTTAATTTTACTTTTAAAATTATATTTTTATTTGAAACGTCGAATTGAAATCAAGTGGAATTGAATTGCTCCGATATTATTACTCATCCTGTATAATAACATAACCTTAAATGAAAGTACACATTCACCTTAAGAATAATTAATATTTATATATTTGTAGGGTTTAGCTACTAAGAAATTGCATTGAAAGTGATCAGTTATATAAGTAATAACCGTTATCTTTTTAGTTCCTATTTTCAAACCTTCAATTTTTATATACCCTTACATTTTAAGGATTACCAATCAATCCTGTATCTATCCTGTATCTATTCTAAATCAGTATAGTAGCATTACCATATTTATTTATTTGTATATGTAGCGTGTGGAGGAAATGATGCCCTCTCATTATGGCTTAGTCAAAGATGATATCCACAGGAAGACTCCTGAAGATCTCTTCAGGCAGACTCACCAAAAACAGCTTGAGGAAGCACGAGAATACATAAAAATGACTGCTTAAGCATGCTCAGCGGTGGCTGTTCTGATAGCCACCGTTGTCTATGCAGCTGCCTACACTCTTCCAGGTGGAAACAACCAACACGGCCGTCCTATATTTCAGAACTCTTCCGCCTTCGCATTGTTCACAGTCACGGACTATATAGCGGTTGGCTGCTCCTTGACTTCTGTAGTTATGTTTCTCTCCATCCTTGTAGCGCCTTTACAGTTACATGACTTCCATCACACTTTGCCTCGGACACTCACAATGGGATTCACCTTTCTCTTCTTGTCCGTGGCAGCGACCATGATTGCGTTTACTTCAACGGTTTTTCTCACCATTCATTATTTGGAGCAGCGGAGGTGGTTTAGGGCTTTCTGCTTCAGTTTGGTCTCTGCCATTGTCAGCATATTTGCAATGATTCAGTTTCCTCTATACGTTTCGTTTCGGGAAACTTTGGTGAGAATCATAATGCTGCCCAAGAAAGTTATCAGATTTGTGAAATTATGAAATAATTGCCTTTTGTTTTGTTTTACAGTTAAAAAGAAAAAAAAAAAGTTTTTAATTGATAAATGACTTCAAAAGCTGTAATCGAATTAAATACCGTACAATTAGTGCAAATTATACTAAAAAGTTAAGACATGAATTTTCATTCTTTATCTAACAATATCAAATGCACCACCATTTAGTGTGGTTTGATGGTGAGGGTCCATTCAATTTAACGATATTTTAACTTAATATAACTTCATTGTAAAGAGTATTTATTCAGGTTTTATAATGTTCAAAATTTTAGTCAATGCATGACTGCATCATCGGTGTTTTTTATTTTATTTTATTTTTGAAAAAAAAGACAGATGCAACCTCAGTCCTAGCCAATTAGACGCAGAAAAACAAGATTTTCTGTCAGGGGTTGTTTATTCCTTTAATTTTATGTAATTTTTATTTTAATAAATCGATCTATTTATAATCTTCAAAAAAAAAAAAAAAAATGATCTATTTATGGAGTTAGGTGCACATGATTTAAGCTTTAGCCAGTCTATTTGAAATGTGATTTAAGGTTTTGCCCAACCAACTGAGATGTTAGGGTCCGTGATCGATGAACACTTCCTCAGCTTGAGTTATTGATAAAAAAATTGAAAAACGTAAAATTAATCCCATTTGAGAGATCCTACATTAACATCTGTTGTCTAACAATTTCCTTTGAATGCTGGCACCTTAATTTTTTAATGGTCGAGAAATATTTTCACGTTTTAAATGTTATGAAGGCCGTCCTACCAAGAGTCTATGGATTAATTCAACAAAATGATGTCACAGTAATTTTAAAATATTTGTGGTGATCTACTTTTAAATATTTGATTCTTTTTAGTTTACTAACCAACAAAACAATACTTAATTAACCCCTCATGCATATTTATACTGTTGAGATTGTAAGTTCGAGTTGCAATCATTTCTTTAAACTTAGAAATATTTATTGTAATTATTAAGATAAAAGAGTCTATACTTAATTCTATGAAAGGCAAAAAAAAAAAAAAAAAAAAAAGAAAAGAAAAGGTATATATACTGTCGACGTTGAATTTCAGTCAATGGATATTTAATCAACGTGAGAAAACACAGAAATCGAGAAAAAGACAATTAAAGAACCAAAAACAAACAAAAGAACAAAGAGGTTTTTAACGCGGTTCAGCAATAATAAGCCTATGTCCACGACTGTCTCTCTTAAATTCTGCAGAGTGATAGTATATTATAAATTTCTGATGATCCCTGTTACAATGATTTTAGCCCCTATTTATAGGAGAAGAGATGTTACAAATTAGGGAACAATAAAATAGGAAGAGAATCATGAATTAATTACACTTCCTTATATATTTGAATAAAATCAGGAAACTGCCTCATAAAATCCGGGATAATATTGATTAAGTTTGAATTTGAATTAATTTTCATATCTGGCGAGCAAATCACGTGAGAGAATCACGATTAGACTAGGTAACTGCCTGTTCTAGAAGATACCGCATTAATTGCGTTTTTGAGCGAGCTGCTGTCTATATGGCGGTCTCGAGCTGAAATTCGTTGTTCAGTGAATAGCGAGCTATTTACAAGTACTACAGAACGAGCTATGATTTGTCTGCGATACGAGCTCGTTGCTGGGAGTTGAAGAGATTGCTGGACGAGCTGTGGAGCTCGCTGGGCTTAAAGTTGATATCTGGGCCTTGTCTGATGAGCCTTAATTGGTTTGACTTTATCGGGTTTTCTATTGGGCCTAAGCTGGGCTTTTACCAGCCCATTTAATGAGTCCGAAAAATACATATAACATCAGCCCCCAGCTTTCAGTTTGTTCTGCGAACTGAGAGCTAGAGCTCGAGCTCGCTGGTAAAAGCTGGCTTCCCTGGCACGCCAACTTGAATAACTGCTTTCGCGCCCTTTCAAATTCTGTCCTATCAGTTCTGACACGTGGTAGTCATACAGAAGGTAACTAAAACGACGCTGGCACGTTCCTACACGCGCATTTAATGCGCACGTCTTTCAACTGACAGTTGTATGATTATAAAGCCGTACTTCGCGCTGCACCATTGGATTAATGACGGTTACATAGTACCCAGATCTAACGGTTGGGGTTCGAGCCCGTCTGTCTATATAAACCGGTAGAGCCTCTTTCATTTTCTTCTTTATCTGTCATTTTCTTTCAAAGCCATCAAGCAACCAAGCAACCAAGTTCAGAAGATTCACTGTTCTTTCAAGAAATCGACATCCTCAGTCGTCGTTTCTACATTCTCACCAATGATTCAAGGTAAACATCTGATTTTTTTTTTTTTTCAAACTTTTTGTTTTTCTTTTTGGTTTACCTTTGTCGAGTTCATGTTGCGTTGTAGTTGCATTTCATCATTGTTGTGGCTGAGATGGCTTGAATGCGTTACATTGCTGTTGTTGAGACTTTACCATTATTGTGTCTATATGGTCTGAATATGCCATGTTGTTGTTGATTCTCCACTGTTCTGGGTTTCTCGTTGAACACGACTTTTCAGATTCTGTTGATTTGATCCTGTGGCATATTTGTTTGCGAGCCGATTACTGTTTGTGGCCTATTATGCATGCGTACTGTAGAATTGGGCATCTGTTAACCATTAGCTAGCAGCTCGTTTATTCATAGGTTAAGCCCCCCATTACATGAATGATCTGTCAAAATAGGAAACTTAGAAAATTTTTAGTATTTTAATAGTTTGCCTGCCGCGACCTGATTATATCTCCTTTTGCATAGATGTCTTCAAGTGGAGCTCGTAGTGCTAGTGAAGCATCTCAGGGTGGAAAGCGAGCAAAAACTCAGTAGCGAGCTGAAAAGGAAACTCACAAAGCTCAACAGCGAGCTGAAGAAGAAAAGGAAGCTCGCAAAACATTCGCTTGCCACCCGTCTTCCATACAAGTCTCCGAACTGGAAGGGATCACTCTTCAGTTCCATATTTTCAGAGGTTGCCGTGTGATGTCACCCACTTTAAAGAAACATACAGCTTATCCTCCGCAGGGGTATATTGCTGTCAGCACTCAGCACCTAGAACATAGGCTGAGGTTCCCAGTTTCTTCCTACTTAATCAGGTTTTTAAACGCTATCAAGCTCGCTCTGTTCCAGTTAACATCGAACTCATATGCGCAGCTGATCTCGTTGGCTTTGGTCTTCCTCAAGAACGGCCTTTGTCCTCCAACTCCCAAAATAATCCAAAGTTTTTACATTATCAAGGCTTTGAGTACAAAGACAGGAGAAAAACCTGACAGTATCTATTACCTCACAGCTCGTCCGTCGGAATACAAGGACCTCTTGCCCCAGGGGGAAGCAAAGGACAAGTCCAATGTTAAGAAATATAAGGAGAGTTGGTTCTATGTCTCTTGCCCTTCTCATGCACATCTCAAAAACTTCAGTTTCGTTCTGGAACCAGGTATGTAGAGGAGAAACTTTAGCGAGCTAAGCAATTTTTTTTTTTTTTTTTGACAATTTGCTTTACAGAACAAAAAAATGGATAAGTCTCCTCTCAGCAGCGAGGAGAAAAGGGCTCTCGATGTGCTCGCAAAATCGGATGAAACGAGCATAAGCAGCAAATTTGATACTGCTATTCTTTAGGCTCACGGCCTTGCCCCTTTAGATGATTCTCTACTTATTGATGTCAAGAATGACATATCGAGCATTGGGCAGTGCGAGTTTCCTTCAGTTTTCAAAATTCCTGTCCCTACCTTGCAGGTAGAAACTTCTCCAATTCCAACATAGGCAGGAATGGCTCAAGCTTGCACTCCTTGCTCGCGAGCAGAGACAGCATCAGCTCTTGCTCTTGCTCCAGCTCGGGCCAAAAAGGCTCCAACCCGCGCAGCCCCTCTTGTACATGTAGATTCATCCCCCTCCCTAATTCTCACAACTGTTTCAGAAGCTCCTTTTCCTGCCTCAATAGTTTCAACATCCGCTGAGGCAGCACCAGTTTCAACTCGCACCCTAGCAGTGGGTGCATTTCAAAAAACTGCTCCTTCAGCTCCTATCTTCTCTATTGGGCGAACTCCAACCAACAGGAAGAAACTTACACTTTTGGAGTGCCCTTCTGAACGACCTGCCCAAGCCTCGGTCCCTCTAGCTGTTCCAGTTAAAAAACTTGCCCAAGCTTCGACCTCCTCAATCACTCCAGCTAAGCGGCCAGTCGAATCCTCCTCTCCAGCTGCTCTGGTCAAACGCCCAAAACCATCTGCTGAGGCCACTGCTCCCTCAGTCGTCGTTCCCAGCGAGGTGCCATTTTCCAATGTTTTTACAGATCTTCAGCTGGTACAAGCTTCCAACTTGCCACTTGGAAAAGGGGATGCTCCTCTTAAGGTTGCTTCCTAGGTGACCCGAGTGGGTTCCAACAAGAAAATTACCAAGCATACCTTCTTTACACGGTGTAGTACTTATCAGGCTGAGGAACTTGATGTTCCGGAAGCTTAGAGGACTCCCTCGCCTACAAGACCAGATGTCGAGGTTGGACCTGGGGGTAGATACTTGACCTCCTTTCTTGACAACTAAACACCAATTATGTATACTCACGCCAGGGTTCTAGAGAATAAGTCCCTTAAGGGCACGGAACTGGACGAGTTCGCAGCTCGTCATTCCATGTTGGTAAGTTATTTTTCTTTACCTTCTAGCCTTTTTACTTTATCGTATATTAACTTGTAAAATTTTCAGGGCACCCTTGCTGTAATGAAGCAAAAGAGGTTGACCAAAATTACTAAAAACCGAATAATGAATCTCGAAATGGAGCTGGAGGCCACTAATGATGAGATAGCACGCTTAGTTGAGAAAACCACAGAGAGCTTCGAGGCATAGATGGCTGCGGCAAATAATACAAGACAGACTGCTGAGGAAGCTCTATTAAAAATGGAAGAAGAACGCAACATATTAAGGGAAGTGCTGAAGCAGTCTGATTAGCGGGCTGAGCTGGCCCGAAAACAAGCTGAGGACCATGAGGCATAGTTGGCTGCAACGAACAACGCTAAAAAAATCACCGAAGAAGCTCTGCGAAGAATGGGAAGTGAACGTGACACGTTCAGGAATGAGCTACACCAACTGAGAGAAGAGCTGAGGCAATCTGAGCAGTAGGCCGAGTTGGCCCAGCAACGAGCTACAACCGCGGAGGATAAAATTGAAGTGCTCAATCGTCAAGTCGAGGCTGCAGCGAAGCGAGTTGAGGCTGTTGAGAAACGGATTGAAGAGGTAGAAGTCGTTGTTAAACGTGCTGAGGAGGCTGTAACTAAACGGGCTGAAGAGGCGGAAAGCCAAGCCGAAGTGCTTAGGCAGCAAGTAGGGGAAGTCATTCGGCGAGCTGAGGCTACAGAGCAGCAAATAGAAGCCATGAAGCTAGAGGCTGAGGAGATTAATCGATATGCAGATAACGCCTTTGAAGAGCTGACAGTCTTTAGAGAAAAGTCTGCTCAAGAATTGGAAGTACAGGTTGCTGAAGCAAGGGACGAGGCTAAGGAAAGAATAGGCCGTAACTTTCTCTACACGCTTTGGACGTCCCATCCCGAGATAGATTTTTCTATCTTTGGGGATGTGAGACTTGAAATCGTAGAGGAGTTTAAAGCAAGGGCTACCTTGTCCTTAGTTGATCCAATTCCTTCAGCAGAGGAAGCTCCTGGTGCGACCTCCCAATCTGAACTTGCTGGTGACCTCGAGCTTCCTAGCTCGTCTCCCCACCCCCCCCCCCCCCCCCCCCGTATTCTTCAAATTCCAGATCCTTCAGCTCAAAGCACAGATCCTCCAGCTCTAGGCTAGCATTTTGTTTATCTTTTATAATTTTTTCTTCTTTTATTCCTGTACTTTTTATTTTTTCATTTGTAAGGAACTTTTTAAACTTAATAAAATTCCCTTCATTATTTCTTTCGTGTTGAATGTATTTGGGTTATTATAGCATATCTTATGATCAACTTACAAGTTATCATGTTTTTTGCGAACTGATTGTTAACAGGCTTGAAACTTGATACAATAACTTAAGCAATCGCTTCATTTCATAGTTATTTTTTTTTGTAAATATAAACAGTTGATAGTTGGAATGTTGTTGAGCTACACAGGGGTACTTAATCACGTCTGCTTTTTAGATTCTTAATAATATAACGAGCTATGCAGGGGTATATAACCTCGCCTGCTTTTTCGGCTCTTTTATTTAGCAAGCTATGTAGGGGGTCGTCACCTCGCCTGCTTTTTAGGCTCTCATTTTTGCGAGCTATGCAGAGGCACTTAGCCATCTGCTTTTTAGGCTCTTTATTAGCGAGCTATGCAGAGGCACTTAGCCATCTGCTTTTTAGGCTTTTTATTAGCGAGCTATACAGAGGCACTTAACATCGCCTGCTTTTAAGGCTCTTTTCTTTTAAGTGAGCTATGCAGAGACATTTAGTCATCTGCTTTTTAGGCTATTTTTTATTTTAGGCGAGCAGCGAGCTAATCAGCACGGAACCTGTTAACTGGGAGAAATCACGCACATTATAGGGGAAAATGGAGCTTTCATTCATAACTTTGAACCATGGGTAACAAATTAAGTTACTGGTAATATGATTGGAGATGCTCTGTATTCCAAGCTCGAGGGACTTCAGCTCCATTCATGTTGGTCAAATGATAAGCTCCATTTCCCAAGTTTGTTTTGATGATATAGGGTCGTTCCCAATTCGGGCCTAAGGACCCATCACTGGGTTTGCAAGCTTCGGGCAGAATGAGATGCAGTACTAGGTCTCCCACATTGAATTTACGAATCCGAGCATACTTGTTATAGTACCTCGCTATTCTCTGCTGATAGATAGTTATTCTTAATCTAGTCGTTTCTCTAGCTTCTTCAAGCAGATCTAGGTTTGCAGCGAGTAGCTGATCATTGTCATTTGGATTGAAGGTCTCTTTTTGTTACGAGGTGACTTCTAACTCAGCTGAGATCATGGTCTCAGATCTGTATACCATTGAGAAAGGTGTCTCGTCTGTAGTGTTGCGAGCTGTGGTTTTGTAAGCCCACAATACCTTCTAAAGCTCGTCTACCCATGCCCCTTTCTTTGCTTTTAATTTCATTTTCAGTGTCTGCTTGATAATCTTATTAACAGCTTCAACTTGGCCATTGGCTTGTGGATGGTCCACTGCTGAGAAACTCTTCACGATCTTTAGCTCGTTGCAGAACCTAAGAAACTGGTCGCTGCTGAATTGAGTCTCATTATCTGTCACGATCTACTGTGGGACCCCGAATCTGTAAATGATATTACTCCACACAAATTTCTCAATCTTTGTTGTGGAGATTTTTGCCAACTCTTTTGCTTCTACCCACTTGGTGAAGTAATCGACCGCGACCACGGCATGTTTGCATCTTCCACGAGCTATTGGCAGGAGCCCGATAAGATCCATCCCTTAACTTGCAAAGGGCCACGGGCTCACCATTTGTTGGAGATAAGCTGGTGGAGCTCGTGGAACTTAGGCAAACCTCTGACACTTATCACATTTTTTTACTAAGTTGATGGCATCTTGTCTTATAGTGGGCCAATAGAAACCTTGACGAAGTGCCTTCTGAGCTAAAGACAACCCCCCAGCGTGGTTCCCACAATGGCCTTCGTGTATCTGCCTCAATACTGTTTCACACTCAGGGCTATCAATGCATCTTAGCAGCGGAGCTGAGAACCCCTTCTTATATAGTGCATCATCATAGATGCAATATCTGACTGCTCTAGCTCGCAGACGCCGGGCTTCCAGCTTGTTATTTGGCAGTCTTTCCATCCTGTAAATAATTGAGAATTGAGCTCATCCAAGAATCGGGCTGCACAGTTATGGCCATCAATGAATTCTTCTCTTCCGTACTTTGAGCTGGTAGAAATTCAACTGGGATCGCCCCAAGAAAATCTGCATCTCGCGTGGTTACGAGGCGAGCTAATGCATCTGCATGCGAGTTTTGAGCCCGTGGGATTTGCTTCACCTTGTACCTCTGAAACGCACCTAGCAGCTCGTGAACTTTCTGAAGGTAAAGGGTTATCTTCGGTCCCTTGGCCTGATACTCTCCCAATATGTGGCAGACAACGAGCTGCGAATCGTTGAAGACTTTCAATCGCTCAGCTTGCATTTCCTTAGCCAAACGCAGACCTGCGAGCAAGGTTTCATACTCAGCCTCATTGTTTGTTGCTTGGAAGCCAAACCTCAAAACATAAAGGATTTTGTGGCTTTCAGGGCTAATTAGTAGAATTCCAGCTTCAGCCCTCTGCTCGCTGGATGATCCATCAATGTAGAGCTCTCAGGTCGGACCTTTAGAAGATTCAGTTTCATCATCCACAGGTCCTGTAAACTTTGTAATAAAATATGTTAGGGCTTAAGCTTTGATGGTCGTCCTCGGCTTAAACAGGATATCAAACTGTGCGAGCTCCACTGCCCATTTCAACAATCGACCTTAGGTGTCCACCTTATGTATAACTTGTTTCAGCGGGTACTAGGTGAGAACTTCAATTGTATGAGCCTGAAAATAAGGCCGTAGCTTCCTCGATGCGATCACTAGGCAATAGGCGAGCTTCTTGATATGAGAATACCTAGTTTCAGCATCTTGCAGCCTTTTGCTTACATAGTAGACCGGAAGCTGCATCTTTTCTTCTTCCCTCACTAGCGCAGCACTTAGAGCTTGCTGAGACACCCCTAGGTACAGAATCAACTTTTCTCCTTCTTTAGGCTTAGAAAGGAGTGGAGCTCGCCCCATGTATTCCTTTAACTGCTGAAAAACTGTTTCATATTGCTCAGTCCACTCGAAGCTCTTTGCCTTCTTCAGAATGTCAAAGAATAGGATGCCTTTATCCATAACTTTCAAAATGAACCTGCTCAGTGCCGCAATCTGGCCATTAAGGCTCTGCATATCTTTCATCCTAGTAGGCGACCTCATGTTAATCAGTGCTTTGATCTTCTCGAGATTGGCCTCAATACCCCTATTGTTCATCATGAAGCCCAAAAACTTCCCAGAAGCTGCTCTAAACGCACATGTGAGCGGGTTCAATTCATCTGATAGCTCCTCAGAATTTGAAACATCTCTCTTAGGTCACGTACATGGTCACCTACCTACTTGGACTTTACTAACATGTCGTCGACATAGACCTCTATGGTCTTTTCGATCTGATCTTCAAACATCATATTCACCAAGCGTTGGTAGGTCGCTCCAGCATTTTTCAACCCGAAGGGCATCACTTTATAGCAATATAACCCCCGATCAGTCATGAATGAGGTGTGCTCTTCGTCCTCAGGTTTTATTGGGATCTGGTTATATCCCGAATATGCATCCATGAAGCTCAGGAGCTCGTGGCTAGCAGTAGCGTCCACGAGCTGATCTATCTTTGGCTGGGGAAAACTGTCTTTAGGGCACGCCTTGTTCAGGTCAGTGAAGTTGATGCAAGTTCTTCACTTTTCGTTCTTTTTCTTCACTAGTACAGGATTGGCGACCTAAGTCGGGTAGTAAGCTTCTCTGATGAACTTGTTAGCCAGCAGCTTATCTACCTCCTCTTTCAGTGCTAAGTATCGTTCACCTATCATTGCCCTTCTCTTCTGACGAACTAGCTTGAAGTGAGGATCAATATTTAGCCTGTGAGACATCACCTTAGGATCTATTCCCACCATATCCTCATGATTCCATACGAATACATCCAAGTTCGCCTTTAGGAAGTCAGCGAGCTGGGTTCTCAATTCTGGTGCTAAATCTCTCCCCAACTTCAAACATCTTTCTGGATCTGCCTTGTTGACTTGAACGTCTTCTAATTCTTCAACTGGCCCTGTAGCTCGGTCTGCATCTACCTCACGAGGATCCAGGTCGTGACTAACTTATTTCTCAGTCATAGCTCGTGGCTCGCCCCCTAAGACCACGTTCATCTTCTTTCCTCACACACCCATTTTTATTGCGTCTTCATAGCAACGTTGGGCTAAGTGCTGCTCTCCTCGAACACATCCGATGCCATTAGGAGTCGGGAACTTTACTGTAAAAGTTCTGGTCAAAGTAACCACATCCAACTCATTCATGGCAGGTCTCCCAAGGACCACATTATAGGTTGATGGGCAGTCAATTATCAAGAAATCTGTCAGAGTTGTTACCTGACGACCTGCCTCCCCAAGAGTCAATGACAACTTAATCTGGCCCACTGGTACTACAACAACTCCAGTGAAACCATATAAAGGCTCTGGGGATGGTCTCATTTGTTCTGCTCATAGCCCCATCTGATCAAAACAGCTCATATACATCATGTTCACCGAGCTCCTAGTATCAATCATGATGCGCTTAACTTCCGTATTGTTGATTTTGACTCGAATGACCAGCGCATCATTGTGAGGCTAGATTACCCCTCTAGCATCTTCATCAGTAAATACGATTTCATCTGAGGTTGGCTTCGCCCTTTTTACAGGTCCTTCCGACCCTCTAATCTGGAAAGTGTGATTCGCCTCTCGGACGTATCTCTCATGCGATCTGTTGGAATCACCTGCGATGTGGGGGCCACCATGAATGGTAAAAATGATTCTTACTGCAGGCTCATGCTCTGTCTCGGGAGCTCGTTGGGGCTGTTGCTGTACTGGCTACTATTGGTGAGGTCGTTCCTGTTGAGGTCACGATCTTGCAGGTCATTCCACATAATCTCTCAAGCGACCTCTCCTGATCAATTTTTCAATGACGTCCTTCAACGCCCAATAATCCAAAGTATTGTGCCAGACCTCATTATGATAGGCATAAAACTTGCTTCTATCTCTTTGATGAATAAGGGCTCTCAAAGGGTAGGGCTTCCTGAAGTCCTTCCTGTTCTTCTCTGCTACAAAGATCCTATCCTGTGAGTCTGACAGGATGCTGTAATGCTCATAGCGACCTTGACGCTGAGGTGGCTCATTCCTTGGCTCTCTCTTTGCCTTTTTAGCAATCTGATTGCTTGAGCCATTGTTTCTACCTTTTTCGTTCCTGCCATTGTTTCTCCTCTTTGGTTAGCTGGAACTGCTCGCTTCATTCTTTTGATTTTGTTTTTTCCCACCTAAGGTCTCTTCCCACCTAATCTCTTTCGCAGCTCGCTCATAGAACTCTCCTAAATCCTTTACTGGGGATTTGTAAATGCTTTCGTACAGTTTTTCATCCTTGTGCAATCCAGTTGAGATCGCTGTCAGTATACTTTCGTCTGACGGATGTTCCACATTCGCGACCTCGTGTCTAAACCTGGTGATATACTCCTTCAAAGACTCACCTTGACGCTGAAATATGGTAACTAAATGACAGAATGGAGCGAGTTCCCTTCTCAATGCCCTGTATTGACCAACGAACTTCTGTTGACATTCCTCCCAACTACCTATACTGCGGACTGGGAGATTCCTGAACCATATTCTTGGAATGTCCCCCAAAGTAGTTGGGAATACACGGCACTTCACCATAGGATTGTCTGTTTGTAAGTCCATCTGAACGTTGAAGGCGTCAAGATGGTTATAGAGGTTACTGTTCCCATTGTATTGCTGGATATTCGACATCTTGAACCTTGGAGGGAGAGGCTGCGTCTCAATTTCCCTTGTGAATGGGGTCCTCTCTCCGTAGAGCCCACGCTGCTTTGGGACTCCAGGTCGTGCCTCCAACTGCTGGACCCTCTGAAAGAGTTCCTCTACTTGTGGATCTCAGAGCTCATATCTCCTCCTGTGGTCATGACTTAGGGAAGGATGCTTCGGGTCATACCTCTCATGCTCTTTAAGTCAACCCCCAGGCTGATGGGACCCTGTATGTGGCCCATGCCCCTCAACAACATTCCGAGCTGCAACTCTGACTCTTTCGTGCCCAACCTCCGCTCGTTGGCGTCTATCACCCTGGCTCAATCTTACGACAAGGCTAGCTGGGCGAGCAACCTCCCTTTTTTCGCGGACAGGGTGTCCAGCTCTAGAACACGCATTGGAGGAGAGAGCTGAACCTGCAGGTCGCAGGACTTCCCCCGTTGGTCGTTCGGGTATCTGCACCGCTTCATGTTGTTGGGGCACGTGCCTTGGCCCTTGAATTTTAACCCTAGGTATGTTATGTGTCTGGGCTTACACCAACATGTTGATAGCCTCTGTGAGCTGTCTGATCATGTTATCCAACGCTTCTTATCTTTGATGCCACACCTATTGTCCATCAACTACTGGGGCTACCGGAACAGGTTGGCGATGAGGCAGGGGTGGCACGCCCGCTGCAGCACTGATCGCTTGACCATAGGACGTCCCTACTGTATGCATGGGTGCACCTTTCACCTGTTGCGCATCATGCTGATGGTGACTGGGCTGGCTCTCTGCCTGGTCAACCCTTGATCCCACATATTTGGTTTGTTTGGTTCTTGCCATATTGTCAGAATTTGGAGATCTAAAAGATTGCAGTTTGGGCCCTCCTTCTAGCGCCAACATGTCGACGTTGAATTTTAGTCGACGGATATTCAATTCCCAATACCTACAATCAATGTGAAAAAATACAAAAATCGAGAAAAAGACAATTAAAGAACCAAAGACAAACGAAAGAACAAAGAGGTTTTTAACGTGGTTCAGCAATAATAAGCCTACGTTCACGACTGTCTCTCTTAGATTCTGTAGAGTGATAGTATATTATAAATTTCTGATGATCCCTGTTACAATGATTTTAGCCCTTATTTATAGGGGAAGAGGCGTTACAAATTAGGGAACAATAAAATAGAAAGAGAATCATGAATTAATTACACTTTCTTATATATTTGAATAAAATCAGGAAACTGCTTCATAAAATCTAAGATAATATTGATTAAGTTTGAATTTGAATTAACTTCCATATCTGGCGAGGAAATCCTATGAGAGAATCACGATTGGACTAGGTAACTGTCTGTTCTGAAAGATACAACATTAATTGCATTTTTGAGCGAGCTGCTGTCTATATGACGGTCTCGAGCTGGAATTCGTTGTTCAGTGAATAGCGAGCTATGTACAAGTACTGCAGAATGAGCTATGACCTGTCTGCGATACGAGCTCGTTACTGCGAGCTGAAAAGATTGCTAGATGAGCTGTGGAGCTCACTGGGCTTAAAGTTGATATCTGGGTCTTGTCTGATGGGCCTTGATTAATTTGACTTTATTGGACCTTTTATTGGGCCTAAACTGGGCTTTTACCAGCCCATTTAATGAATCCGAAAAATATATACAACATATACTTAATACAGTAATATGACTCGTGTGCAAAAAATATACCTTTTATTCATTAAAAATTGATTCAAAAGTGAAACTCTCAAAATAAAGCAAAAAGCAAATAGTAGGGATAAAAAAATGGATATAATAGCTTACATCTTTATATATGAATCATGAACTTGTAGAATGTAAGAGAATACACAATGTTTCATATTATTTGAAATATTTGAAACCAAAGTTACAACAAAATCTTTTATTCACAAACATAAACATAAAAAAAAAAAATAAATAAATCGTAGAGATATTATTTCCATCCAAATAAATACTTTTTTTTTTTTTTAAGTTAGTCCTATGGCAAAATATTACCTTTTTAATATATAATCAAGGAAAACTAAATTGATAATTATTTAAATAGTGACGCTATTGACATTAAAAATATATTCACATTCCACTTAATATAAATTAGTTTGGGAAAGGGAGGGTGTCCACTTTATGAAAAAAATGCGGTTATCAAGCTATGCCTACTGTTACAAAATAACTATATTTTACAACAAAATAAAGGCTTTTCGAAATTTGAAAATTTTAATTTCTTATAAATTTATAATGAAATGTACTTAGAGAAAAAGTGTTTATAAAAAAAAAAAAAAACAAATTACAAATTAGAAAATCTCTTATTTAAATAACAGAACGATGACCGTTCTCATTATAGCTATTTAATTGAAGTACATTTTACTCAAGAGAATCTTAAACCACACAAATAAGAGAAACAAATTAACGATTTTAGAGTACGCAAAAGCTCTTATTTTTCTAACTTTTTCTTGGTTTCTGGGTGGTGGACTAAGTTCTTGAGATATATCCAAAAGCGAAGTACTAAATTGGAAGGGACAAACTTATAAAGGAAGTTCCAAACTTTCACGAACGAAGCAAACAACGGGAATTGTGTTAGTGCCAACACACTCACTGGCAAGAATGCAGCACTGCATATAAGAGTCGTGGTCCATCGTTGACGTTGGTCCAAACGGATGACGAGGAAAATTGTCGATGCAAATGTAAGCATGGTTGTTGCCACCGACACAAAGAGCAAGGCAAAACCTATTGTCAGTCTTTTAGGAAGTGTACTATAAAATGATTTGAGTTCAAGGGGTGATGTGAGGATGGCGAGGAACATAACAATGGCGGTCAAGGAAGATGATAAAGAGACTATATCCGCAATGGTAAAAAATAGGAAGAAAGGCCTGTTAAGGAGGACTGGACGACCATTTTCGGAGGTACCACCAGGTACGGTGAAGGCAGCTGCAAAGACGGCGGTGGCTACTAGAACAGCAACCGTAGAGCACGAATGAGAAGTTTCTTTTATCCATTGTTGTGCCTCCTTGTGTTGTTTATCATGGTGCTCTACAAAAACTTCCCATGGAGTCATGTTTTTATCAGCAGAGAGCATGGTATAGTAGGACGGCATTTTTTTCTCCGCATTCTGCGTCCATAAGGACATAAATTAATAAAAAGTGACTTAAATTCGATATTAAATGTATAATACGTCATGTCATTTTTGAGATAAAAATAATTAGTTTCCAAATAACTAAAAAAGAAAAGAAAAACTATTAACTGTGGAATTATCATTTTTTTTATAAAAAAAAAACCTTTATCGAAATTTATAGAATCATTAAAAGATAAAAATCTATATCTAAAACGATAATACAAGGATTCTTCAATATATATCCATTGATATTTAATTTATATGGTAATTGTATCGGGAAGGCTTCGCAAGTGTAGGATCCCAGAATATATGTGTTATAATCATATTGTGTATACCCTTATATATATATATATATATATATATATATGAAGAAAACGTAAATAAGCTAGGGACAGTAGTGAGTCTCACATAGAACCATTGTAACTCCTCTTGCAGTTGGTAAGCAGGACCCGATTTCCTTCCTACTTTGTAATACTTTGTGTCTGCAACGCTGTGTAAAGTGGTGTAGCCGTTTATATCAATTTGTCGGGCCAACCTGAGCATTGGTATATCTCTTTCTTTCACAAGATTGAAGATATCTTTTTGACGGTACATAACTGCCATATGCAATATGTTCTGCTTCTTATCGTTTATATACTCAAGTGCCTGAGGATGCTGTTCAAGTATAAGCTTGACTAACTCTTCATTTCCTGTTCTTATTGCAGTAAACAATGGGTTTCTAGATTTTTCCTCCCCTTCATTTTCTACTTCATCGGGTGGTCTATCTCCATTACTGAATTGCATCTCACTTTGGTCCCACGATTTATCGTTCTCTATCAGTATCCGAGCAAGTTTGCAAGCCAAATCATAGTCTCTTTTCTCTAGCCAGAGGTTATGTACTACTGACCACTCTGTCCATGTTTATCGTATGATTACAATTTAAATAACTATTGTTAAATGAAAGTAAATTTGTTTGCAAGAAGTGCTAAGAACGTGCCCATTTCATTAAAGATGGATTTAAAGATAGAGATAATACCAAAGAGTATGTTCCAGAATGATACATAAATCTTGTATAAAACTGCAAGAAAAAAAAAAAAAAAAAAAAAAGGCACATCAATTTGATAATAAAAATACCTAGCATATATATCATTAACCATACGCTGCAATAAAAGAAGTTGAAAATTTTTGAGAAGAGAGAGTGGGTTTGGGCTCCTCGTTTGAGATGTACGAGTCCTTAAATGGAGGTCAATAGTACTAAGAGGAGAATTGGAGAAAACATTGCAATTAACTATTACCTTTATAGATAGGGCCACCCTCTCCATTTTGTATTTCTATTGCATGATTACTACCGGTTGGAAGTCCTGTAAATTTCAAGAATTAAGTTTAGACAAATAATGAAATTAATGGTCTTGGAAACAATAAAAAAAATTAATTATACTAGTACGTATTTGATGTACCATGCATTTCTATTCAATCTGTATGTATTGTCCTCTTTTAGTTTTTATTTAAATATATGTTATTGATATGGTATATTGAAAAGTAAATATAATGAAAGAGTGATTCTTTTTGACCTATTATTTTATATGATTTGAATCTGTAATTTCATTCATATAGATGTAGGAAGAACTTCCACATGCTAACTCAACTTTTGTCAATAAAATAATGATGACAAAATAAAGCATGATAAAAAAGTGATATTGGCCATAATTAATAAATGATGATGTAATGATGTAATTATGACCCTGAGTATAATTTAACTTACAAACATTTGATACTTCTATGAATTAGTTATACGATGATGGGATACAATCCAAGTGATATGGTTAGGGAGGTCTTACTCAACTATATCATATTAGTAACTCATTTGAGAAAAAAAAAGTATTAAAATCCTTTAAATTAAGAAAATTGGCCTGCTCATAGTAAATTGAGGAGTCCTTTGTGGACGCCAACGGCATACTTCGTGGGCACATCCTCCTTTCTAGAGAATTAGAGCAAATTAAGATTGCATTTAGCTATTACCTTTGCGAAGGCCTTTCTCTATATCTGGATCTTCGTCTTCATTTATCTTCTCAGGGCTATCGTCCAGGCCACAACAAATTGGAACACCTGCAAGTTTCAAGAATTTAATATATATATATATATATAAACAATGAAATTAACGGTTTTGGAAGAAAAAAGAAAAAAGAAACAGTTAAATATGACTTAACGATAGTTAATTACTCTATAATATATATCATGGGTTTGACTAATTTACTGGTTTGGGTAAAGGTTATCTAATATGATTATTCAATAACACAACTCTTGAATTGATTCCAATGGTCATTATTGAAGAATTTTACAACCAATCCATCGTTGAAAAATTCTATTAGGCAACCTTACCAAACCAGTTTATATATCATTGTATGCATCTTCTCCTATTAAGAGTTAATAAAGTAACGATTATATGCTTGGTAATCAATTAATGAAGATATGCTAATATGATCTTTAATCAAAATTCAAAAGGGGAATTCTTCAAACTTATAAATAATAAAAAAAAAAAAGAAGAAAAACTAAAGGGGAACATTCTTTGTCATCTGTATAACATCAAAGGTAAAATTAAATTTAGTTTGTGGTACATATTTAAGTAAATATATCTATACATACAAAAATAGAAAATGCTTTTCCACATGCCCATTTCGTGTCTGCATTTGAAAACAGATGTTAACTTAGTTAGCAGGTAAAGGCTAGTCCCACTTTTGTCCTCCATTTCTGCTAATGTTTCATCCAATTTCAGCAACTCTAAAGCCGTCCCTGTACCAAACAGAAAAGATTTTAAGTGACATCTCAACTTACTTAAATCAAGAATAAAATAAATGATTTAAAATTTTAAATTTTAAATTAGACAATGTTAGTTCAATGGTATGGCTCTCTTACACCTATACCATCAATAAATGTTAGTAGATGGATTGAGTCGTATGCTTCTCTCCTAATCCTCCTGAACTAATTATAACAATTTTTTTATAGAAACAAATTATTAAATTGCAAAATGAAAGGTAGAGAGAAGTACCAAAGTGCTGCCCTTGGATGGCAGCAAGAAGAATGGAGCCGCCATCCTTGTTGTTGCGATGAATACTTTTCAGCTGCACTCTACGATCAGGATCAATTACCCTTTGACCTTCTTGAGCAGCTAAAAACTTGACTATTTTGGTGTTCCCATACGCAGCAGCTCTAAACAGCGGAGTTTCACCCGAATCATTCCTTATCTCAAGTAGCTCATTGTTTTTGTCAACCAGAAGCTTCACCGCCTCAAAATTTCTGCAGATGGCTGCCTCATGCAAAACTGTATTTCCATAGGCATTCACGGAGCTCGTGAAACTTGGGAGCATATCAGACTTAACAGATTTAAGAATCTTTTCGAGTGGCTCCTTCTTTTTACTATGTACTGCCAAATGAATTATATTGTCCTTGTGCATTGATACAGGACTCAACAAACGCATGCTATCTGTCTCTCCTTGCTTAGTTCTTCCTCCAGGGTCTTCCAATCTTTTCTTAAAACTGCTTCATAAAGCTCTTTTATAGTTGAAGCCTCCATTCTTGAAGCCTCCATTTCTCTATACGAAAAATGATAAAAAGAAGAAAGGAAAATTGGTTTGAGATTTTCTTTCAGTGGTGGATATATGAGCTATGTAAGGGAATTGGTGGTTTTATGTGGGAGTGAATAAAACTGATCGATCGTGTAAGCTACTTATGCTCTTTTCAAGCATTGAGTCTATATATATAGCCATGATCGTATCTGTCCTCTTTATAAATGACGCAAACACTATATTTGTGATTCACAAGGAAATGGAGTTTTGAAACTCTGAGGATCAGTGATGCAGCCAGAATTACACATCAGGGTAGGCTAAAATAAATTTTTTTAATTAACTTCAACTATACAAAAACATTTTAGAAATTATAAAAACATAGATGTAGCTATTTAGAGAAGATACAATAAGTCTTATCATTCAAAATTTATATTATAAATAAATATATTAACAAAAAATAATAATAATTATAAAGAGTTAAAAGACTAAAGAAATATGAAAGAAACATGAGATGCAAGCAATCATGCAGGATTTAAAAATATTTGAATGATTAAACTTATCAATTATGAATTATAGAATAATAATATTATAGCATCAATAATCTTTCTTTAAATAAAGATAATCTACATTTTGACAATCATAATTACTATTACATTTTAAATTAATAAGTGCATTAAGAAAATTACCAAAAGATGTTAAATTTTAGTAATATATTATGCAACTAATATTATGATAAAAGAAAGAAAAACCAAAATACGAAAACTTAAGTAAATTGTATATTATTTAATGTATGAAATAAAATTATTATATATGTAATATTTGAATAAAAATGCAAATATAAACAAAAAATGCATGCAATAGATTTGGTATAAATATATATATTTATTTTGATATAAAAAAACTAGTAAATGAAAAAAATATATATTTTAATAAATTTTAAGATAAATATAATTTTATAATTATATATATTTTAAGGTAGGCCTACCCTAGCCACCACCTACCTACGTTCCAACTGAGGATGATGATGGTCTAAGTCTAATACATGTTAACCTTTCACACCCAATTTAATAAGCTTACTGTTATTAGTTATATCTTCCTTTTTAATCCCTTAATTTATGTTAGTGTATTCGCCAGTATTCTAATTTGTGAAAGTAGTTATTATAAATGTAATTAATGTTTAGTTTAATTAGATAATTTTCCATAGAACTATTCTTCTCTAATTCTCCAAATTATAATGTCACACATTTATAATATCTATTTGTGAGTTGAAGTAATGATTCCAAGAAGCCAAAGTGATTTTGTAAAATTAAAAGTTATAAAAAATAATCACTAGTTATATAGTCATTATCGTTTGTACAATTTAATCCATGTGATCAGTTTACTTAGTAAATATTCATTCATAATTAAAGTAGTTAGTGCGTTTCCTTACCACATCTGTGATCAAGGCTCAAAGCTTACCATGTGCATTTATCAATATATATTGAGAGTTTTTTTCTCTTGTAGTGAGAATAAATTTTTAGTTATATTTAAAAAATTGCCAATAATGAAATTATAATAACTAGTAGTCAGACTATTTTAATTACTAAAAATCATCATTACATTCTGACCAACTGAAATTATAATAATATTATCAACATCACATTTCGTCAATTGTTAAAGCTTGAAGGTAAGAACATATTACAAATTAGTACTAAAAAGAATGATAGAAGAGTATTTAAGAATTATAGTCCGAATAATAAAGGCTAGGTCTCGTTGCCAATAAAGTGGTTATCTTTACTTTGCTTAATTTAATGATAAAGCACTAAAGCTCTAGTGACGTTGTAAGAACTAATGAATATAATACAGGGAAAGTGAATGAGAGGACCTTATGGTCGGAAAAGGCATTACAGTACTGTACCTCACAGAATTTCTTTAAATCTGTCAGCACAAACCTGCACCAATCAAAGTTGGGAGTTATTTTGAGTGAAAATAACATTACATATTTATGAAGCGACAACTAAAAAGAAAGATAAAGTTATTGTGCTACATGGCAGTGATATTTATGCCGTGATTCGCATGCATGGAGTAGTACTAGTGGGATTCATTTCTTTTTGTTGCTCCAAACTATACTAAGTTACTAACTGTTAAGGATGAAGCCATATATATATACTTTTAATTATGGCAAATCGTTGACAATTTTAATTGTTAGGTGGCAAATTTAATTGGTTTAGGTGAGAGACAAGTAGGTGGGAGGCAAATTAATTCATCACCACCATATAATTTTATCATCCCAAATCTCAAGTTCATTTGAGAGCTCCCTTCTCCCTAGTTTTCTCCTAAAATTTTAGAAAGAGGTTATAATGTTGTTGGTTTAATAAAATCCTTCTAGTTTTGGTCCGTAAATATTTCTCTCACATTGATAGTTTTATCACGTAAATCTTATGTCCAGTATTTTTGTTTTATTACTTCCATTTTTTTTTTAAATATTATTCTCGATTTCAGATTTATGCTGAGATTAAAATAGTATCGAGTCATTGTAACAGTGGTATTAAAGCCACAAGTTCTTTAAAAAATTTTTAGTATGCTTTATGATTGCAACATTGTCTGATTTTCTACATCATAAAAGAACTATTCTCGCTTACTGGAAATAAGTGTGATGATGTAAAAGTATATGTCTAGAAAAGATTTGGCTAAAAAATACTTGGTATTTAATTGTGTTAATTGTGATTGATCTCTCTTTTATGGAAACTTACATGGGGCATTATTCATGGATAAGTGCATTATTTCGAAATACGAGTACTATTGACGATATTATTCATTGAAAATCTTATGAGTATTTCACAAAAATAGTAGCGAAATTTGAAATTGAGAAGTCCAATGGAAATAATTTTTTATTGTAAAAATAATTTTTTTAATTAACTTCAATGATACAAAAACATTTTATAAATTGAGAAACGTAGGTATAATTATTTAGAGAATATATAATAGGTTTTATCCTTCAAAATTTATATTATAAATAAATATATTAACCAAAAAAAAAAGTTAAAGTACTGAAGAAAATTAAAAAAAAAAAAAATGAAATGCAAGCAATCATGCAGGATTTAAATATATTTGAATGATTAAACTTATCAATTATGAATTATAGAATACTAGCACTATAGTATCAATAATCATTCTTTATAATTTACATTTTGATAATCATAATTACTATCATACTTTAAATTAATAAGTACATTAGAAAAAACATTAAATGATATTAAATTTTAGCAATATATTATGCAACTAATATTATGATAAAAGAAAAAAAAGTATGAAAAACTTAAAAATATATATATGAAAAACTTAAGTAAAATTTCATATTATTTAATGTATGAAATAAAATTATTACACATGCAATATTTGAATATATAGAAATGTAAATATAAACAAGAAAATACATACAATAGGTTTGAATAAATATATATATTTATTTTGATATAAAAAATTAGTAAATAAAATACATATATGTTAATAAATTTTAAGATAAATATAATTTTATAATAATAATTTTTTTTAAGGTAGGTCTACCATCCTAGCCACCACCTACCGACGTTCCAACTGAGGACGGTGACGGTCTAATATATGTTAACCTTTCACACCCAGGTTAACGATCCCTTAAAATGTCAGTGTATTAGCCAATATTCTATTTTGCAAAAGTAGTTATTATAATTGTAATTAATGTTTGGTTTGGATAATTTTCCATAGAACTATTCTTCTCTAATTCTCCAAATTATAATGTCTCACATGTGTAATATCTATTTGTGAGCTGAAATAATGATTCCATGAAGCCAAAAGTGATATTGTAAAATTAAATTTATAAAAAATAATCACTAGTTATAAAGTCATTATCGTTTGTACAGTTTAACCCATGAGATCAGTTTACTTAGTAACTCCACTCATAATTAAAGTAGTTAATGCATTTCCTCTCCACATTTGTAATCAAGGCTTAAAGCTTACTATGTGCATTTATCAATATATATTGAAAGTTTTCTTCTCGTGCTATGAGAATAAATTTTCAATTATATTTAAAAAATCACTAATTAGGAAATTATAATAACTAGTAGTCAGATTTTTTTAATTGCTAAAAATCATAAGTACATACTGACTAACTGAAATTATAATATTATTATCAACATCACATTTCGTCAATTGTTCAAGCTTGAAGGTAAGAATATATTCCAAATTAATTAGTACTAAAAAGAATGATAGGAGAGAACTTAAGAATTATAGTCTGAATAAAAAAGGTATCGTCGCCAAGGAAGCGGTTATATCTTTACTTTGCTTAATTGAATGATAAAGCACTAAAGCTCAAGTGATGTTCTAAGAACTAATGAATACATAATACAGGGAAAGTGAATGAGAGGACCTTATGGTCGGAAAAGGCATTACAGTAGTGTACCTGACGTAACTTCTTTAAATCTGTCAGCATAAACCTGCGCCAATCAAAGTTGGGAGTTATCTTGTGTGAAAATAACATTACATATGAAGCGACAACTAAAAAGGAAGATAAAGTTATTGTGGTACATGGCAGTGAGCGTGATTCGCATGCATAGAGTTGTAGGGGTTCTTTTTTTTTTTTTTTTTTTTTTAACTCCAAACTATACTAAGTTACTAGCATATATGTTCAGCATTCTAACATTCACAAAATATGTGAATCTTACATTTTCAGTTAATAGCTTCATTTAACTGTATATCTTATGGAAGTACTTTCTCAGTTATAATACAAATGTGAAAAATACAACATATGTGTCCTCAGAATATATGTGTAGATTTGAAAAAGTTATCAATAAAAAAACTATATTTATCTTTTTTAGAAACAAAAGGTTGCGTATTGAAGTATTTAAACGAATAAATACAAATTATTTAATTGAATTTTAGGTTGTTAATAGGGCACATTTCAACACTATCCTACAAATATATTTGTTGTTAGAAGAAAAAAGACTGTCTACAAAGATAGGTGCAGCATGAGGAAACAGGACACTCACATTGTAAACTTCAACGACAACGAATAAGAAGACTCTTGAAAAATGGCATAGCCCCCGCCCGAGATTTAAGGAATTGAAGTTTGGGTATTAACAATAGTTTAATTGTTGAGTAGCTATACATTGCACTCTCTAAGAATGTACTTACACATCAAATTAAAAGTATTTTCATAATTTTAACATCACTACAAAAGTAATATATATATATATATATATATATAATTGTGTGAGATACCAGAAAAAAATAGCTCGCAAATGAAAGTCATGAACTATGATTTTTTGCTATGATTTCCCTTAAAAAGAATATATTATCTTATAATTTAATCAAAATTATTATTATTATTATTATTATTTTACTCAAACTATGAGATACTAGAAAACAATAGCTCGCAAATGAAAGCTATGGACTATGATTTTTTGCTATGATTTCCCTTTAAAAGAATATATTATCTTATAATTTAATAAAATTATTAATTATTTTTCTTTCACCCAAGCTAGTATTGACAAAATATATTTTATGTATATATACATATATATAATGATTTTACCATAAATGTCTCTTAACTTTAAAAATTAGAACGAACCAATCAAATTCATCAAGTGCATGTAAATTAAATAGGAGAGAGATCATGAGAGAGAATGCAATAGATGAATTTGATTAGTTCATTCTAACTTTAAAAATTTAGGAGACATTAATGGTAAAATCTCTCTCTCTCTCTCTCTCTCTATATATATATATGTGTGTGTGTGAGATTATTAATATATCAAGTGCTATTTTATAGAGGCTCATGTTGCTTTAGTTGTCTCTCCATACTTTCTCAGATAGGAGTTTATGTCACATTTACAGAAAGAGTACCAAGGTTGCTGATTTCTTAGCTAATATCGGTTTATAGTTCCCTCTTTCCTATTGGTGGGATGTTCCTCCTTCTGAAATCAAAAGAGAGTTGCTTCTTTTTTCTTGGGAAGGTTCTCAATTCCGTTTTATCAATTAGCCTTGTTGGTTTTTCATTGTTTTTCTTTCTTCTTTTTAATATTATTGTCTAACTCTTTCTTCGAGGTTATTTGCAAAAAAATGTTAATTTATAGAGGTTATGTTGAACTTAATTTTTCTCACCTTTCATTAATTGGAGAAGAAAAGAATTTTTCTCACCATTCATTTTTTGGAGAAGCAAAGGTGCTGTGTAGGACGGTCTGCTTCAGTTTGGTATATCTTCAATAGTCAATACTCCTCGGTTCGAAAAACTTTGATGAACATTATGAAGCACCCCAAGAATGCTCTTAACTAAATGGTGCATTTTCTTTTCCCGTTATAATTTTACACTACATAAGGTGTTTAATAATAAATGATTTGCCAAAATATTAATAATTATTATTTTTAAATTGATTACTTGCTATTGCTAATCACATTTTGAAATTTTCTATTAAACAGTGCTTAAATGCAAACTTAACTACTAACTGCTAAGATATTAAAATAAATCATCCAGCAGTATATATGAAATGCAACTTTAATGTCTCGGTATTGGTTTTCCACTCTTCATAAAATGCTAAGTCCAAAAATCAGAACCGAGGCAAAGCTAATAGATTAATAATATAAAAATAGCTGCAAAGAACAAAATAAATTCCCTTAAAAAAAAAAAAATCTCTAAAGGAAAGGCATAAACAAAAACGCTAACCGGCTTTTATTAGACATAACCTCATAGATAAGAGCTATGCAAAAAAATATTTCAAAAAAAAAACCTATGGCACAAAAAGTTTACTTCGCTTTAGTAATAGGGCAAGTAGAAACGAATCGCCAATTTTTTATTTTGATTTTTTTCATTTTCTTATCCATCAACTATTAGATATCAATCCAAGGACATCATCAGTTACCTTGTAATTAAACAAGTTTGTCACTTTATTCATTGAGAATACAACCAGGAAATAAATCTAGATCTATCCCTTTACAACACCATGTGATCAATCACAATCTTGTAGAATGATCAGTACAATAACCATTCTCGTTATTACAATTTATGTACGGCATTTTTCACACTAGAGCACACCCAACTTTGTTGATTAGTTTAGAACATGATTGAAAACCAACAACGACTCAAACACAAAAAAATAAGAAGAAAGGGTAGATAATAATAATAATTAGAAGGTAGATGCGGACGGATTGACTTCCAAACAAACTTGAAAGAGCGAAGTGCCGAATCATAAGGAAGAATGAACTTGAAAGTGTTCTTCCAAATTTGAGTAAATGAAATATTGAGGAATGCCACGCTGCTCACAAGGAAGAATGCAATGAAGTAGCTGGCGAGATAAATCCTCTCCTGTCGATGATCTGCCAAACGGATGATATTGGAAGTTGTCCATGAGTATGCAAGCATGGTTGTTTCCACTGACACGGAGAGCAAGAAAAGGCCAAACGTCAGGAATCTGGGGACCCGGGCATAGAAACTTTTGATCTTCAAAGGCCATGAGAGGATGTTGAGGAAAATAATAGCGGCAGCCAGGGAACAAGAAAAAGAGACAATGTCTGGGACAGTGAACAACAGGAAGACAGGCTTGTCAAAAACAATTGAAAGGCCACTATTATTGTCAATAGTACAATCATGTACCGTGAATGCGGCTGCAAAGACGATCAAGGCGACTAGAACAGCAATGATAAAACACAACCGGGAAGTGTCTCTTGTCCACTTTTGTGCCGCCTTATGTTGTTCTTCATGCATGCTTGTAAAAAGCTTCCACGCAGTCATCTGTTTAGTATGAGCATGACGCATGGAATAGTAGGATGGAACTATTTCCTCCACTCTCTGCATCAACGAAAACATAATGAATATCGGCATTTATATTTCATATTAAGTTAATTTCTAATAATTAACATTTAAAGATCATTTTAATTATATTTGTGAGACACCAAATGCACTAGACCACTCAAATTTGAGACATTATTCGAGTAGATGCGTATTTTTGCCATCAAATTATATTGGATGGTAGTGTTAAGAGTTTATTAAAAGACAATAATTTATGCCTTAAAGGGTAGTGTATATCATGCTGTGTATACCATTATATATTTCATAAAAAAAAAAAAAAATTAAATAAGGACAGTAAATCTCACATTGAACCATACTAATTCCTCTTGCAGTTGGTAGACAGGATTTGAGTGATCGGTTCCTCCATTGTAATGCTTTGTGTCTGCAACACTGTGTGATATGGTATAACCGTTTACATCAATTTGTCGGGCCAACCTGAGCGTTGGTATTTTTTTTTCTGTGACAAAATTGAAGATCTCCTTCTGACGGTACATAGCAGCCACATGCAATATGTTCTGCTTCCTATAATTAACAACCGCAAATGCATGAGGATACTTTTCAAGTATATGCTTGACAAACTTTACGTTTCCTTTTTTTATTGCAGAAAACAATGGGATTTCCCGTTCTTCATCTTCTTTCGCTTCTTCTTTCGCTTCTACCTTTTCTGTCATCTCTACTTCGAACATCAATGACATAGTTCTTGGGTTCAATGATTTATCTGACTGTATCAGTATCTCGGCAACTTTAGAAGCAAATTCATAATCTCTCTTATCTTTCCACACTTTCCTCACTCTCGGAAGCACTATTCATGTTCACAAACATAAATACATAAATAAATAAATATATAGTGCTTTTATTATTAGTACCTCCTAACTTTGTAAAATTAGAACGAACTAATTAAATTCATCAATTGTATTTAAATTAAATAAAAGAGAGAATTTATTTTAGGAGAGATAATGAATTTGATTGGTTGTTCAAATTTTTTAAAGTTTGGAGATACTTATAGTAAAAGTATTATATATATATATATATTTGTTAAAAGATAGTGATAACATAATTTGAATATAATTTTGTTCGCCATGATTGTGCATTTTATTGAGGACACTTTCAAAGATTAACATATTACCTGCTATGATAAGGCTCCAAATTGATAGGTAGGTCCAATATGAAACTGCCCAAAAAGTGACAATCAAATTAAATATAGAAACATCATTTTCATGTTTATGCTTACGATTGCATGCACCAACACACACACACACACACAAATTTATATATAAGGGTCATCTACAATATACTTGGGTATCAATATACATGAACTAATTATATTTAAAAATCGCTGATTGTATTTATAATATTTGATTACAACAACTGAATGTGTCAGATCAAATTTCAATGAATAAGATTTAATATAATCTATATAATCTGACTTATTTAGTTATAATTAATTATAATAAATATTATTAGTGATTTTATAATGTAATTAGTTATTTGTAGTTATCAGGTGTATCCATGTCTAAGTATATTGTAAAGTACATATACATATATATAAGAGATATGATTAATTTAATTTGAACATAAATTCAAAGATTAAGATACATATGGTACCTGAAATGATGAAGCCTGAGCAAATTGATAGGTAGGTCCAATATGAATCTGCCCAAAAAGTTCACAATCATATTTGATATAGAATTATCTAGCAGAAACATATATGTGTCTATATATATATATATATATATGCTGCAGTTAGAGAAGTTTAAATTTTGTTAAAAATAAAAAGTGTTGGCTTCCACTTTCTACTTCAAGAAGGCGGGCTGGCCTTCTTGTTTGAAATGGAGGAGTCCTTTGTGGAAGCCAACAGCACACTTCGTGGAGACTAAGATTGCAAGTAGCTGTGTAACCTTTCGTATCTTTTTCAGCTTCTTTTGCTGTGCTGTCTGTGCCATAAGAAAGGCCTGTATATTTAGAAATGAAGCATATTATATAATGAAACTACCAAAAAAGTGCATAATTTGATATAGACATACCTAGTAACATGTTCTTGCTGCAATTAAAAAAGTGGAAACTTTGAAAAAAAAAAAAAAAAAAAGAAAGGGGAGGAAGTTGGCTTCCACCGTCAAGAAGGCTGGCTAGCCTTCGTCTTTGAAATGGAATTCTCTGAGGAGACCAAGAAGGCACTTCGTGGTCATGGACGATGCCAGCATAGGGTGAAGATTGCAAGTAGCTATTACCTTCACTGAAAAGGGCACCATTCATATCATCATCTTTTGTTTGTATGTTATCTGCCTCATCATTGTAACCCCAACCAATTGGAATCACTGCAAAATATAGAAAGTATAGTAAATAATGAAATTAATGATATTTGAAGCAATAAAACATTAGTTACTTTATAATTTATTTCATCCATATCTCCTCTCTTATTTTATCTTTTACTCAAATAAATATTATGTTAAGAATAATTATATATATAATGATCTTGATTATGAATTATGATATAAAGTCGGTTGAATGGTACCGCTTCACACCTACACCTTAAGGTTGTAGGATAGAGTTGTGTTATTCTTCTTCACAGCCCAATTTAACTACAATAATTTTTATTTTTATATATATAATAATAATTAAAAAAAAAAAAAGATCAAAAGGGCAATGATTGACCTATATATATAACATCGAAGTAAGGAATGAAATTTTCTTATATATACATACGTAAGTAGAGAAATTTTTTCCAAATAGGCACTTTGTAACGGCTCTTGAAAACAGATGATAAGTTCGATATCATGTAAGAAAGACTACTTCCATATTTGTCCTCCATGTCTGCTAATTTTGGATCCATTTTCAGCAACACGAAAGCCGTTCCTGCACCAAAGATAGAAAAGATCTTTAGATGGCACGTCAAATTATTACTATATATTATTTAAAAAAAAAATCAAATAAGGAATAGGAAAAGTAGAGACGTCCCAACTATATTGGCACCTGTATACCGAATTTATATTTTATATATAGCTTTGTAGGTTAAACGACTCAAAATATCATTAAAAAAAAAATGCCTGACAGAAAACTACTTGAATCAAGAATATAAATGGAAAAAAAAAGGATTATTAGAGATTAAAAAGAGAGACAGACCAAAATTCTTCCCTTGGATGGCAGCACGAACAATGGAGGCACCACTATTTTTTTTGCGATGAATATCTTGCAGCTTCCTCTTATGCTCATGAGATATAACCCATTGATCTCCCGAATCAGCTAAAAATTTGACTATTTTTGTATTCCCGAATGCAGCCGCTCTAAACAGTGGGGTTTCGCCGTTATCATTCTTCATCCGAATTAGCTCTTTCGTTTTTTCAACCAAAAGCTGCACTGCCTCAAGATTTCTGCAGATGGCTGCCTCATGCAGGACTGTGTTTCCATAGGCATTCACCGAGGTCACCAAACTGAGGTACATATCAGGGTGTACCAATTCTAGAAGCTGTTGAAGTGGTTCCTTCTTTTTACTGTGTACTGCCATGTGCATTATATTGTCCTTGTGCACCGATGTAGGACGCAACAGTGTCATCATATATTGATCATGGTATTTATCCTTGGATTTCTCCTTCAATTCGGATATGTAATTCTTCATGCCTTTCCAGTCTTCATCCAAAACAAATTCGCAAAGCTCCTTTATCACCGTATCAGCTTCCATCGTATCTTTCATTCTCTATTAAAAAATGAGGGGGAGAGATGATCAAGAAAAAGGTTCAAGGTTTTTTTTTTTTTTCTTTTTCAGTGAATATGGATCTTTGCTATGTAAGAAGGTTGGTAGTTTCTTCTATTTATAGGTTTTCTTGTGGGGGTGATCGGCTGATCGATCATGGCTGGTTTTAATATGTAAAATCAGCCATGATAGTATCGGTTCTTTGCTTAATAAATTCACAAAGTTCAACGAAAATCACCATAACGAACTATAAAGCAAGGTATCCTGTAAAGCGAAATTATGGTTTTCGTGATTCACTTCTAGTGTTGGACAAGATTTTTTTTTCTTATTTTTTGAAAACGTTTTGCACAAGAATATTGGTCAGTGATAATACATGCATCAATAAGCTTATAAATTTATGGCAAACAGAAAAGTATTCAATAGTTTAATTGAAAAAGTAAGATTTTACAAACCACAATTTCATTTTTACTTAAGAAACTAGTTAAACTATAAAATTAATGAAGATGGATACTCTTTGCCATGTTAAAAATATGATTAAACAGCCTCTTAATATAGTTGGTAATGTTTCTCCCCTTATGGTCAGAATGTAATGAATGTACTAAAGCTATGAATATAATGAAGGCAATAACTAATCATCCTTATGGTCGGAAATGGCATTACGTATCGAATCTGAAGTAGTTTCCTTCTGAGTTTAATTTAAGAGTTGTCTTGAGTGAAAATAACATTGTATATAATGTTATTGCTGCCCAAGGCAAAGATATTCACACCATGACTTGCACGAGTTATAAAGGGATTGATTTCTCTTGGTATTTCAAACTATGGTAATATATATTTTACGTCCTTCTATGGCGAATCTTTCCATTGTAATTTTCAGAATATATAAATCTTACATTTTTAGTTTGCTTGATAAAAATAGGCAAGAATCAATCCCACCCGCATATCAAGAAAGCAGATGGTAAAAAGATATTTCATTATACCGTGCAGCAGTGTGACAAATATACAGAAATGCATAATGTTGTAAAGGAAAACAAATCGACTGACATTAAGTCTAAAGGTCGTTCGTTTTTTAATTTGAAGATTGAACAATGCTAAAAATTACTGAAGACTAAATTATGGCTAAAACTTAAAATTTAAATAATATTTTTTTTTTTCACCTCTGAATATACTGTAAAATTATTTATTTTTTACAATTAAATTTATCTAAAAACTTATAATTTGACATTTATATCATTTTTACTATTAGTTTTTATGAAATTTTAGTTAATATAATGTAAAAGACCATCAATAATTATTTGTAATATTTATTTATAATTGAAATATGATTAAAAAGTAAAATATAATTAATTATATTTATATAAAAATAATGAAATTATCTATTAGTTGAATTAGATTTAAAAAGTAACTGAAAAAATAAATGTTTAAATTGTAAATTAAAATATATTAGTTTAATTTAAAAACATTTGGATAAGAGGGTTTTGTTTTTTTTTTTAAGTAAAACCATATTTATAAGCAACCGGCCCTAAAGAATAGGGACTTCAGGAAACATATAATCTGCATTGGTATATTGCCAGTGAATTTCCTCTTTTGAGGACATGACTAAGGAAGCAAACTTATGAGCCAAACGGTTCATGTTTCGGGATATGGTTTGACACTTCTTAATGTCAACCACCTTACAAAGAGCCATGATATCATCAATAACAAAGCTAGCCTCACCATAAGAGATACAATTGGAATTAATTTCAGAAGCAATATTCCTAGCATCTACTTCAACATGAAGAACAGTCAGGCTGATAGCTTGGGCCAAACTCGAACCTTCATAGAGAGCCAAAAATTCACCAACTTATGAGGGGAAAGAACCCAACAAAAACTAAGACACAACTTTAACCACTTCTCTTTTATGGTTTCTGATGACTGCCCCAATCCTAATACCATTGGAATCTCTTCTCATAACTGCATCCATATTTAGGTTTAACTACCCTTGATTAGGGGGACACCATGAAAGGGGACTCAAGTTAGCTAGTTGCTATAATTTGGTATTGGAGGCTGCAGTGACTTTTTGGAAAGAGCCCAATTCACCACATCCCCCTGATTTCTAACAATTCCACCAAACCGCTTGGCATTTCTATTATGCCAGATCCCGCATATTATCATGCATAGAGTAGCAAGCGAATCAAGGGACGTAAATGTTAGCTGACCCGCAAAAAAATCTAGAATACAGGGAGGATAGTTGACCATAGAAGCTATGTGGTCCCTTACGCAGCTCCAGGAATGAGAAATTGAGGGATAACAAAAGAAAGCATGCAATCCGGTTTCTAAGTCTTGATCACAAATTGGACAGCTTCCTTCCACCACCACACCTCTCTGGATAAGGTTAGTTCTCACTGGTAAAACATTCATTCATGCTCTCCAAATGAAGTGCTTGACTTTAGAAGGTTTTGCCAAGTTCCAAAGGGACATCCACCATTTATGAAAAGAGGAACCAAAAGAGGAGGAGGCTTTTGTACCTCCTGAGATCTCCAAACGATACCCATTCTTGACCAAGTATCTCCCCTTCTTGCCAAAATGCCACTTCCACCTGTCTCTCAAGTTTTTAAAGCTCAAAGGGATCGAAATCACAAGCTCTTAATCTACTAGAAGGCAAATTTACTTAACCTTCTTCACATTCCATTTCCTAGTATCTTAATAAATTAAGTTCACAACTATTAGGCCATCTTCAATATTAGGGGACACTAGTTGAAAAGAGAGAGGTCTTGGGACGCAAAGGTCCCCAAAAACTTTAATACTCAGGCCATTTCCAACTTGTTTCTGATTCCTTTAAGCAATAAACCTCCACCCCACAGGATGCTTCTCTAGATATGACTATGAGAGCTACCCACCGTACAAGCACTTTGTAAAAAATTAGAATGTAGGTGATTATTGGTTTTGAAAATTCTCGCCACCAAGGAGTTTGGATCATCCAACAACTTCCAAGCTTGTTTAGCCGACAATGCCCTGTTAAAGAAGACTAGATCTTTGAAACCAAGCCCACCTTCAGTCTTGGGCATGCACATTCTATCCCAGCTGACCTAACTTATTTTGCGCTTGTCATCTTTAACCCCCTACCAAAATTTGGAAGTCATAACCCCTAAATCCTAACACAGCCTCTTAGGAAGTTGGAACACGCTCATAATAAACGAGGGATCACTTGAGAGATGGCTTTGATTGAAATTTCTTTTCCTCCTTGTGAGAAGAGCAAACTTTTCCAACCACAGAAACATTTCCAAACTCGGTCTTTTATAGAGTTGAAAGTCCTAATTTTATTGTAAGAAGTCCCAGGTATTCATCGTAAGAGTTCTCATCACACACCACAGGTACTAACCTCACTCTTTCCTTGGTAGCTTGATTCGTGTTTGGGCTGAAAATGATAGAAGATTTAACGAGGTTCATCTGCTACCCCAATAATTTCCCATACAACCCCAAAATCTCCTTGATTTTCAGGCAATTAGCCTTAGATGCCTTACAAAACAAAATGAAATCGTCTACAAAAAATAAGTGACTCACAAGCGAGGATCTTCTTGTGCACTTTAAGCCTAACCCTCTACCTCTATTTTCAACAAATCTGAGACTGCTAGAGAGAGCTTCAGCACAAGACAAATATAGGTACGGGAAATAGGACACCCTTATCTAATGCCTCTTGATGGAGATATGCTACCCACTTGCTTTCTATTTAGGATAAAAGACTTTTTAGTGGAGGAAACACAATCCATCACCTTTCTAATCCACTCTTCTAGAAACTCCATTTTGATGAGTATAGCCTTCAAAAAGCTCCACTTGACTTTATCATATGCTTTGCTTAGATCCAATTTAATCGCCATCATCCCTCTGCTTCCCTGTTTTCTTTTAGTTTGTTGAGTGCAGGATCTTGAAAAAGGTAAAGACGTTGTCAAAGATTTGGCACTTTGAGACAAAAGTGGATTGATTCGTAGTAATGAGGCTAGGTTAAAGAGGCTTCAATCTATTAGTCAAACACTTTACAACAATTTTGTAAATAACATTAGTCAGGGCTATAGGTCTGAAATCTTTTAAGAGCATTGAGTCTTTCTTCTTAGGGATCAAAACTATGTTGGTTTTATTAAATGCCTTAAAAACCTTATTTAACATGCAGAGACAGGATGTTGAAACATCTTTTCTCACTATATCCTACATCTCTTGGAAGAAGATGACATGGAAGCTATCAGGGCTACGAGCTTTATTTGGCATTAAGTCAAACATTGCTCGTTTGATCTCATCTTCTTCAAAAGGTCTCATAACATCTCTCTTCATTTCTTCAGATATCTTTGCATTGATATGAAAGCAGGCAGCTTCAATGCGCTGTTGAGAAAGATTCAAGGAGCTAAAAAGATCACAGAAGAACTTACAAATCAAGTAAAGCATGTCCTCTGCTGTGTCAGCCACAATCCCATCATCCCGTAAAA
>CM034469.1:27624618-27679096 GCA_019925255.1 Litchi chinensis | reverse complement strand
CATTATGTGATACGAATATACTATATTTATGATAAAAGATATTTCCAAATCCTATGTAAAGCAATAGAGTGAAATAAATTAATTCTATTTAGAAGCAAAAGAGAGGTATAAAGATGCATGCCTCTTGATGCAATGAATTGAAATAATTCAAAATGATTTGCTTGTTATTATGCATGCATTCAAGGTTACAATATATGTTATAATTCGGTTCAAGGAAGAAACGCAGATTTATCATCTGCTAATATTTAAAAGAAATGATATAATCATGTAGATGAAATCTTTATTATATAATTGTTTTTTTTTTAATATTTTATTTTTGCAAATAGTAAATAATAGTTTATGTTTTAAAAACTGTCGTCTAAGTTATAAGTGCAATCACTTGTGCTTTCAGTGGTCAATTCTACAATTGTGGATCTTTAACCAATGCAATGAAACATTATCAACATGCTGGCAAGATGTTGTGTTTGGTATTTGGGCACTTCAAAGGAAAAATAACAAAATTGAAAAAAAAAAAAAAAGCACATTAACCTCCTCTATTATATATATATATATATATATAGTAATTTTACCATTAGTACTTTCCAAATCAGAACTTGGTCATTAATTTATAGAAAGATCAAGGAAAAGAAAATGATACAAAAACCAATTAAAAAGAATGTTTGATTTCCATCGTCTAGATGGATAGTGGAGATCAAAATAAAATTGAATATATGAACAAAGAAAAAAATATATGAAAAAAAAACAAAAAAAAAAAAAAAAAAAAACAACATCTTTCGTCATCACAACCAAAACCATCATCTCAAAAAATAAAGAAAATTTAATTTTTTTTATTTATTATCTTCATTTATCATTTTACCCTTCCACCCCTAATAGTAAGGGACGGAATTGGTAATGGTGGGGTGTTGATTCTTTATTTAATTAAACTTTGGGGACACAAACTGCTGATTACGAAACTAAGGGATGCAATGTTGAATTATGTAAATGTTGGGGTTAGATTATAAATATTTCTTTATAAAAATTATAAAAAAAAATGTAAACTTAATCCCATTTGAGAGATTATACACTAACATTTGTTGCTTAGTAATTTCATTTGAATCCTGGCATCCACTATTCTTAGTCTTAATTTTTTGCCGATCAAGAAATATTTTCACATTTTAAACATTATGAAACCCCTCCCACCAAGAGTCTATAGATTAATTCAACAAAAGGGTGTCAGAGTAATTTTAAAGTATATGCAATGATCGACCTTTAAATATTTGATTCCTTTTAGTTTACTAGCCAACAAATGAATACTTAATTAACCTTCTACATTTGTACTCTTAGAGATTATAAATTCAAATCACGATCCTTCCTCTAAACTTAGAAATTATTGTAATTATTATAACAAAGAAATCTATACTTAATTCTTAAAAAAAGAAAGTGTAAATACTTAATATTGTAACATGACCATCCGTGTAAAAAAAAAAAAAGCCTTTTTATCTCATTCAAAAGTGATTCATTCAAAAGTGAAACTCTCAAAATAGAGCAAATAGTAGGGATAAAAAAATGGATATAATAGTTTACATCTTTGTATATGAACTGTGAACTTGTAGAATAATATAAGAGAATATACAATCTTTCATATTATTTAAAATATTTGAATCCAAAGGTACACAAACATCTTTTATTCGCAAATATAAAATTTAATAAAAAAATCCTAGAGATATTATTTTCATCCAAATAAATAGGTTTTTTTTTCCTATGGCAAAAATTACCTTTTTTAATGTATAATCAAGGAAAACTAAATTGATAATTATTTAAATTGTGATGCTATTGACATTAAGAATCTATTCACATTCCGTTTTAATATATATCAGTTTGGGAAAGGGAGGATTTTAACTCTGCACCTCCACTTTATTTTTTTTTTTTAAAAAAAGTGGTTATCAAGCTATGCCTACTATCACAAATAACTATATTTTACAACAAAATAAAGTGCTTTTCGGAAATTGAAAATTTAATTTCTTATAAATTTATAATGAAGTATACTTAGCAAAAAAAAGTGTACAAAAAAAAAAAAAAAAAAATTACAAAGTAGAAAATCTCTTATTTAAATAACAGAATAATAACCGTTCTCATTATTACAATTTATTTGAAGTAAATTTTACTCAAGAGAACTTTAGACACACAAATAAGAGAAACAAATTAACGATGGATAATTTTGGAGTAAGCAAAAGCTCATATTTTTATAACTTTTTCTTGGTTTCTGGGGGTGGATTACTAAGTTCTTGAGATAGCGAAGTACTTAGTGCCAAAGTTCAAAAAGAACTTCCAAACTCTCATGAACGAAGCAAACAACGGGAATTGTGTTAGTGCCAACACACCCACTGGCAAGAATGCAGCACTGCATATGAGAGTCGTGGTCCATCGTTGACGTTGGTCCAAACGGATGACGAGGAAAATTGTCGATGCAAATGCAAGCATGGTTGTTGCCACCGACACAAAGAGCAAGGCAAAACCTATAGTCAGTCTTGTAGGAAGCATAGTATGAAATGATTTGAGCTCAAGGTGCGATGTGAGGATGGCGAGGAACATAACAATGGCGGTCAAGGAAGATGATAGAGCGACTATATCCGCAATGGTAAAAAATAGGAAGAAAGGGCTTTTGAGGAGGACTGGCTGACCATTAGCAGTACCACCAGGTAAGGTGAAGGCAGCTGCAAAGACGGCGGTAGTTACTAGAACAGCAACCGTAGAGCACGACTGAGCAGTATCTTTTATCCATTTTTGTGCCTCCTTGTGTTGTTTATCATGGTGCTCTACAAAAACTTCCCATGGAGTCATGTTGTTCTTAGCAGGGAGCATGGTATAGTAGGATGGCATTATGGGCTCCACATTCTGCGTCCATAAGGACATAAAGATAAAATTAATAATAAGTGATTTAGATTCGATATTAAATGTATAATACGTCATGTCATTTTGGGATAAAAAAAAAAAGTCAAATAACTAAAAAAAAAAAAAAAAAAAACAACCTTACATTTAACTCTTAATATTCGTTAAAAAATAAAATTCTGTATCTAAAACGATAATATAAGAATTATTCATATATTCATTCACATTTAATTTATTTGGTAATTGTATGGTGAAGGCTTCGCAAGTGTAGGATCCTAGAATATGTTATAATCATATTGTGTATACCCTTATAAATATATATACATATAGATATATATTTTAGATATATATATTTTTCTGAACAAAACGTAAATAAGCTAGGTACAGTAAGTCTCACATAGAACCACTGTAACTCCTCTTGCAGTTGGTAAGCAGGACCCGAGTACGTTCCTCCTTTGTAATACTTTGTGTCTGCAACACTGTGTAAAACGGTGTAGCCGTTTGAATCAATTTGTCGGGCCAACCTGAGCATTGGTATTTGTTTTCTCCTCACAAGATCGAAGATATCCTTTTGACGGTGCATAACAGCCATATGCAATATGTTCTGCTTCTTATGGTTTATATACTCAAGTGCCTGAGGTTGCTGCTTAAGTATAAACTTGACTAACTTTTCATTTCCTGTTCTTATTGCAGTAAACAATGGGTTTCTAGATTTTTCCTCTCCTTCATTTTCTACTTCATCAGGTGGTCTACCTCCATTACTGAATTGCATCTCTCTTTGGTCCCACCATGTACCTTTCTTTATCAGTATCTTAGCAAGTTCGCAAGCCAAATAATATTCTCTTTTCTCTTGCCAGAGCTTACCTACTACTGACCACCCTGTTCATGTTTATCGTTTGATAACAATTTAAATATTTACTGTTAAATGAACGTAAATTTGTTTGCAAGAAGTGCTAATAAAGTGCCCTTCATTAAAGATATATGTAAAGATAGAGACAATACCAACAAGCACGTTCCAGAATGATACGTAAATCTTGTATAAAACTGCGAAAAAAAAAACAAAAATCAGTTTGATAATAGAAATACCTAGCATATATCATTAATTATACGCTGCAACAAAAGAAGTTGGAAATTTTTGAAAAGTGAGAGGAGGTTTGGGCTCCTCGTTTGAAATGCATGAGTCCTTAAATGGAGGTCAACAGTACTAAGAGGAGAATTGCAGAAAAGTTGGCAATTAACTATTACCTTTATAGATAGGGCCACCCTCTCCATTTTGTACTTCTATTGCACGAACACTACCAGTTGGAAGTCCTGTAAATTTCAAGAATTAAGTTTAGACAATTAATGAGATTAATGGTTTTGGAAACAATAAAACAATTAATTATAGTACGAATAAAGTCTAGAGTATGTATATGATGCACAATGCATTTCTATTCAATTTGTATGTATCACCCTCTATTTTAGTTTTTATTTGAATAAATGTTATTGATATGGTTAATTGAAAAGTACATAAATACAATGAAAAAGCGATTCTTTTTCACCTATTATTTTATATGATTTGAATCTACAGCTTCATTCATGTAGATGTACGAGGAACTTCCATATGCTAACTCAACTTTTGTCAATAAAATAATGATGACAAAATAAAGTATGATAAAAAAGTGATATTGGCCATAATTAATAAATGATGATGTAATGATGTAATTATGACCCTGAGTATAATTGAACTTATTAACATTTGATACTTCTATGAATTAATTAGTTATACGATGATGGGATACAATCCGAGTGATATGGTTAGGGAGGTCTTACTTAACTATAGCATATAAACTCATTTAATTAAATAATAAAAAATAGATAAAATCATTTAAATTAAGAAAAGATTGGCCTGCTCCTATTAAATTGAGGAGTCCTTTGTGGACGCGCGCCAACGGCATACTTCGTGGACACATCCTCCTTTCTGGAGAATTAGAACAAATTAAGATTACAATTGGCTATTACCTTTGCGAAGGCCTTTCTCTATATCTGGATCTTCGTCTTCATTTATCTTCTTAGTGCTATCGTCCAGGCCACAACCAATTGGAACACCTGCAAATTTCAGGAATTAAATATATATAAACAACGAAATTAATGGTTTTGCAAAAAAGATACAGTTACATATGACTTAAAGAAAGTTAGTTACTCTATAATATATATATCATGAGTTTGACCAACTTACCGGTTGGGGTAAGATTATCCAATAAGATTCTTTAATAACAATTTTTGAATTGGTTTTAAGGGTTATTTTTGAAGAATCTTACAACCAATCCATTATTAAAAAATTTTATTGGATAACTTTACCCAAACCTGTCTATATATCATTGTATGCATCCTCTCCTATTAAGAGTTAATAAAGTAATGATGATATGCAAATTAATCAATTAATGATGATATGCAAATATGCTCTTTAATCAAAATTCAAAAGGGGAATATTTTAAAACATATAATATGAGGAAAAAAAAAAAAAAAAAGGTGAATATTCTTTGTCCTCTGTATAACATCAAAGGTTAAATTAATTTTAGTTTGGGGTACATATTTAAGTAAATATATCTATACATACAAAAATAGAAAATGCTTTTCCACATGCCCATTTCGTGTCTGCTCTTGAAAACAGATGGTAACTTAGCTAGCATGTAAAGGCTAGTCCCACTTTTGTCCTCCAATTCTGCTAATGTTTCATCCAATTTCAGCAACTCTAAAGCCGTCCCTGTACCAAACAGAGAAATTAAAGATCTTAAGTGACATGTCAGCTTAGTAACTTACTTAAATCAAGAATAAAATAATGAATAAATTATTTAAAAATTAAAATTTTAAACTAGACAAGGTTAGTTCAATGTTACGCCTCTCTTACACCTACACCATCAATCAATGTTGTAGATGGAATCGTAGGCTTCTCTTCTAATCTTGAACTAATTATAATATATATTTTTTTAGAAAAAGTTTATTAAATATCAAAATGAAAAGTAGAGAGAAGTACCAAAGTGCTGGCCTTGGATGGCAGCAAGAAGAATGGAATCGCCATCTTTTTTGTTGCGATGAATACTTTTCAGCTGCACTTTACGATTAGAATCAATTACCCTTTGACCTTGCGGAGCAGCTAAAAACTTGACTATTTTGGTGTTCCCGTACGCAGCAGCTCTAAACAGCGGGGTTTCACCTGAATCATTCCTCATCTCAAGTAGCTCATGGTTTTTGTCAACCAGAAGCTTCACCGCCTCAAAATTTCTGCAGATGGCTGCCTCATGCAAAACTGTATTTCCATAGGCATTCACCGAGCTCGTGAAACTTCGCATGTCAGACTTAACAGATTCAAGAATCTTTTCAAGTGGCTCCTTCTTTTTACTATGTACTGCCAAATGAATTATATTGTCCTTGTGCATTGATACAGGACTCAACAAACTCATGCTCTCTGTCTCCTTGCTTAGTTCTTCCTCCAGGGTCTTCCAATCTTTTCTCAAAACTGCTTCATAAAGCTCCTTTATTCTTGAAGCCTCCATTCTCTGTACGAAAAATGATAAAAATAGAAAGGAAAATTGGTTTCAGATGTTCTCTCAGTGGTGAATATATGAGCTATGTAAGGAAATTGGTGGTTTTATGTTGGAGTGAATAAAACTGATCGATCGTGTTAGCTACTTATGCTCTTGTCAAGTCAAGCATTGAGTCTATATATAGCCATGGTCGTCTCTGTTCTTTGCTTGATAAATTGATAAAGTTAGATGCCCTCTTTACAAATGACGCAAACTGTGTATTCGTGATTCACGTGGAATTCGAATTTCGGAAATGCTGGAGAGTAGGGAGGTAGCCATAATTATACATCAAGGTGGGTTAGAATAAATTTTTTAAACTAAGTTTAATGGTACAAAAACATTTTATAAATTGAAAAACATAGGTATAGCTATTTAGATGAGATATAATAAGTCTTATCTTTCAAAATTTATATTATAAATAAATATGTTAACCAAAATAAAAAAGTTAAAAGGACTAAAGAAAATATGGAAGAAAGATGCAATGCAAACAATCATGTAGAATTTAAAGGTATTTGAATGATTAAACTTATCAATTATGAATTATAGAATAATATATAGCATTATAGCATTTTACTCATAAAATTGAAAATAATATCAAACCACAACTTATTTTGAAAATATTAGCTAAAATGGTACAATCGTCAATTAGAATTGTAAATCGGTCAATAAAGTAATGGTTTTGTGAATTCTAAGGGGATGATCATTGATGTCTTTGTTGGTGTAGATGGATTGAATAAAAAAATTAAATAAAAAATTTTCATTAAAAAATTAAAAAACTAAATTGAAAAAATAAACCATCTCTCTCTCTCTTCTTCTTCTTTTTTTTTTTTTTTTGAAGAGCTCTCTCTCATCTTATTCTCTTCTTCTTCTTCTTCTTCTTCAGTCTCTCAAACCATCATTAGATTTGAAAAATCCACATTCATCAAATCCATTCATCAGATCTAAAAAAACACTTAGCAACCCTTGTCTCGAAATCGTAGAATCACAACGAAGTGAAGCCATGCTTCCAGTCCATTAGCTCAAACACACCCACCACTTGTGTTTTGGAAAGTTGTTGTCATTGTTGAAGCCCTCCAGAAATCGGCCAGTGCTGCAACAGCAAAAGTGGAGATAGAACCCAAGGGTCCCCATCACTAGCAACTCTACTATATTTATCCCTATTGACTCTGAGAAGGAGAAGGACTGGATCAATTCTATCGGCCGCTCCATCTAGTATTCACGATCTCCAGAAATCGACTGGTGCTTATGTGGGTTTGATTTGGTTGTGATTAGGGCTCCATTGAAGCTCTGGATTTCTTGCCTTTCATCCATTACTTTGTTCTCTTTGATCTCTATTGTCCTTTATATGCTTCTCTACTGCTTCTAGTAAAGTTTGAATCTGTTGGCTCCATTGGTTTCAATGCGTTTGAGACCAAAAAGATATATGGGTTTTTGTTTTTTTGTTGTTGTTGTTGTTATTTATTTATTTTGCAAATTTGGATATGGTGTTTTTGTGAGTTCCAATCTGATGAGTTGTGTTATTTATTTATTATTATTATTTTTTTAATTTTGATTATAGGATCTATTTTGGAGATTTTCATTTAAAATGACGATTCTTTTACCTTTTAATCTTCTTAGAAGGGGACTTCACTTGATACACTTTTGGGAAACCAAGATCTTGTTTGTCCTTTCCCAAAACTCTCGTTTTTGTTTAAAGTTATTTTGATAGTGTTGAAAAGAGGGGTTTCGTGAGTTTTTAGCCGACCAAAAAAGAAAAAAATGCAAGATCTTGTTTTTTATGTATTCATGCTTGCTTTGCTTGTTGTTTGGATTATTATTATTATTATTATTATTATTATTATTATTATTTACATTTCTGATGAAGAATGGAAACTAGAATAAGTAAGAATACAAACTGGATTTATGTTTATATTCTTATTTATGCTTTTTGGGTTACAAAATTGTTTAATCTAGTTTATTTAATTTTCAATACAAAATTGTTTAATACAAAATTGTGATTAGAAAAATATTTTTATTTAATTTTTTTAAAATCAATCTCCATTGTTGTCCATCTTAAAATGGATGGTGGAGATATGGTGAATTTTTTTTTATTTATTTTTATTTAATAATAATTATTATTTCAATTATTTAAAATTTTAATTAATTAATTATTTTTATATAATTTTAATTGTAAATTCTAAAATTTTTATTTTTTGTTTATTTTTTATTTTGGTTATGAAAAGGTAGTTTGGTAATTGATTAATTTTTTTTTTTTTATTTTCAATTTTTTAATGTAGTAATGGTATTTTGGTTTTTTTATTGTTTTTGTTTCAAAATCATGCAAAATTTGGATGGAAATCACTTTTGGCAGATGGTAGAGAATTTTTTAGCTAATATTTTACAAAGTTAGGGTAAACTGAGATTATTTATTTTTACAAAGGGTCTTTTAGATTTTATCCTAATCTTTATTTAAATAATAATAACCTACATTTTAACAATTATAATTACTACTATACTTTAAAGTACTATTATACTTTAAATTAATAAGTGCATCAGAAAAAACACTAAAAGATATTAAATTTTAGTAATATATTATGTAACTAATATTATGATAAAAGAAAGAAAGCAAAATATGAAAAACTTAAGTAAAATTTTACATTAATTAATGTATGAAATAAAATTATTATATATACAATAATATAAATGGGTAAAATATATACAATACGTTTGGAATAATATATCAAAAGAATTATATATTTATTAATATTTAAGATAAATATTATTTTATAATTATAAACTTTTTTTAAGGGGGTCTAGAGCCTACCCTAGCCACCACCTAACCATGTCCCAACTGAGGATGGTGACGGTCTAAATATATGTTAATCAGGTCACTGTTACTAGTTATATCTTCCTTCCTAATCCCTTAATTTATGTTAGTGTATTAGCTAGTATTCCATTTGTGAAAGTAGTTATTATAATTATAATTAATGTTTGATTTAGATAATTTTCCATAGAACTATTCTTCTCTAATTCTCCAAATTATAATGTCACACATGCATAATATCTATTTGTGAGTTGAAATAATGATTCTATGAAGCCAAAAGTGATCTTGTAAAATTAAAAGTTATATAAAATAATTACTAGTTATAAAGTTATTATTGGTTGTATAATTTAACCCATGGACTGGTTTACTTTGTAAATATACTTGTAATTAAAGCACTTAGTGCACTTTCTCTCCACGTCTGTGATCAAGGCTCCAAGCTTACCATATGTGCATTTACCTACATATATTCTACATATATTGAGAGTGTTCTTCTCTTATTGTGGAAATAAATTTACAATTATATATAAAAAAATTGCTAATAATGAAATTATAATTACTAGTCAGATTTTTTAAATTACTAAAAATCATAATTACGAACTGACTAACTGAAATTATAATAATATTATCGACATCACTTTTTGTCAATTGTTAAAGCTTGAAGGTAAGAATATATTCCAAATTAGTAAAAAGAATGATAGAAGAGTATTTAAGAATTATAGTCCGAATAATAAAGGTATGGTCGCCAATAAAGTGGTCATCTTTGCTTTGCCTAATTTAATGATAAAGCACTAAAGCTCAAAGTGATGTTGTAAGAACTAATAAAAATTATAAAGCGAAAGTGAATGCGAGGACCTTATGGTCGGAAAAGGCATTACAGTGTAACTGACATAACTTCTTTACATCGGTCAGCATAAAAGTGCACCAATTAAAGTTGGGAGTTATCTTGAATGAAAATAACATTACATATATGAAGCGTCAGCTAAAAAAGGAAGATAAAGTTATTGCGGTACATGGCAGTGATATTCATGCCGTGATTCGCATGCATGGAGTTGTAGAGTGGGATTAATTTCTTTTTGTTACTCCAAACTATAACAACATAAATGTTAAGCAATTGATCTAATATTCACAAAATATGTGAATCTTACAATTTCAGTTAATAGCTTCATTTAACTGTATACCTTAATAATGTATGGAAGTACTTTCTCAATTATAATATAAATATGAAAAATACAACATGTGTCCTCATCAGTGTAAGGAAAGATTCGGCTAATGCTTCAAATGACAGCTGATTGGTTGACTTGGACTCGGACGGGTCAATTAAAGGATCACATCACATCAGCAAATGTTGTCTTGCTTACTTGAGTACTAATACAGAATCTAGTAGCTTACACAGTACAAAAGAAGAGTGGCCTTCGTGAAGAGATAAAAAGGAAACTGGTCAGCGAAGCTGAGCTGGCAATGTTAATTAGTTAGGAGTTAGTTATAATTCAAGGGCTTAGATTGTTCTGTTATTATTCAAGGGTTTGAGATTAAATTCTATTGTTGTATGTAAATGATCAATTTGCAATAAGTGATAAGGTTTCAAAACTCACAACTTGCTACTCGACCACAAGACAGTAGGTAATGAGTTCTCGATTATTCGGTGAGCAAGTTTTTGATTATTCGACAAGTACTCAGTTTGACTATTAGGTCAAACTTGTAAAAAAAAAAATTAAAAAATTTTCTGTAGGATCAAAATACAATCATATGATCACAAAATATCATCAAACTCATCTCATTCAATCTCAAAAGCTACTTTAACACAGCCATGTAATTAAAATAATAATATATAAATAAATTTAAATTAAAGTAATAATATATTAATATTTTAAGATTGGGAATTTTAGTCTTTTGACACTTTTGACTATTGACCATTAAGATTTAACAGCAACTCTTTAAAAGTAATGAGTATTTCTATTGAGTTTTCGGAATCTCAAGGAAGGTTCATGCAATTATAACCAAAACTTATATATTGATGTAATTTAATCAAACCTCAAAGGAGGTTAGTATAATTTGCCCTAATATATATATATATATATTTGGTGTAATTTCATTAAACCTTAGAGGAGGTTTGTGTAATATGACCTAATATATATACACACAAAAATATACTAATATATATAAAACAAAAGAACTCTCATAAGATTTTCTCACCCCCCTCTCTTCTCTCTCTCTCTCTCTCTCTCTCTCAGTCCCTTTCTCCCCTCTCCACTTTGTTTCCCCTCTTCTCTCTTTAACATCGATCGTTGTAGCCCATTTGAGATCATGAACTGTTGCCGTCATCATTGTCCTATCGAAGTCATGAACTATTGTTGTCGTTGAAGCCAATCTCTCTAAAATCACTGAGGTTGACATGGATAGATTTTGTTGGCGAGCGAGTGGTGGGCGAGGACAAGTGGCATTTGAGGATGACAGCAATCGACGACAGGTAAACATTGAACGAACTAATTTGGAGTTTGGTGTGGAGATTGGGAGGGGATGTGGTGATTGGATTTGGGGGTCGGGGATTGGGGTTTAGTGTGGTGACTGAGGGTTGATTATTGAAGTCTGGTTGGAGAGATCATTAAAGTACAGTGGTAACTAGTTTAGGGGGATTATCGAAGTTTATTCGATTTTTTTTTTTTTTTTTAAATAACTCGAGTTGGCTTGAGTACTAGGCCAACTCGGGCAAGTACTTGCCTTCAGCGAGTAGAACCACCAATCTTGGGGTTCTTAAATTAGAGGAATGCTGATCCGAATCGACTCGCCGATAACTCTATCGACTCAATTTAGTTTTAAAACACTTAATGAATTAATTTCATCAAGGTTTTTCTATGAGTTTCTCTCCAAAATTCTCTAGATTCTTCCACCATTATTAGAGCTTAAAGCTTTGATTTTCTCGTAGTGTTTTCTCTTTAAATCATTTCTTAAAACACTTGTGAGTTTTCACTTAGAATGTATGTGTATATTTGAAAAAAGTTATCAATAAAAAAATATATTTATCTCTTTTAGAAATAAAAGGTTGCATATTGAAGTATTTGAACAAATAAATATAAATTATTTAATTGAATTTTAGGTTGTTAATATATCTTCTTAGTTTCTCCCCCCCCAAAAAAAAAAAAAAAAAATCTTCTTAGGACATATTTCAATACTATCCTACAAATATACTTAGAAGAAAAAAGACTGTTTGTAAAGATATATGCAACATGCGGATGAAATGTAACACTCACATTATAAATTTAAAAGAAAACGAATAAGAAGACTTTTGAAAAATGGCATAACCCCTGCCAGATTTAAAAAATTGAAGTTTGAGTATTAACAATACTTTAATGGGTTTATTCTAATTTTCCCTTGTAGTTTGGCATAATAGCCAAAAAAACCCCAATAGCTAAAGAAATCATCAAAAACTTTGTTAATAAGTTATGAAATAGACAAAATAACCTCTGTAGTTTATAAAAATAGCCAAAAAACTGTCTGCTATTTGACTTTTAACCAGAAATGGCAAAATCAAAATTGTCAATTAATTGTAAAAAAAAATGTTTAAAAAGAAATTGAGTGATCAAATGAGTGATATGTGTGCATGACATGTGACCATCAGCAGATTATTTTTTTAAAATAATTATTAATTAAAAATATAAAAATATAAAATATAAATATATATATATTTAAAACTATATCCACCGTCCATCAATATGATGGATAGTGGACATATTTTAAAAAAATAAAAAAATAAAAAACTTTTAAAATTATTAATAATTCCTTTTAAAATAATTTCCATCGTCCATTGACATGATGGATTGTGGACATAATTAAAAAATGGAAAAAAAAAAAAAAAAAAACACTTGACTTCTTCTTTGCTGAAGAACACACTTGACTTCTTCATCGTTGAAGAATAGTGTTCTTCAATGATGAAGAACAACTCTCTTTCTCTCTCTTTCTCTCTCTTTTTCTCTCTCTCTCTCTCTCTTATTTGAGTTCTCGCCGAAATTAGTTCATCCGTTTGCAATTTTCTTTACAATGCTCTCTCCAACCTCCTTTTTTTTATTACGACCGCTCACATTCTCTATATGGCAAATGTGTCCTCTCAAAATCATTTTCATCTTCCTTTCCACCACTCTTGCTAGCTTTTTTGTCATCTAAAACCTCAAATCCTACCCCACCTATCAGACAATGCCATCGACTCCGCTAACAACACCATAGACAATGATTTCGATGCCTCTGCTCCCAACTATCTCTCTAAGGTATCTGACTCTTATTTGTTTCCCCAAATTTTTCTGGTTTGGTTTCAATTTGCTTAAAGGTTGGAAAATTTTTCTAGGTTTGGTTTCATTTTGATTCAAGATTGGACATTTCAACTGGGTTTGATTCCAATTTGCTTCAATGGTAGTCAATTGATGAGTTTAGGGTTTGGTTATGTGATTCAGCTTTTTATTTTTTATTTTTTATAAATTTGGGTTTGCTAGAAACTATGGGTTTCCAGCGGTCGAGAAACCCAAAAATCTGGGTTTCCTAGTACGAAAACGTAGAAATTTTTTATTATTTATGTTAGGGTGATGATTTTTTTTTTTTAATATTATGTTGATTATTTGGGTTTGTTTGATGTTAATTGCTGAGACTTTTTATTTATTTATTTTTGGATTGAAAGAGGTGTAAGAGTGTAATTTTTGTGTAGATCACCTAGTAAAACCGAAAAAGGTTGGAAAACCAAAAAAACAGTTGCTAGAAACCCAGAAAATCATTTCTAGTTGCCATAAACCTCAACTTTTTTCTTCCATTTTATGTATTTTTTTAAAATTATTTTGGAATTTAATCTCTACTTACCATCATAAAGATGGACGGTGGAGATTAAAATAAATTGTTAATATTTTTATTTTATTATATTTTAATAATTTTAATACGGGTTAAAATTTTATTTTTTTTAGTTTTTTTTAATAATTAAGGGGTAATTTTATCTTTTCGTACATTGTCATTGTTAGAATCCACTTTTTCTTAACAAAGTTAACAGAAGGGACAAAATTAGATTATACCAAACTACAAGGGGGTCCTTAGTGATAAGGTCAAACAGCGGGGGAATATTGGAATTATCCCTAGTTTAATTGTTGAGTAGCTATATATTGCACTCCCTAAGACTTACATATCAAATTAAAAATATTTTCATAATTTTAACATTATTTTAAAAAGTAATAAATAGATAGGGAGAGAGAGAGAGAGATTGTGTGAGATACCAGAAAACAGTAGTTCACAAATAAAAGCCGTGAACTATGATATATATGTTTTTTATGATTTCCCTATAAAAAATATATTATCTTATAATTTAATCAAAAATATTAATTTATTTTTTTTTCCCAAGCTGGTATTGACAAAATGTATTATACATATGAGATTATTAATATATCAAGTGTTGTTTCAGAGAGGTTCATGTTCATTGCTCTAGTCTTCTCTACTTACTTTCTTAGATATGAGTTTATGTCTCTCACATTTACGGAGAGAGTAACGAGGTTGCTGATTTTTTAGCTAATACTGGTTTATAGTTCCCTCTTTCTTGTTGGTGGGATGTTCCTCCTTCTGAAATCAATAGAGAGTTGCTTCTTAATTCTTGGGAAGGTTCTCAATTCCGTTTTATCAATTAACCTTGTTGGTTCTTCTTTGTTTTTCTTTCTCCTTCTTAATATTATTGACTCTCTAGCTCTTTCTTAGAGGTTATTTAAAATAAGTGTTAATTTATAGAGGTTATATTGTAATTAATTTTTCTCACCGTTCATTAATTGGATAAGCAAAGAATTTTTCTCACCATTCATTGTTTGGAGAAGCAAAGGTGCTGTATAGGACGGTCTGCTACAGTTCGGTATCCTCAATATTTTTCGGTTCGAATAACTTTAACGAACATTACGAAGCGCACCCCAAGAATGCTCTTGATCAGATGGTGCATTTTCTTTACCTGTTCTAATTTTACACTACATAAGGTGTTTAATTTATAAATGATTTGCCAAAATAATTATTTTTTTAAATTGGTTACTTGCTATTTTGAAATTTTCTATCAAATACTGCTTAAGTGCAACTATATATACGAAGGTAATAAAAAATGATCCAGCAATATGAAATGAAACATTAACATCTTTATATTGGTTATTTACTCTTCATAAAATGCTAAGTCCAAAAATCAGAACCGAGGCAAAGCTAATAGATTAATAATATAAAATAGCTGAACAAGGAAAAAAAAATTCCCTTAAACCAAAAAAAAAAAAAAAAAACCAAGAGAAAAGACATAAACAAAAACGATAAACAGTTTTTACCATACATAACCTCATAAATAAGAGCTAAGCACAAAAAGTTTTTTTCGGTCTACTATTTTTGTAGGGCAGGTAGAAAAGAGTCACCAATTTTTTATTTTTTCATTTTCTTATCCATCAACCATTAGATATCAATCCAATGACATCATCAATTACCTTGTAATTAAACAAGTTTGTCACTTTGTTTATTGAGAATACGAACAAGGAAATAAATCTAGAACTATCGCTCTACAACACCATGCGAATAACAAACTTGCAGAATGATCAGTACAATAACCATTCTCGTTATTACAATTTAAGTACAGCATTTTTCACACTAGAGCGTACCCAACTTTGTTCATTAGTTTAGAACATAATTGAAAACCAACAACGACTCAAACACGTAACAATAAGAATAACAAAGGGTAGATAATAATAATAATTAGAAGGTAGATGCGGACGGATTGATTTCCAAACAAACTTGAAAAAGCGAAGTACCGAATCATAAGGAAGAATAAACTTGAAAATGTTCTTCCAAATTTCAAAAAATGAAATATTGAGGAATGCCAGACTGCTCACAAGGAAGAATGCAATGAAGAAGGCGAGATTCATCCTCCCCCGTTGATGATCTGCCAAACGGATGATATTGAAAGTTGTCCATGTGTATGCGAGCATGGTTGTTCCCACTGACACGGAGAGCAAGAAAAAGCCAAACGTCAGGAATCTGGGGACCCGGGAATAGAAACTTTGGATCTTCAAAGGCGATGAGAAGATGTTGAGGAAAATAAAAGCGGCAGCCAAGGAACAAGATATGGAGACAATGTCTGGAACGGTGAACAACAGGAAGACAGGCTTGTCGAAAACAATTGAAAGGCCACTATTATTGTCAATAGTACCACTAGGTACGGTGAATGTGGCTGCAATGACGATCAAGGCGACTAGAACAGCAATGATATAACACAACCGAGAAGTATCTCTTGTCCACTTTTGTGCCGCCTTATGTTGTTCTTCATGCATGCTTTTAAAAAGCTTCCACGCAGTCATCTGTTTAGTATGAGCATGATGCATGGAATAGTAGGACGGAACTATTTCCTCCACTCTCTGCATCAACAAAAACATATTATAAAGAAGATCAGTGTTTATATTTCACAGCAAGTTAATTTCTAATAATTAACATTTAAAGATCATCTTAATTTTATTTTTGAGATACCAAATGCACTAGACCATTCGAATCTGAGACATTATTTGGGTAAATGAGTGTCTTTTGCCATCAAATTACAATGGACGGTGGTGTTAAGAGTTTATTAAAACACAATAATTTACCCCTTGAAGGGTAGTGTAAATCATGCTGTGTACACCGTGATATGTTTCATAACTAAAAATAAATAAGAACAATAAATCTCACGTTGAACCATTCTAATTCCTCTTGCAGTTGGTGGACAGGATTTGAGTGATCAGTTCCTCCTTTGTAATGCTTTGTGTCTGCAACACTGTGTGATATGGTGTAACCGTTTACATCAATTTGTCGGGCCAACCTGAGAGTTGATATTTGTTTTTCTGTGACAAAATTGAAGATCTCCTTCTGACGGTACATAGCAGCCACATGCAATATGTTCTGCTTCCTATAATTAACAAGCCCAAATGCACGAGGATACTTTTCAAGTATATCCTTGACAAACTTTACATTTCCTTTCTTTATTGCAGAAAACAATGGGATTTCCCGTTCTTCATCTTCTTTCACTTCTTCTTTCTCTTCTACCTTTTCTGTCATCTCTGCTTCGAACGTCAATGACATAGTTCTTGAGTTCAATAATTTATCCGACCGTATTAGAATCTCCGCAACTTTAGAAGCGAATTCATAATCTCTCTTATCTTTCCACATTTTCCTCACTCTTGAAAGCCCTATTCATGTTCACAAATATATATATATATATTTGGTTAAAATATATATATATATGCTATATATATTTGGTTAAAAGATATATATATATATGTTAATATATATATATATTTGGTTAAAAGATATATATATATATGTTAATATATATATTTGGTATATATATATGTTAATATATATATTTGGTTAAAATATATATGTTTATATATATAGATATCTTTGGTTAAAGATAGTGATAACATAATTCGAATATAATTTTGTTTGTCATGATTGTGCATTTTATTGAGGACACTTTCAAAGATTAACATATTACCTGCTATGATAAGGCTCCAGATTGACAGGTAGATCCAATATAAAACTGCCCAAAAAGTGACAATCAAATTAAATATAGAAATACCCTATTCATGTCTATGCTTACAATTGCGCGTGTGTATATATAAATATATATGTATATGGTTAATTTAATTTGAACATAAATTCAAAGATTAAGATACATATGGTACCTGAAATGATGAAGTCTGAGCAAATTGATAAGTAGGTCCAATACGAATCTGCCCAAAAAGTGCACAATCAAATTTGATAGAGAATTATCTAGCAGTGACATATATATATTTAGAGAAGTAAAAAAAATTGTTAAGAAAAAAAAATAATAATAATAAGAGAAGGTTGGCTTCCACTTTCTACTTCAAGAAGGCGGGCTGGCCTTCTTGTTTGAAATGGAGGAGTCCTTTGTGGAAGCCAACAGCACACTTCGTGGAGACTAAGATTGCAAGTAGCTATCACCTTTCGTGTCTTTTTCAGCTTCATTTTCTGTGTTGTCTGTGCCATGAGAACCACTTGAAAGGCCTGTATATTTATAAATGAAGCATATTATATAATTAAACTACCAAAAAAGTGCACAAATTTGACATAGAAATGCCTAGTAACATGTTCATGCTGCAATTAAAAAAGTGGAAACTTTGAAAAAAAAAAAAAAAGAGAGAGAGAGAGAGAGAGAGTTGGTTTCCACCATCAAGAAGGTTGGCTAGCCTTCTTCTTTGAACTGAAATTCTTTGAGGAGACCAAGAAGGCACTTCGTGGTCGTGGACGATGCCAGCAGAGGGTAAGGATTGCAAGTAGCTATTAGCTTCGCTGAAAAGGACATCGTTCATATTATCATATTTTGTTTGTATGTTGTCTGCCTCATCATTGTAACCCCAACCAATTGGAATCACTGTAAAATATGGAAAGTATAGTAAATAATGAAATTAATGGTTTTGAAGCAATAAAATAGTAGTTACATTATAATTTGTTTCATCCATCTCCTCTCTAATTTTATCTTTTACTCAAATAAATGTTATGTTATGAATAATTAAAATAAATAAATGAATATATAATAATCTCGATTAATTATGATTGATAAGATGAAGTTAGTTTAATTGTATCGCTTCACACTGAAAGAGAAGATACAAGTCAACATCATCTTCCTAATCAGCAACAGAGTATGCAACATCAGAGTCAACATACAAGTCAACATCAGTTTCCTAATTAGCAACAGAGTATGCAACATCAGCATCTTGTACATAACAGAATCCATGTCAGCAGAACGTTAGACTCTGCACCTCTCACAACTTGCAACCATCAAAGAACCGTTGGATTGTTTACCAGAATGACAGCCCCTGATGCACCTGATTGATCAGCCAGTTGGCTCTAAAATTTGTTAGAAACAATTCAGTCAATTTTGATTGATTGTTTTACAACCATTGATTTAATTGATTTCTGTTAGATGATAGAGAATTCTAGAATTTTTTTATGTATATAAATACTGTACAAATCCAGAGCTAATGGGCAAGAAATGAAAATCCTTCTTCTTATTTTTATTTTAGTTCTTCATTCTAAGCTTTCGTATTCATAGTTTCCTTTGCTGCATTTCTTCAAACAGATTTCATCAAATATACTGCTCTTTTATATGGTATCAGAGCCTGAATAGACCAACGTCTCATGATGGCATCTGATTCCTCTTCTTCCCCTCAACCAACTAATTCTCAAGCTATATCTTCACCCACTCCTACGCCAGTTTTAGATTTTCAAGCACTTGCAAAAACTTTGAATTTTAATCTCCCTATAAAGCTTGATAGATCTAATTATGTTAATTGGAAAGCTCAAGTCATTACTGCCATTAGAGCACTTGAACTTGAGGATTATATTTCAAACTCTGTTGAGCCACCTTCTAAATTGATAAAAGTTCAAAATGGCACTACCTCGGAAATTATAAAGAATCCTCAATATCGAGTATGGAAAAGATCTGACCAACTACTTCTTTGTTGGTTGTTTTCTACCATAGGAGAGGGTGTAATTGGGCAAGTCAATCAATCTAAAATTTCCCTTGAAGTTTGGAAAATTCTTGAAAAACTTTATGCTCAAACTTCTATGGTTAGGATCCTGCAATTGAAAAACTAGTTAGCTACAATGCAAAAAGACTCTCTATCAATCACAAATTACATGTTAAAAATCAAAAACATAGGAGATGCTTTTTTGGTAGCTGGTTGTGAAGTTCCTGAGCATGAGCTCATTATCAGTGTCTTGAATGGCCTTGGGCATGACTATGACTCAGTTGTTGTGTTTATTTCTCATAATGCCAAATCTACAACTCTATAGGAAGTACAATGCACTTTGATGATGCATGAACAACGAATTGATCAGCTCAATGCAACCTCTCAAATCCATCTTGCTTCATTCCTTCTGCAAACTTTGCTCATCAGTCTAACAATTCGGGTTCTAGAGGAGGCAATCAAATTGGTGGTAGAGGATTACCTAGAGAAAGAGGAGGAAGAAGCAAATCTGGTAGATTCAACAACTAACGCATTTACTGTCAACTCTGCCAAAAGTCTGGTCATGATGCTCTCAGATGCTACAAATGTTATGATCAAAACTGGCATGGAAGTCAAACACAAAAATCTCAACCTCAATATACAAGCCAAGGAAGTAACTCATAACAATATACTCATCCCTTTAATGCTCAACATTCTGCTATGATTGCTTCCCCAAAAATGGTCACAAATCAAGCATGGTATTTAGACTCTAGAGCTACAAATCATATAACAGCAGACATGAACAAGTTGGCCATAAGTTCTGAATGCAAGGACAAAGTAGCTGTTGGAAATGGTAATCTCTTACCCATCACTCATATTGGTAACTCTTTACTTGAAACACAAACCTCACCTAACAGATTAATATCCTTGAAACATATACTCCTTGTGCCTAACATCACAAAAAATTTACTTAGCATTTCCAAACTAACAAAAGACAATAATCTGATAGCTGAGTTTTCTGCCAATTCTTGTGTGTTTTAAGGACTAGAACACAGGGAATATTTTGTTGTAAGGGACTCTCAAGGATGGCCTCTACAGCCTTGACATCATTCAACCTACCAACTCTATCAATCAAATCATTCGCAAACCTCTCTCAGCAAACAAACATCACAAAAAGAATCAAGGTGTCAATACTAGTTTAAGCTTGAATAAAACATGCACAAATAGGTCTAGTTATAGTACTGCTGTAGCAGCTAAAGTAAATGCTGAATTGTGGCATGCCAAACTAGGCCACTCTTCTTTGGTTGTTCTGAAATCTGTTCTTGAATCAATGAAATTTAATTTTAAGATTAATCCTATTTCCTTTTATGACTCTTGTAAATTAGAAAAGCTTTATAAGTTACCATTTACTCAACATAACATCACTACCAGACATCCTCTTGACATCATATACTCAGATTTATGGGGACCATCCCCTTATCTTTCAACATCTGGTCATAGATACTACATCATCTTCATTGATGCTTGCACCAGATTCTCTTGGCTCTTACCTCTAAAATTAAAATCTAAGGCCCTCAAAACTTTCATTCAATTCAAAACCAACATTGAGTTACAATTAGATAGGAAAATTAAAGCCTTACACACTAACATGGGGGGTGAATACCAAGCATTTCTTCCTTACCTCATTAGCCAAGGCATCCAACGTAGGTTTAGTTGTCCATACACCCACCAACAAAATGGAATTTCAGAACGGAAGCACAGACATGTGGTAGAAACTGGATTGACACTCCTTGCTCATGCTAAACTCCCTTTAACTTTTTGGGTTGAAGCATTTACCACTGCTGTTTTCCTCATAAATAATTTGCCCACACCCATCCTTAATAATCTTTCACCATTTGAAAAACTCTTTCATAAGAAACCAAACTATGCCTTCTTCAAAACTTTTGGCTGCTCTTGCTTCCTTTACTTAAGATTTTACTCATAACATAAACTTAATTTTCACACCACCAAATGCCTTTTTCTCGGGTACAACCCTTTCCACAAGGGATACAAACGCATGAGACCTTACGATAGAATTTTTATATCTAGGCATGTAGAATTCAATGAGCTTGAGTTCCCTTATCAAGAGTTGTTTCTGTCAAAACCAGCTATCAGTCTACAACCAACCCCAAGCCTCCCTATTTCTATTCTCCAATTTGCTTCTCCTAGGTCCTCCATCATATCTTCTTCTTCACACAGTATCAGGCCATCCTCCGAGACAGTTGCTCCTATAACAGAATCTTCTCCAATTCTGCAACAACACAACAGTCCTCAAGCAACATCTGAATTACTAGCTGATCACTCATCATCAGGTATTGATCTCTTTGTTGACCTTACCAATCATTCTTCACAACATCCATCACAAACATCTGTCCCTGCTACTTCCATTCACCCTATGACCACTAGATCAAAGAGTGACATTTTCAAACTAAAGACTCTAACCTCTTCCACTACTGAACCATCTTCTATAACAGATGCCTTAGCCACCAAGCATTGGTTCAATGCAATGACTGATGAATTCAAAGCCTTACAAGCAAACCATACCTAGGACCTTGTACCCTTTACTCCTGATATGAATGTACTTAGGTGTAAATGGCTCTTCTGGACTAAATTCAATCCAAATGGCACTATATCCAAACACAAAGCCAGACTTGTAGCAAAAGGCTTTCACCAAAAACCTGGATTTAATTATCTAGATACCTACAGCCCTGTCTACAATCCAAATTGTATTATCTCTTGCAATCACTCATGGTTGGCCAATTCAACAGGTTGACATAAATAATGCCTTCCTTAATGGTGATCTCACTTAATTAGTTTTCATGCAGCAGCTTGAAGGCTTTGTCAATCACTCTTTTCCTCATCATGTCTGCAAGCTCAATAAAGCACTATATGGACTTAAACAAGCCCCTCAGGCATGGTTCCATAAACTCAAGGATGCTTTATTACAATGGGGGTTCATTAATTCAAGATCAGACACCTCCTTATTTTTCTATAGAACTGGCTCTACTTTTACTTTGTTGCTTGTTTATGTTGATGACATTTTGATCATAGGAAATTGTTCAAAGACTATGCAGTAGGTTATAGATCGCATACATTCAACTTTTGCTCTAAAAACTATGGGAGAAGTGGATTATTTTCTTGGCTTTGAAGTCTATAGAGACTCTACTGGTCTGTTTTTAACCCAAGCAAAATACATATCCGATCTTCTTGCCAAAACCAACATGACAAATTGCAAACCATGCTCTTCTCCAGTAAACAAGACCTCTAAATTGTCTCTCTATGATAGTGATCCTTTTCCTGATTCCACTCTATATAGAAGCACCATTGGAGCTCTGTAGTACTTAACCAATACCAGACCAGACATCAGCTTTATAGTAAATAAACTTAGTCAATTCCTTGTTGCTCCTACACAGCAGCACTGGCTTGCTTGTAAAAGAGTTCTAAGATATTTAAAGGGCACTTCTTCTCTTGGTCTGTGGTTAAACCTTCCTCAAATCCTTTTCAGTTATTTGGTTTTTGTGATGCTGATTGGGCAAGCTCAATTGATGATCGTAAATCCACTAGTGGAAGTTGCATGTTTCTTGGAGGCAATCTCATTTCTTGGAGCTCTAAAAAGCAAATAGGAGTAGCTAAATCAAGCGCTGAGGCTGAATATTGATCCCTCTCTCACGCCTCCACTGAAATCATATGGATAGCTTCTCTTCTTTCTGAATTGGGCTTCCCTCTTTCTCATAAACCAGTCCTTCGGTGCGATAATATTGGTGCCAGGTCTCTTGCTCTCGATCCTGTCTTCCATGCCCGCACCAAACATATTGAGGTTGATGTCCATTTTGTGCGAGATCAGATAGCTACTGGCTTGCTTGAGGTTAACTACATTAACACCACAGACCAAATTGCAGATGTCTTTACCAAGCCCTTATCCATTGATCATTTCCAAAAACTCATTTCCAATCTGGACTTGACAAATAGTCCTCGGTTCAGCCTGAGGGGACATGAAAGAGAAGATACAAGTCAACATACAAGTCAACATCAGCTTCCTAATCAGCAATAGAGTATGCAACATCAGCATCCTGTACATAACAAAATCCATGTTAGCAGAACGTTAGACTCTATACCTCTCACAACTTGCAACCATCAAAAAACCGTTGGATTGTTTACCAGAATGACAACCCCCGATGCACCTGATTGATCAGCCAACTGGCTCTAAAATTTGTTAGAAACAATTCAGGCAATTTTGATTGATTGTTTTACAACCATTGATTTAATTGATTTCTGTTAGATGATAAAGAATTCTAGAATCTTTTTATGTATATAAATACTGTACAGATCCAGAGCTAATGGGCAAGAAATGGAAATCCTTCTTCTTAATTTTTATTTTAGTTCTTCATTCTAAGCTTTCGTATTCATGGTTTCCTTTGCTGCATTTCTTCAAACAGATTTCATCAAATATACTGCTCTTTTATACACACTTACACCTTAAAGTTGTAGGGTCGTGTTGTGCCATTCTTCTTTACAACCCAATTTAATTATAATAATTAAAAAAAATAAAAGTGGAAAGATTGAACTATATATATAACATCAAAGTAAGGAATGAAATTTTCTTATATATACATACGTAAGTAGAGAAATTTTTTCCGCGTAGGCACTTGGTAACGGTTCTTGAAAATAGATCATAAGTGTGGTATCATGTATGAAAGACAACTTCCATATTTGTCCTCCACGTCTGCTAATTCTTGATCCATTTTCAGCAACACGAAAACCGTTCTTGTACCAAAGATAGAAAAGATCTATAGATGGCACGTAAAATTACCATTTTTTTTTTTTTAAGTCAGACAACAAATAGGAAAGGTAGAGACATGCCAACTAAATTGACACCTGTATACCAAATTAATATTTTATATATAGCTTTGTAGGTCAAATGACTCAAAATATCATTAAAAAAAAAAAAAAATCATGCGTGAAAGAATACTACTTGAATCAATAATATAAATGAGAAAAAAAAAAAAAAAAAAAAGGATTATTAAAAAGAGAGAAACAGACCAAAATGCTTCCCTCGGATGGCAGCACGAACAATGGAGGCACCATTATTTTTTTTGCGATGACAATCTTGCAGCTTCCACTTATGCTCCTGAGAAAAGACCCACTGATCCCCTAAGGTAGCTAAAAACTTGACTATATTTGTGTTCCCGAATGCAGCGGCTCTAAACAGTAGGGTTTCGCCTTTATCATTCTTCATCCGAATTAGCTCTTTACTTTTCACAACCAAAATCTTCACTGCCTCAAGATTTCTGCAGATTGCTGCCTCATGCAGGACTGTGTTTCCATAGGCATTCACCGAGGTCAACAAACTGAGGTGCTTATCAGGGTGTACCAATTCTAGAAGCTGTCGAAGTGGATCCTTCTGTTTACTGTGTACGGCCAAATGAATTATATTGTCCTTGTGCACCGATGTAGGTCGCAACAATATCATCATATATTGATCATGGGATTTCTCATTGGATTTCTCCTTCAAGTCGGATAAGTATTTCTTCATGCCTTTCCAGTCTTTATCCGAAACAAATTGGCAAAGCTTCTCTATCATCGTATCAGCTTCCATCGTATCTTCCATTCTCTATTAAAAAATGAGGGGGAGAAATGATCGAGAAAAGGGGTTCAAGGATTTTTTTTTTTTTTTTCTTGTGGGGGTGATTGGCTGATCGATCATGGCTGGTTTTAATATGTAAAATCAGCCATGATAGTATCAATTCTTTACTTGAAAAATTATAAAGTTCAACGAGAGTCACTTCTAGTGTTGGACAAGAATTTTTTTTTCTTTTTTGAAAACATTTTGGACAAGAATATCGGTGTAGTGATAAACCATACATACATACATCAATAAGCTTATAAATTTATGATAAACAGAAAAGTCATCAATAGTTTAATTGAAAAGGTCAGATTTTACAAACCACAATTTCATTGTTAATTAAGAAACTAGTTAAACTATAAAATTAACGGAAATGGATACTCTTTGCCATTTTAAAAATATGATTTAACAGCCTGTTAGTATAGTTAGTGATGTTTCTTCCCTTATGGTCAGAATATAAAGTACTAAATCTAAGAATATAATAAAGGTAATAACTAATCGTCCCAATGGTTGACAATGGCATTACATTGAAGCTGAAGTAGTTTCCTTGTGCGTTTAATTTAAGAGTTGTCTTGAGTGAAAATAACATTATATATAATGTTATTGCTGTCCAAGGCAAAGATATTCGCATGATTTGCACGAGTTATAAAGGGATTGATTTCTTTTGGTATTTCAAACTATGCTAGCATATATTTTACGTCCTCCTATAACAAATCTTTCCATCGTTATTTCCAGAAAATATAAATTTTATGTTTCCAGAAAATAGGCACGAATTAATCCCACCTGCATATCAAGAAAGCAGATGGTAAATGGATATTTCATTACCGTGCAGCAGTGTGACATATATACAGAGATGCATAATGTTGTAAAGGAAAACAAATCAGTTGAGATTAAGTCTAAGGGTTCATTTATTTTTTAATCTGAAGATTAAACAGTATTAAAATTTATTAAAGACTATAAATTGTGATTGAAACATAAAATTTGAATAATTTTTTTCCTCATTTTTGAATGTACCGTCAAATTGTTTGTTTTTTAAAACTACAATTTTTTGAAAACCAGTAATTTGAATTTATATCTTTTTTACTATTAGTTGTTATGAAATTTTAGTTAATATACTAAAAAATAAATAATTATTTGTAATATTTTATTTATAATTAAAAATGATTAAAAAGTAAAATAGAATTAATTATATTTATATATTTAAGTAAAAATAATAAAATCATCTATGAGTTGAATTATATTTAAAAAGCAGCTAAAAAAAGTAAATGTTTGAATTGTAGATTAAAATGAATTAGTCCAATATTAAAAAATTTTGGGATGAGTGGGTTTTTTTCTTTTTAATTATGTCATATAAGTATTAAGAAAAAAATATTTATAGTAGAAAATTAGAATAAATTTGAAAATATGTTATTTTGGGGAGGATATATTTGTAATAAAATATTTTAAATATCATAAGTAATTTTAATTAAATTAAAAAGTAGTCAAGAATTCTAACTTTTTTTTCATTTATTTTTAGATAGTTTTAAATGATTTAATCATTTAAAAAATAAAAATAACTTAATAAGTACAATTCGATACTATTAAATTATAAGTGAAAACAAACAAACAGTCTCTACACTGAGTTCTCTAGTAACATAAAATATAACTTGTATGGTGTAAAACCTTGAATTTTTATTAAGGGAAGAATTGAAATATTTTATGAAAATTTTATAAAAGTGTAAGGGTCAAAAAGTTATATTTTTAGGGTTTAGTTTAAAATCATAATTTGTGAATAGTTGAGGGGGTGAATGGAAATTTGGCCGGATTATATATCTCCTTCAACCTCCAACCGGCCATTTCTCTCTCTCCTCCATTTTTTTTTTCTAGCAGCCCTTACCCCGACTTTGACACCTCATTCCAGCCTCGTCCGAGCTCTGTTTTAGTCAAATTTGGTACCATTAAAAAGCTTGTGCGAAGTAGATTTCATAGGTACTAATTTCATCAATTTTTATCACCGTTTGGGTCTCCGATTTTGCAAAAGAAGTTCTGTCATTAACCAACTTTGATTTTCTTAGATCTCAACGAAACCAAGCGATTTTGACTCCAGTTAACCTCATTTTCGTGACGAGCGTGTCGAGGACAACAAAACTCACTTGGGTGCACCTCCTACCACCGTGGTCATCGGAATCGAAGTCAAAAAGTCACCGTCGGCCACCGCGTACAGCGGGAGTAAGTTCCTTGACCTCCCGAACTCGAAATTTAACTCCGGACGTGTCTACCAACTCGTTTTTAAGTGTATAATCCATTTTTAGGGATATTTCTCCCTTAGGACAGCCGTATTAAAAATTCTTTATATTTCGCTATTTTGTAGATTTGGTTTGAAACGACGATAATTATCTTAAGAATCAAGATTTCAGAGAAGTGATTAGCCCATATTGAGGTAGGAGCTCAACCCTAATCTTTTAGAAATTTTTATGTTAAAGTTGATGTTTAATTGAATTTTTATAATCTTGAAAGTGTAGTAATTATTTGTGGAAATATATTGTGGATTGCTTTGGAAATATATTGTGGTTTATTACAGGGTTGCAAAAGGTTTGGTTTATCAAATTAGCAGCTGTTATGTTGCTGAAATTTTATTTTATTTTATTTTTTAAAATAAAAGAAGGGTTTTCAAAATATCGATTTATATATATATATATTGTATTGATTGCTTGATGGATTTATTTAAATTATTTTGTAACTTGAATGAGGTAAAGATCCACCGTCCTAGTCATTATGTGAGGCTATCATGAACTATTCGTATTATACGACTTTATGTCGGGGTCACTGCGTAGGGTATTACTGCGCAGAGTATTTTCTGGTATGGTTACCAGGGTCACGGTGTGCCAAACGTTGTTTTAAATAATTTATTGAAATTATAGGCCACCGGGTATATGACTAGGGGACGGGATCTACCTTGATTTGGAAAATGCTATGACTTGATTTAAAAATTTAGATGTTTTATCTCTATTTTATTCCTATCTTGGAAGCATGCATATATATATTTATGAAATGATTTATGAGATTTATTTAGACAGTCGATTATGTAGGTTTTTAACCATGATTTTAGAAAATGATTTTTGAAACCATATCGGGATTTAAATCCTATTGAGCATTTGCTCACCCTCCCTTTATTTTTCTCCCTCCAGGAAATGCCCAGGGTGATTTAGTTGGCCACCCGACGGAGTAGGTAGATAATCAAAGAAATCAAGTGTTTGTCTTGTGGTGTATATTTTTTTTTAGTTATTTCTTTTCCCATTTGGATATTTATGGATGAATGTCTTGAAACCAAATTTAGAGGACTCTTGTGGATGTATTTAAAACCTTGTATTCTAGACACCAAAGTTGAAGATTTTATTTGGAAATCTAAGTAGATGTAAAAGCTTAAATGTGATAAGCTGATTGCATGGCTAAGTGTTCATAAACTTTATTGTGGTTATGAATCCATGATTTCTAGCAGGTGTTTGCATATTTGTGGGGATGAGTTTTCATCGGAATTATTTTAAATTGTTTGAAGTTTTTCATTAAACTTTTCTCAATATTTTAAATTTGGTGCTCCGGAGTATCTAAACAGAGGAAATTTTTTTATAAATTAATATTCACGATTCTGCCACGGCCTAGGACCCGGGTTGTGACAGAAAAATGGTATCAGAGCCCTTGGTTTTTCATACCTCGGAATGTGACACCTACTAGAGCAAATGAATAACATTTTACTTAGCCTGTATCATTAAATTGTTAATACTCTACTGTTTGAATTATATGGTGGGAGAATTTGGGAGTACACCGTAATCTTATGGGTATAGATTGGGATGCTTTTGAGGAGTGGTTCTGTGAGAACTATTTCAATGCAGGCCACAAACGGGCATTAGCTGATATGTTTGAGACTATTGAACAAAGGGGGATGACTGTGAACGAATACTATACCAGGTTTATGGAGTTATACTAGTATGCAGGTAGATCTGATGAGTTTTTATTGCTATCCAAGTTTTTGATGCATTTGAGGCCCGCCATAAGGAACAGGATCTATACTCAAGAATTTAAAAAGATCACAGATTGTTTAGCAGCAGCCACCTTAGCTGAGACAATCGTTGGAGATGGTCCCTCCCACCATAATCAAAGTCGTGGTAGTGGGGATAGAAAGATGATAAGGAAAAATCAAGGGGGATGGCGCGGCAACAGAAATGTTACTAGTGAAAATGGTACAAGTAGTGGATCCTCTAGGCGAAGTGCACCATATGGGAATTGTTATAAATGTGGACAACAGGGTCACTTAAAGAAAGTCTGCCCTTATTCGAAGAGGTTGTCATCATCCCGTATAAGAGTTTTAGGGAGCCGTTCAGATTCTGTTTCCTTTCAGGGGCAGCCCATGCCCAACTTGTCACATACATCACCTCCAGTTTTCACCTCTCCTCCTCAGTATCTACATCAATACCGTGCGCCTACCATGGGGTTTAATAAGAATTTCTCTCATAATTTTCAGACCCCACAGGCATCTGGGAGTTAGGGTACCCACGACTACAACATGGGTTCTAGTGCTAGTGGAAGTCATCCGAGGAATGGAAGAGGGAAAGGAAAGGGGAGAACCGGACAAGCTTATGCTACCACTCCTGAAGAGACACATGACCAATCTGGCAGAGGGGTGATTGATGGTATGATTCTTATCTCCTGTTCTTGGGCACATGCTTTATTTGATACGGGTGCAACTCATTCTTTTATCTCCATGTTGTTTGCAAATACTTTAGGATTTGGTGTTGAGAATCTTAGCATGCCTTTAAGCTTGAGAACCCTTTTGGGTAGAGCTGATGATTTGACAACTTCTTGTAAATCAGTGAGCATTGAGATAAATGGTAAGAGATTTTCTGATGATTTGATTGTGATGCCCATGGGGCAATTTGATGTGATTTTTGGTATGGATTGGCTAGCTAAGTATCGGGCTATAATTGATTGTTATGATAAGAGGGTGATACTTCACACAAGAATGGTACGGTCGTTTACCAAGCAACTCAAGGAGTGCAACAACAAAGTCTAATTTTGAAACTAGTATTAGGGGGAAGAAGAAGATTAGATACCTATGAAAGTCTGTTTGCTATTAATGGAGAAACGAAAATGGTAAACCGGCATTCCCCATTATATGTGATTGAGGAGTACCCAGATGTGTTTCTCGATGAGTTGTCAGGATTACCACTAGATAGGGAGGTTGAGTTATGTATTGACTTAATCCCTGGAGCTCAACCAATCTCTATCACTCCTTATCGCATGGCACCAACAGAAAAGGAGGAATTGAGGAAGTAGTTGGGAGAGCTTTTAGAGAAGGGCTTTATCTAAGAAAGTACTTCCCCTTTGGAGCCCCTGTTTTGTTTGCAAGGAAAGCAGATGGTTCTTTGAGGCTTTGTGTGGACTATCGAAGGTTGAATCAGCTAACGGTGAAGAATAAGTATCCTTTGCCCAAGATAGATGAGCTGTTTGATTAACTGGGAGGATCAAAATTCTTCTCAAAAATTGATTTGAGGTTCGGGTACCACCAGCTAAAGGTTCGAGTGGAGGATGTTCCAAAAACAGCTTTTTGAACCCGTTACGGTCATTTTGAGTTTCTTGTTATTACGAATAGAACAAAGAAACTATTCTATTCCCTTACAACTTTCCAAGGATCACAACTTTGTATAATAAATACAAAAACTGCTCACAATTTATTTAAAGTATTTTTCACTCAAGAACACCAAACCTTTATCAATTAATTACTGACATACCAAATGTAAACAAATGATGACTTAAATATAGAAATAAGTGAAGCAAATTAAGCTCTACTTATAATTCTTGGATGCTCTTATTTTTTTTGTCTTTGATGGTATTTGAGAATAGAAAAAAAGATAGAATAGAAATAAAAATATATTATTTAATTTGATAGTGGAGGATCCAGTGCAGCTGCATCAAATTACAAAGCATTGAGCACTCGCTTTGTCGGTTACACTACAAATTACAAAGGATTAAGCCTATATATAGGCTATGAGAGGCGGTTGTCGAGGTCGGCATTTCAATGCCGGTTACAAGAAAATTCATTCTTAAACATTTGGATATGGAATTTCTTGAGGAGGAAGATTTGAGCTGCTTTTCTGGATCAATCCAGAATGTCCCTCATCGCCATAACCAGTCTTGTCATCAGGAATTAATTTTGCAAGATAATCGCGACAGTTATTCCTAAGAGACTCCAGAAAGCGAATTACATTTTTGTAAATTATACTAGACTTCAAATTGCGAATTGCTGATTGGCAAAGAGCATTGCAAATGAACTTGAACAATTTCATCCAAGCTTTTATAAACAACACAAACAACGGAAAGTGTGTCAATGCCAACACGCTCACGGGGAAGAATGAAGCACTGCGCATGAGAGTTGTTGTCCACGATCGACGATCGTCCAAACTTATGACGAGAAAAATTGTTGAAGCGAACGCGAGCATGGTTGTTGCCAGTAACATGAAGAGCAAGGCGAAGCCGAGCGTCATTCTTTTGGGGAGCGAAGCATAGAAATCACCGAGCTCGAAAGTTGATGCGAAGATGGAGAGGTATATAACAATGGCAGTCAGTGAACAGGACAATGAGATTATGTCCACGACCGTGAAAAATAGAAAGAAAGGGGAGTGGATAAGAATTGGCAGACCATTCTTGTCATTAGTACCACCAGGTACGGTGAAGGCAGCAGCAAAGACAACGCCAGCATCTAAAACAGCAACTGCAAAGCATGACGTAGAAGTGTCTTTCATCCATTGTTCTGCTTCTTTATGCAGCTCATTATGGTTCATTTTGAAGATTTCAAACGTGATCTTGTTATTAGCTTGGAGCATCCTACACTAGCCCGGCACTAATTTCTCCACTCTCTTTATCCAGAAAGACTGAAAGTCAAAAGTGGTATTCACATTTCATATCAAATGTCTCGTAATTTTTATAAAAGTTAATATTGTTTTGATGCAGATAATTTTTATTGTTATAAAATTCCAGTGACTTCAAATGGAAAGTTTTCTGTTTTGAAATTCATCTACTGTATTCCAGGATAATCTGAAATATATTACCAAGTTAAATTAATGTCTCTATGATGAAACTACATTAGGTGATGGTAATATAAAGTTTGTTAAAAAAATAAAAGCCTGCATCATAACAGTAGTAGATGTTCTCTAAAGTTTATATATGGTAATCATATTGCATATGAAAGAAAAATAAACAAGGGACAGCGGGAGTCTCACTTTGAACCATTTTTAACTCCTCTTTTAGTTGGTAGGCAGGACCAGAGCGAGTTCCTCCAATGTAATGCTTTCTGTCTGCAACACAGCGCAAAACTGTCTAGCCAGCTACATCAATTTGCCTGGCCAACCTGGTCGTTAGTACCTTTTTTTTTTTTTTTTTTCTTCACAAGATTGAAGATCTCCTTTTGACGGTACATAGCAGCCAAATGCAATCTGTTTTGATTCCTACGGTTACTTTGGATAAGTGCGTGAGGGTCCTCTTTTATTATCAACTTGACAAGCTCTACATTTGTTGTTCTTATTGCAGCCAGCAAAGGGGTCACCACTCACCAGCTCCTCTTCATCTCTACGAAGTCCCGTAATACTTTTCTCCCAAGTTGAACTCCCCTGTATCTGTCTCCGGGCAAGATTATAAGCAAATTTATTATCTCTTTTCTCTTCCTCGATTCTTCTCGCTAGTGGACACCCTGTGCAGTGTACATGTTTACATAACATAGAATTGCTACTGTGTAACTAAAGTACATTCTTTGTATCTGTGACCAAACAAATTGATATTTCGATAAAGTGGTTCTATATATAAGATCAGAAATGGGCATGATGGTACATGTTCTTTGCTTATAATTGAAAAAGTTCAACTACGAGAATCACCATAGTAAAAATGTTAAGTACATATCCACTTGAGTGAAAAATACACAACTTTTATAAAAAAAGAAAAAAGAAAAAAAAAGAAAAAAAGAAAAGATGATGATGCAAGATTATCTTGGTTCGATTTTGTGATTCACATGGAGTTCTAATTGTTTTTACAAATTAAAGTTAAATTTTTATCATCTTAAAACCACTTTTATATGATTAGTTGTATATCTAATTAAATACATTACCTTGTGCATTTTGTTTCTTTCTTTGTGGCAAGGTGTTTATAAATGTGCATATTATTTGTTCCAATTAGAATGAAATAGTTATCATTAGGTGTTAGATGTTTATATATGTATGTTAACTGGGTGTACGTAGAAATGAACCTGGCGTACATGTAAGTAGATAATATAACTGAGCCTGTGAGTCTCGCGTGTTATATCTCTGTTCTGCCAATCATCTTGTGCCACCTTGACAAGCAGTTAGGAAGTTGTTAAGCACTAGTTAGCTCTAGTATATAAGCTGAGGTTGTTGTGTGTAATCATTTTAAACGAGATATTCATTCTTTCTAATATAACAGAGCTTTCAAGATTCTCTTCAATGGCATCAATAGCTATTGTTCAAGTTTTTGTTTTTCTTGTTATTTGTTAAAGATTTACATTAGGTTAGTCTATACTTTATAAAATGTGAATGGGACTTATTTTGCGCACAGCAACTATATGTACTGCCCACATGTACATGTTACGATCAAATCATTATGGCTTAAATAAATGATTTCGTCCATGCTAGCTTGAGGACCTGACGATTAAATAGAAAGTTAGTAAAAAAATAATAATAATAAATAGTTTTAAATTTAATATTTATATATAACGGAGGTTATAAATTAATTATATAAATTCAAGATTATAAAGTAAATGTAGGAAACATCTTCCTTTTATAATTTCACGTTTCTATTCCCTTGAATGCTCTTCTTTGTATTTCGTATTTTTTCTTGTCAATTAAATATCTTTTCAAGGGCTTTACTTTAGAGTTTAATTAAGAAGAAAAAAAAAAGAGAAAAAAGAGTTTAATTCTTTCATAAATTGGTTTAAATCGTAGTTGGTGTCAGTCGCCATGAATAAACTCAATCGAGTACATTTTTATCCTATTAATATTAAAATGAAGCATAGTGCAATCGTTCAAAATTCAAACCCATATAATATAATAAAAATATTATTTTGTCAGTGCCAAAAGCTTGAAGGTCTAATTAATACTAAATTAATAAAGTTATTGTAGCCAATAAAGTGCGCATTATATCTTCATATATTTTGCTTGATTAAATAGTAAATCTCAAATAGTTCAATTATAAGAATACAATAAAGGGAATGTTAGTCCTTCTTTTGGTTGGAAAAAGCAATACGATATAATTAAAGTACATTCACGGAGTCTTTGAGCATACAAAATGTTTGGTTGGAACTTGGAATAGGCATAACTATGTAACTAAAGTACGTTCTTTATGTCTGTGACCAAACAAACTAATATAATTTGATAATGTGGCTTTGTAACCATTGAAAGTAAGTCCTTCTTTGGATTGGAAAAAGCAATACGATATAACTAAAGTAAATTCGCTATGTCTGTGAGCATACAAAATGTTTGGTTGGATCTTGAAATAAGCATTACTATGTAACTAAAGTACATTCTTTGTGTGATAAAGTGGTTCTATAGCCATTCGAAATTATTTAATATATATATATATATATCTTTCTATGAGCATATAAAGAATGCTCAGAGTGCTGGATAATATTGAGCTTTTAGTTGGTTGTATGAATGAATTTCCCATTTCAAAAATAAAAAATAAAATTCAAAGTAAAGAAGTTTACTTTGTGACAGACAGCAAAACTTGAGAATTAAGTTTCTTCTATATGCCCTAGTAGCAACTGTAAAAGCTAGTCCCATTTTCAGTCCTCCAATTCTTCTAATTTTTCGAATTTGAGCAACTCCAAAACCATTTCTACGTAGACGTATAGATAAAAATTAAGTTAGCCATAGTTTTTTTTTTTTTTTTTAAGGACGGAGAGGGAGGAATTAAATCCAAAGAAAGTTATTCATATGTTGTATTTTAGAACAATAGTGAGACTTAAACTTTTGACGTCTAAGAATCAAGGAAAATATTTAATTATTCCTGCTAAAGGGTGGTGTTCAAGTTAAATATAGTTAATAATTTACTGGTTTTAAATTTTATAAGAAGTTTCTACTAAAATTTTGAAAGTTATATTATAAATCATTTTTCACTTAACCTGCTGAGAATCAATCCCAAGTTTCAAACACCTCCTCCAAGTAAAGGTCTCCTGTCGACAATTTTCACAATGGCGTAGTCTACCCATAATTCACCTTCCTCTTCATATCTGTGGCGAGGACCATAATTTAACTATATGATTGGATTGTTTTTTGTTTGTAAATTACCAAACTGATTATACATATAATTGATTGATTTGTTTATAGTGAAAGCCAAACCAAACGAAACCAACTGATTCTCACTCCTAATGCACATAAAGCTACGTACCCATAAAGGTTCTTTAAATGCAGGGGGAACCAGGATTTTAATCTTAGAGGACAAGTCAAACATATAAAGTCACATTGACCCCAAAAAAATACTAGTATTCAAAAAAATATATCAAAAACTAAATATAACACTGTTCTTATTGCAACAAATAAATTAACAAATGATATAGACTCCAACTTTATGAATCAAGATGTAACTTGTCACTCTTTTAAATATAAAAAATAATTTATATTGGAATGTTTATCAAATTTCCCTATAATTTCCTTTTCAACATACACTATCAAAGAGTTTATAAGAAAGTTATCCTTTTATCTTGTTAAAAAGTCTAATTTTAACAATACACATAATTAAAAACAATCTTTCAGTAGTAGCCGTTAACACAGTATGAATAAGTGCAAACACCATTTTTGCAATATATAGTCTTAATTGCATATATATATTTTGGTAATTTAATTTTTATTGTATTCACATTAATGATAAACCATATCAAGATATGATAACCTAGAACAACTTTATATAAATAAAAAATTAAATTCTAAATTTTCAAAATAAGTTTTGATAACAAATATAACTAATACTAGTTTTTTTTTTTCTTTTTTTTTTTTTTTTTTGGAGTGATAACTAATACTAGTTTCAAAAACTAAAAATATAGTCTAAACTAAATAGTAATATGTGCATTAATAGGAAATTAAATATTAAAAGAGATAGGTTTTATCTCCTACTTTAAATATTAAAAAAAATGTTGAATTAAAATGTTGTAATATATTCATAAAAAAAATATAAATGAAATAATAACTTAATAATAGTACTCTTAAAAAGAAAAAAGAAAAAGAGTAATAATAATAAAAAAGAGTGGATTGCATTGACCAGTAATCGTAATTAAACATATTAAATTAAAGCGGTGTCAGATGCACATACTTTCTGTATGCACTCATTACTTACAATAATGATGCGAAATGAACGATATTAATTCCTCAATATGTGATATTACCTGAAAAAGAGTGGGTTGTATTCGGTGATAATTCTTAATTAGGCCCACCAAGAGGTGTATTAAGTCCTAAGCTTGAGGGAAGGGCATTGCCCTGTGGGCCCTCCTGACAGCTTCGCTCTCGTTTAAATGGCGTAAAATTATTTATTTATTTATTGTAATTTTTTCCTATACAAGGTAATAATTATTTAAACAGAGTACATTTTTTTTTTTTAACTGGAGATGAAGAGACAAAGTAAGTGGGTTGATTTATCTCATCTTTCCGGGTGTCCCTGATATAGGGAATTGGAATGGAATTTTATATCATTCGAATTTCAGATAGAAATTATCTAGAAAAACAAAAAATTGATACTTCAATATACAAAAATATAGAATGTAATTTTAGTTCTCAAGAGCATACAAGCAAGAAACATAAAGTGTATTTATAGAATGCAATCCATTTCTTGATCACATCACAGGTACATGTAGTCAGATGAGTGAGCCTTTTTATTTCTGGAAAGTTTCCCGTCAATCCTAACCAACTCAATAGCTAAACTCAAGTGAGATGAGCCAGCATATGGATCAATACACACCCTGCATTTGATGTGTTGATCTTTATATGATCAAATTCTTCAGACTTGATATGTGGAAGGTTGTTAACTCTAACAATATGGAATGTAGAGGATATATTTGTTTGTTTGTTTGTTTTTTTTTTTTAATTTAATTTTTTCTTTTGACATCCGAATGTAAGTGTTGACTATTTGTTTAATTTAGTTGGAAATTTAGTTGGAAACATTAATTTCGAAATAAAGAATTCGACATTTATATCTTGAACTATTAATTATAATATATATTTTTTGTTATGATTAAAAAAAACCCCAAATTATATGTAATATTCCTGGAAAAATTTTTGATACAAAGTTATTTGTGGTTAACACTTATTAATTATGTACAAAAAAATTTCTTTTAGGTAAAGAAGTACAAAGAACTTTCAAAGGGACTCACCAAACACACAACCAGACGATGCACAAGAGACTATCCGCTTCACACCATTTATTTCGATCTTTGTTAATTTCTCAGAAGTTTTAAATCTTGTATGGAGTCATCATGATATCTATCACCAACGGTGTCATATGTCTCATTGTCGATTCATTATAAGCAAATTTATTATCTCTCTTCTCTTTCCAGAGTCTTCTCGCCGGTGGACACACTGTACAGTGTACATGTTTACATCACATAGAATTTCATATATATATATATATATATAAAGAGAGCAGATACTGATAATTTAATTTTAATTTAAATTTGTTTGTAAGATAGTGCATATGTGCCCATTTTATTAAAGAATTTTTAAAAGATAGAGATAATAACCTTGATTGATTAATTTCCAGATTGATAGGTAGGTTGCGTAGATCTTGAGCAGAACTGCATGACAAAAAGGTGAACAATTAAATTTGATGTAGAAATAACCAGTAATAACATTTATATATATACTATTTCAAAAAAATAACATTTATATACGATACTGTTTTTTTTTATATATGATACCATTAGTGGGAAGTCTATAGATTAATTAAAAATTATGTTCTCTCTAAGCATTTCCAAGTCCCTTTATCTTCCAATATTTATCCGGCAGCTTCTGCTTCTAAATTCCTGTTGTGTGCTAGCTTAACAGGTCGCTTCGAGCGTTTTGAAGGAGCGGTTGGAGAGGCTGAGGTTTCAGCAGGTCGCTTTGATGTAGTTGAAGAAGCTTTAGCAGGTCGCTTTGATGTAGTTGAAGAAGCTTTAGCAGGTCACTTCGGGGGGCACTCCAGAAGAGGAATTTTCCTCCTCTTGGTTGGAGCTTGCCCAGAGGAAGAAGCGGGAGCTGGAGGAACAGCTGTTCTAGAAGCACCTACTGGTGAGGTACGAGCTGGAATCGGTGCCTCTTCAACAGGTGTTGGAGCTGCTGGACTGGGAACTTGAATTGTTTGGGTAGGTGGAGATGGAACCCTTAGAGTAGTTGTTCGAACAGGGGAAGGAGTTGAATCTATTTGTACAACAGGAGCTTCCTGAGCTGGAGCTGTAGTTTCTGTCTGCAAGCTAGGGGCAGGAGCTGCTGTATCTGCTCGCGAAGTGGTGGCAGGACTTGGAGATGATCGAGGAGCAGGTGTATCCTCTTCCTCGACAGGTATTTCAAGGACAGAAGGAAGTATAGGGTCATCGTCCATGCTCCCTAAGTCCTCTTCAGGTCTTAGTAGCGGAGAATCCTCAGGAGGAGTAAGGCCATGAGCCTGGAGAAGGGCGGTGTCAAATTTACCACTGATGCTCGCTTCACTCGAGTTCGCGAGCACCTCGAGAGCCCTTTTTTCCTCGTCACTGAAAGGAGACTCGTCCATTTTCAACTCTGTAAAGCAAAATATTAAAATATATATATAGCTCGCTAAAGATTCCCCTCCGCATACCTGGTTTCAGAACGAAGCTGAAATTGTTAAGACTCATGAGAGAATGGCAAAAGACAAAGAACCAGCTCATCTTATATGCCCCAACGTTAGACTTGCCCTTCGCACCTCCTTTGGGCAAGAGTTTCTTATAGTCCGACGGACTAGCTGTGAGATAATAGATGTCATCTGGTTTTTCTCCCTTTTTTGTGCTCAAAACCTTGAAGCTGTAGAGGTGTTGGACGATTTTTGGAGTTGGGGAAGGAAGGCCATTTCTGAGGAAGGCTAAAGTTAACGAGGTCAGCTGTGCATATGAATTCGGTGTCAGCTGGAATGGCGCGAGCTTGACCATGTTGAGGAACTCGATCAGGTAAGGATGAATGGGAAACCTTAGACCGTGCTCGAGATGTTGGGTACTGACAGCGACGTACCCCCATGGAGGATAGCATGCATGGCTTGCGGGAATAGGTGACAATGCACGACAACCCTTAAAGATGTGAAATTGAAGAACAAGCCCTATTAGATCGAAAAGACCCAATGTAGAGGGATTGTGCGCGAATGTCTCGCGACTTTTTCTTTCTTTGCGAGCTCGTCGTTCTGCAGCCCGAGCCTCATCCAGCTCATGAGCCTCTCTACCTCGAGCTGCTTCATTAATATTATGAGCTCCACTTGAAGACATCTGTACAAAGGGAATATGTTTAGGTCGCAACGAACAGATTACCGAAATGCTAAAAAATTTTCTAAGTTTCCTATTTCGCAGATCGCTTATTCAGTGGGGGGCTCAATCTATGAAGAAACGATCTACGAGCTAGCATTCTACAGGTATCTAATCCAACAATTAGCATGCATAGCAGGCCACAAACAATAATCAGGTCTCAAACAAACATGCTACAGGATCAAATCAATAAAAGTTGAAAAGTCGTGTTCAACAAGAAACTCAGAACAGTAAAGATTCAACAATAACAATACAATGCATTCAAATCGCTCAGGTAGAAAACAAAGCGCAAGCATAGTGCGGCATCAACTCAATAAAAATAAACCAAGAATAGAAAACTTGAAATCAGAGAACAAACTTACCGTGAATCTTTGATGAAGGTGTGTAGAATGACGACTGGAAGTATCGATTTCGTGAAAAACCAGTGAGATTGTTGAGAAAACTTGGTGGCTTTGAGAGAAAGTGATAGATGAAAAAGAGAATGAAATGGCTCCACCAGTTTATATAGGTGGACGAGCTCGAACTCCAGCCATCGATCCAAGGTGCAACACGAGTAACAATTCTGTAATCATGTAACCGTCAGTTAAAAGACGTGTGCATTAAATGCGCGTGGCACGAAACGTGCCAGAGACGATTCAGTTATCTCCTGTATGACCGTCACGTGTCAGAGTTGATGGGATTGGATTTGAAAATACGCGAAACGGTAATCCAAGTTAGCTTATCAAAGAAGTTAGCTTTTACTAGCGAGCTCGAGCTCCCAATTAGCAAAACGAACTGAGAGCTAGGGGGCTAATGTTATGTGTGTTTTCTGGACTCACAAAATGAGCTTGTAAAAGCCTAATGAAGACCTAATTAAGTCAACCCAAATGTGAAGGCCCATCAGACAAGGCACAATTATCAATTCAAACCCAATAAGCTCTACAGCTCAGCTCGCCCCAGCGAGCTCTTCAGTTTGCATGAGTCAGCTCATTTCACAACTTAATTACAGTTCGCTATGAAGCTCGCTCTATATATATAGCTCGCTACTCAGCGAGGTCCAGCTCGAGGTCGCTCAAGGCAGTAAACAGTTAATATCAAATCTTCCAGATATAACAGTTACCCAATCTAATCTTGATTCTTTCACCAGATATGGAAGTTAATTCAAATTCGAACTCAGTCAACGTTATCTCGGATTTTATGGAGCAGATTCCTGATTTTATTCAAACAGATTAGGAAGTGTAATTAATTCATGATTCTCTTCCTATTTTATTACTACCAGATCTGTAACATTACTTCCCCTATAAATAGGGGTTAAAATCATTGTAACAAAGACGACATATTGAATAGCATACTGTCACTTTGTAGAATTTTAGAGAGACAGCCGTGGACGTAGGTGCACTCGCTGAACCATGTTAAAAATCCTTTGTTTTTTTGTTTTGTTCTGAGTTTTTTGCTGTATCTTTCTTGGTTTTTGTGCTTTCTCACATTGATTGCAGGTACTGGGCATTGAATTCTTGTCAACTCGATTTCAACGTCGATAGTTTGTGAAACAAATAATGTCCATATTGATATGTAGATCATACATGAAACTGCGTGACAACTAAATGCACAATGAATCGAATTCGATGTAGAAATACCCAGTGGCAACATTTATATATGCTGCAATTAGTGGAAACTCTACAAATCAATTAAAAATTATGTTCTCTTTAAATTTTTTAAGTGGCTTCTAATGTTTTGGTCTGATTAAGCTTAGACTTGTTATTTGCTATTAGCTCTTTGCTTGTTCTTTCTTTATACTCTTCTTTTTCCTTTTGATAAATTAAATTTTCCTAAAGTTGTATGTCTTCTTCGAATGCTAATAAATGCATCCGTCTGTTCAAGATGACAGTGTCTTGCTCATATATAAATACTCGCCTACTCCTCAGCAACGAAAAGGCTCGCACATTAACTTTTACGACAGATGGTAGTGCATCTACCATTTAGCAAGGTGATGGAGGTTTAATTTCCACCAAATGTAGTTTACAAGCTTATATGGTAAATTTGTTTTCTTATTACGTGAGTTGTTATTAACGACTACGAGTACTTGTGATTGTTTTGGATAGACCTTTGTTGGTGTCAATTGTAAAAATAGAGAAGAGGTCTCACCCATATAAGCTTTTCAATGAGCTATGTGAGATTCAAGCTCTCTCATCTACATGAAAGAGAAATACACAACCGACACAACGAAGTTAATATATCTAACTCTTAAATTCAGCATTTTAAGAAAATGCAACCCTCTGTAGATAAAAAATTGTCAGTGTTGAGACGAAAGGCAAATGGAAAAGTTTCTTCGCTTAAATTATTAAGAAAGTTCAAATAGAAAAATCCCATGGTAAAGATAACTAAAGTTAGTTGTACTCTAGTGAAAAATACATTAATTAAAGCAATAATTAAAAAAGTAGTCGGTTTCACAATAACATATATGCTACATAACTGTGATTCGCATGGATTGTAAAGATTTCATTCCTTTAAGGTCATGTTTGTTACATGGGTTTGGACTGGGTTTGGATAAAATCCAATCTAAACCCATGTTTGGTAAGAGCATGAGATTTAAAAAAATCAATCCCCATCTCATTCTTTTGTCCCACTGTAGTGAGTTAAATGAAACCCATCTTTTTCAACGGGGATAAATCAATTCCATCTCCCAACGTAAGATCCAAATTGACAGCAACGGGGTTGCATCAGTTGCAGCAGCTGGCGACGGTGCTCCCTTCACCTTCTTCTTCATCTAGCACTGCTCCTCCACCTTCTTTTTCGTTCAACACTGATTCCTCCTTCTTCATCTGGCGCTGCTTCCTCCGCCTTCTTCTTCGTCCGCCACTACTTCCTTCTCCTTCTTCTTTGTCTGGCGTTGCTTCCTCTGCCTTCTTCTTCGTCCAATGTTGCTGTCGAAGGTTTGTTCTTGGTCGATAACGGGGGTTTCTTCTTCCAAACTTACTATCAAAGGTTGGTTTATTTTAAAAATAATTTAATTATTTAAAATTAATTTTATCCAATCTAATATTATATCAAACACTTTATAATACTAATTTATTCAATCTCATATTATACTAACACATCACGGTACTAATTTATGCAATCTAATACTATTCTATTCAATCTCATCCAATCTCATGAAAATAATTCAATTCAATCCAGTATGCCAAACAAGACCTACCATTATATATATACACCCTTATTAAGATTAGTCAATAGTATATTGATTACCCTAAATATTGATCGCTAATAAAAATATGTGTCAGAACATTTAACTCAAATTAAAACTCATTCAAAATGATATAAGCTAATGATTTATATGCTACATGATCAACATTGAGCCGGAAAACTCATCCTAATTAAATGATATTAGTAAATGCACTTTTTGTTCAAAATATCATCTTGAACGACAATGGCAGGTATTTTTAATTATCACATGATGAGGGTTTTACCCAAACACTTATATTAACTACCTCAACTTTTTTTTCTCTAAAAGCAAACATTTATCAGCATTTTATTAATCAATTTAATTTATTTGAATTTATAAATAGGAGGAAACACTGAAGTATTTAATTAGTACGTTCATCAATGTAACTTAAGCCTCTTTCGAATGTAGTTAATAAAAGATATTCATAGACTAGCACCCCAAAACATCACAAAAAAGAAAAGGTAACAGAAAAAGATATGTTTCACGAGAAGATATTAGTTGCCCTTCTTCCTACCGAGTAGACGTTTCGAAACAGGAGAGAGACAGGGAACTGCTAAACGGAGAGGAAGATGCTCCCAAACAGCCTTGAATAAGTTCTTCCAAAAAAGTATGAAGGAAACAAACAATGGGAAGTGTGTTAGTGCCAACACACTCACAGGGAAGAACGCAGCACAGCAAATAAGAGTCATGGTCCAACGTCGACGCTTGTCCAAACGAATGATGAGGAAAACAGTCGAAGTGAACGCGAGCATGGTTGTCGCCACCGAAATGAATAGCAAGGCGAATCCAAGTGTCAGTCTTCTAGGCAGTGAGACACGAAAGTTGTCGAGCTCAAAGGGTGAAGTGAGGATGGAGAGGAATATAACAACCGATGTCAAGGAAGAGGACAAGGACACCACGTCCGAGATGGTGAAAAACAGGAAGACAGAGTTGTCGAGGAGGATTGGAAAACCATTGTTCTCATTGGTGCCACCGGGTACGGTGAAGGCAGCAGCAAAGACGACGGTTGCAACTAGAACAGCAACTGCGGAGCATGACTGAGAAGTCTCTTTTATCCATTTTTGTGCATCCTTAAGTTGTTTTTCGTGCTTCTCTTTGAACAGCTCTTCGGCAGTTCTATTTTCTTTGTCACGGTGTGTGGTAAAGAAGGACGGCATTATGCCTTCTACCATCTGCGTGTGCACTACAATATTAACCAAATAGTTCCAAAAGAACGTAAATTTTAAAAATAGTATAACTGAAATATTGAGTTGAGTTTTTCTTAGTTCATTAGCTTTTTAGTTCATGAAGGTATGCTCACGAACTAGCCATACTAAAAACCAACCCAATTTTCCAATACTATATATTATTAATTTTCTAGTGCTAGGGAAAAAAATTCATTTATATATTATCAATATTTTTGTAACTACAATAATAGTATATATTGCTCAATTCAAGCGATTCTCTGTCAATATTGATATTATATTAATCTTTTTATGAGATGACTTTGAGTTAGAACGATGTCTAAAAAAGAAAAAATATAACAATATTAGTCACTTTTCATGTTAATGTTAATATGTCATTAAATTACCAAAAGCTTTAAAAAAAAAGTTATATTAATTCAAAAATTATTTTAAAAATTATTCAAATAATAAATAATAAAATTACTGTTTTAATCATGTTGTCCTCCCCAATTTCCAAATTTATAATCATGGGAAACGAAGTTAACTTACGTTGAACCATTCTAACTCCTCCTGAAGTTCGTAGGCAGGACCAGGACGAGTACCTCCGGTATAGTTCTCGGTGTCTGCAACATGTTGTAAAACAGTGTAGCTTTGCTCGTCAATTCCCAGAATCAACCTGCTTGTTGGTATCTTCATATCTTTGACAAGCTCGAAGACCTCTCTTTGACGGTAGCTGGCGGTCACGTGTAATATGTTCTGCTTCTTGCGGTTAATGTGCTCAACTGCCTGAGGATGCACCTTGAGTATCTCCCTTACAATCTCTATCATTCCTGTTCTAGTTACTGCAAGCAGTGGAGTCTCCACTTCATTATTAGTCTCCACTTCATTATCTTCTATTTGAATCTGTGTATAACCCGGCTCATTTGCATGATGCGTCTTTTCTGTTTTCTGTTTTTCTTTAGTACTTGATCTATAATTAGCGATCGTGTCTTCTGTTGGACTTGTCTGCCAAGACTTATCGTGTTTTATTAGTCTACTGGCCAGTTCTAAAGCAAATTTACGCTTTCTCTTTTCTTTCCATATCTTTTCCACTGTTGGCCACCCAGCTGTACATATATAATATAATATATTACTAGATATATACATGTGAACTTAAGATACAGGAAAAACATAGTTTGTGTTCATGTATGAGAGAGAAATAGAACATACCTCTGATCAAATATTTCCAGAATGATTTGTAGATAGTTTGTGAAACTGTCGAAATAGTGCATAATATCAGATCATAAAAGTTGAACCTCTTGTAAAATTTGGATGATCTAGGTTTATATTTATTAGAATACATAATTTAGAAATGAAATTTGCATTTTCAATGATGGGATACCTTGTTTAAAATTATCACAACAATCACTATTCAAACCTATTATATACTTATAGAACAAATACAAATCACTTATCACATTATTTATTTATATTGAAGCTATCATCCTTGGAACTTATCACATTGTCTGTTTATACTGAAACTTATATTATTTATATAATATAAAATTTTATTAGATACATATATGTGAACTTAAGATACAGTAAAAAGTTTTTCCATATTTTGTGTTATGTATGAGAAAGAAATAGTGCATACCTCCTAAAAATATTTCTAGAATTATTTATTAATAGTTTGTAAAACTGTTTAAATAGTGTACAATCAAATCATAAAAGTCGAACCTTTTGTAAAATTTGGATGACATAGCTTCAATTTATTAGGAACATACTTTACAGATGAAATTTGTATTTTCAATGATGGGATAACTTATTTAAAATTATCACAATAATCACTATTCAAACCTATTATACAAAAAATATAAATCACTTATCACTTTGTTTATTTATATTGAAACTATCATCCCTGTAAACGGCAAAAGGCAACAAAGGATAACATAACAATAGGTATTAGCTAACAAGCTTTACAGATTTTCGATGGGCGGTGAGTATCCTTGCTCTGGCTGTCACCAGGTTGTACAGGTTCGTCGTCAATGTTTTCAGCATCATCATTGTTATCATCACCCATCGGAATGCCTGTAATTAAGAATTGTGGCAATGGACGTATGTATAATTAATATTCAAAAATAGTTCTACGTATATATAGTAACCCTCTCGATCAATTCACTTTTTAAAAAATAATTCACACAGTTTTTAGAATTTAATACGGAAATAATATGGTGAACGGTAGACATACAAAGGTAGACAAGTCTATGCCATAACTGCTTGCGATATTTACTATTGAAAGTACTGGTTCGTATACTAGTCAAAAGGCCAAGACTTGTCATGCCATTCTCGGTCTTCAATTCTGCTAAACCTTCATCCAAATTCAGTAACTCTAGAGCTGTCCCTGCATTGGAATTTTTTTTTTTTTCGAAAGCAGAAGAATTTAAAGTTAGTATTTACTAATCAAATTTCTAAATCTATATAATAATAAATAATCGTAAATGATTTTATGGATATATAGATAAAAACTATCGTGATCTTAATTGATAAGATCATGCATTCACGATCGTGATATCATCTGATGGTGTAGATCTGCTTCGTCGAAAGGTAGATCTCATCATGCCACCAGTTGTGGAGTTGGTATTTTAGAGGAAAATATGTTCAAATTGGTTAGGGGTATTTTGATCTCATCGATACCATTTGTCGGTAAAAATGGAAAAACTAATGGAAATTGGGTAAAAGTAGAAAGTGATTTTTGCAAAATGCTATTTCCAGCAATCTCCTCAAAAGATGAAAATGACACTGTGAAAGAATGTGCGTGTTGCAAAGAAAGATACGACAACAAAGAGAGAAATAGATGGATAGATACAGAGACAACAAATAAAGATTGAGAGACTCGGTAACGGTAATCATTTGTATTGCTGAGAAAGATGCAACAAATAGAGAGAGGAGAGAGAATGACCAAAGTGCTCCCCTCGGACAGCAGCATGGAGAATTGAGGTCTTGTCATCTCTAGTACGATGAGCTTCATGCAGCTTATTATTTTCAGTCACTTGATTTGGTTGAGAAGACAAGTATTTGACCACTTTCGTGCCCCCAAAGGATGCAGCTTTGAACAAAGGGGTCTGGCCAGACCTATTCCGCTTCAAAAACTGCTCTTGATCAGTAACGTAACCCTCTTCCACCAAAAGTTTCACAGCTGCAATATTACTGTTGATGGCTGCCTCGTGAAGAACCGTGTTTCCATATGCGTTGGTCGTGAAGACATCAGCTTGCATAGGTCTGTCAACGCGTTCGAGCAAACGTTTAAGTGGCTTAGTATCTTTGCTGTGGACTGCAATGTGAAATGCAGTGTCTTTGGCGACAGTCATTGGACATAAAATGCTAAATGCATTTTCATAGAAGAAATCTACCGCGGCATCCCATTTACCTTTCATCATTGCTTCATATGGCTCCTTCATGAAAGAAATGTCCATCACTAAGAGAAGGGTTTGAATGAATAAACCGAGAAAATGGGTTCAATTTTTTTCTGTAACACTAGATCTATTAGTGGAATGAGCTGTTATTGATGTGTCGGAGTGATAGATCATGATTGGTTGTATATAAAGTATCAATCATATATATATAATTCAATTGTGATCCCCGTTCTCATATGAGAATTGGGGTATTTTAATCTTTTCATATAAACCTCTAACAAGCATTTTTTCTTAAGGATGAAGTTCCAGTCAGATTCTATTAAAAGACATATCTAGACCAAATAATAAAATTATAATCCAAATAGTTATTCCATAATAATATAGAAGTATTCTTACTTATTTTTTCAATGAATTTGGCCAAACCCTCTTATCATAAGAATAAAGAATGTGGCATACAACCAACTCAATTAAGAGTTAGTTTTAATTGCTAATTAACTCTTAAATAAGTTTAAAAAAAAAAAATCTATGGATAAAATTTTCATATGTTGAGAAGAGAGCCAAAAAATATAAGTCATTTGCTTGAAACATTAACAAGTTTTTATTTTTTCATAGGGTTAATAAAGTTCAATTACAAGAATATCATGCAAAGATGAGTAAAGTTGATGTGTACTTGCAGTTTGAGTGAAAAATACATCACATATATAGCAATAACTAAAATGGTGATGTTACAAAATCATTATGGTGCAACCCGTGATTCACATGGAGAATGGAGTTGAAAGGGTACGATTTTTTATACTATGTGTATATACTGTAAAAGGATTTTTATATTTTTTTGTTATATATACTTAAGTTCATTAAAATATATTTGCTCAAAGTTGATTTTTCAGATAAAATTTGGATGAATAAATATGATATATATTATACTTTAGAAAGAATGTCCACATGAATATGGTCTTTTATAGAGAGTTATTTTTATGTATATGTTAGTTGAGAAATCGTCTCTGAAGTGGGCATTTGCATATATATTTTTTTCTTATATAAACAATAAAGTTCAAATATAAGAATATTATTAAATACATGTATGACACACATTGTAAAAACTAAAACGCTGATGATATAATATACATGCATACTTATAACTATTATCATGGTTATACAAAGCCGTTATTTGCATGAAGCTGGTAATTAAAGTCCAATTAATTTCTTTGTATATTACTAACTAGTGATGTGGATAAGTTAAGAGTCGATTCCGTAAACAAATTTTGAATCAAAATTATTAATATATTAAAAAAATGTTATGACTATATAGATAATGTACAGTAACAATTAAACTTTTAGGACAAAATATGCTTTATTGTTAGGGAAATGACTACAAATTATGTATCATAAATTCATAACTAGTAAGCAATCAACATATAATTAAATCATAGACTCCACTAAATTTTCGCTATAATATATTAAAATATAAATCAAATATTTATTCAGATGCCTAATATTAATAGATATAACAAACGCATATTTATCATATTAGCCTAGGAAATTACATTACATTTGTGCCTCTCTATAACTTTCAACTGTGCCAAGAAACCGATATCATTACTCTGCTTCTTTTTTTATTTCCTTTTCCTCTGTTTTGTGCTTGGTATCATTATCTTGCTTTAAAAAAAATGTAAAGCTCAAGTGTTACTATAGACAGGAATGTAATAAGGTAAAGTAAATATTCCTTCTGGTTGGAACCTCAGAAAACAATGTCCTGGTTGGAAAAGGCATTACATTCACACTGTTCCTAAGCATATGTATTTGCTTTCTTCATTTGTGTGTCTGTGGTGATTATATATGCTTTGCGTCAGATGGCTGCTATTTTAATCTAACCATTTGAAAGTTGAAAAAAATCTATGGCATTAATTAATCTATGTTTGCTCAAATAGTTCAATTATAAGAATGCAATAAAGGGAAAGTTAGTCCTTCTGGTTGGAAAAAGCAATAAGATATAAATAAAGTACATTCGCTAGCATACGAAATGTTTGGTTGGAACTTGGAATAGGCATTACTATGTAACTAAAGTACATTATTTGTGTCTGACCAAAACATTCAAAGTTGGTCCTTTTGAAAAAAGCAACACGATAACTAAAGTACATCGGCTGTGTCTGTTGTTAGACTATGATAAAGTGCATTATCTGGTGCGTTTAACAGCCGATTTAGAAGCACATGCTTGTCACGCAGTTGAGTTCTTTTTAACCAATAATAAAGTGATAAGTCAGGGAGGTTGTTAATTGTTAGCTATACCAAAACTGTGATTAGTATATAAACAGAGTTGTACATGTCTTGTAAACAGATTCTGGGATTCATTTTTCCCTCTTCCAATAACATGAAGCTTTCTTGAAATCTATTAAGAAACAAGTACCACCAATCACTTAAGTCAATACTCAGTCATGACCAATCACTCAAGTTAACACTCAATCAACACCAATCACTCAAGTCAATAATCAATCACCACCAATCACTCAAGTCAACAATCAATCACCACCAATCTCTCAAGTCAACACATGAATGGATTGCCTTGTATATTCCTCATTACAATTGTAGTTAGGCTTCGTTTGATACAGCTTCTCTAAATAGATCTATTAGAAATAGATATTTTAGAAATAGATCTTTTGGAAATAGATCATTTAGAAAAAAATTATTGGTTGTTTAGTTGTCAATTAAAAAATTTCTTTTAAATTGTAAAATGTTTGGTTAAATTATTTTTAAAACACTTTTAGATTATTAATTTACCAAAAATGGTATAAGAGAGGGGAGTAATATATTCATTCTAGAAATGTAATTGCTTCAATCTTAATAAAAAAAAAAAAAATAATCAATCAAACAACTAATAATTATTTGATGTAAATATATTTTCAAAACATAGATTTTCAATAAAATAAATGTAAAATTATTTTGTTTCTCTATTTTTTTTTTTTTTCAAAAGAGAACTGTTTCATAGATTTTCAATAAAATAAATGTAAAATTGTTATAATTAAAGTCACATCTAAACTAAGAAATCTATTATTAAAATAAGTGCACTTTAAACTAAAATTATTTGTGAAACATAAAAACCAATTACAACCAATTATAGTATATATATATACTGCAATTGCACTGCAACTGCAGTATATATATACTGTAATTTAGTGTATATATATATATATATTGCAGTGTAGTATATATATTGTAGTATATATAACTGCACTTTATATATATTGTAGTGTTCAATTACAGTATATATACATACCAATTACAGTATATATATATCAATGAACCATAATAATAAAACCAATTAAAATCAATTGCAATATATATATGTCAATGAACCACAATAATAAAACTAATTGCAAATTACAGTGTATATATATATGTATCTCAATAAACCAATAACAAAACTAATTGCAATATATATATATATATATATTACAAATATGACATATAATATTTATGATAATAAGATAAAAAAAATGTAATATCAACTAAAACCAATTGAAAAAAAAAAAAAAAACACAAAATATAAAAAACTTACCGGTTAGAGAAGAGTTATCAGAAGTTTTGATGAAACAAAAAGTGAATGAAAGTTGAGACTATGTGTTTATATTTATAATAAAAGTGTAATAGGGTTATAAGGGTTTAAAGAAATTAATAAAATAAAATAGAGATATATTAGACATTTTAGTATTTTAAAAAAAGCTCAAAAAGATCTACTTGGAGAAGCTCAAATTTTAAGCTTCTCCAAGTAGACCTTTTTCAGCTTTTTTAATTCCTCAAAAGCTCTACTAGAATGTCAACCAAACGATGCAAAAAAATCAAGTAGACCTTTTGGCATTAAAAAGTACTTTTAGCCAGTAAATAAGTTATACCAAACGTACACTTAATCACTTATCATATGTAACCTGTATTTTCCTGTACAAAGTATACTAAAATACACATGGATGAATTAATCTGGTTTCAATATTTTTCTCTCTTAGTTGTTTGAACTTCTATATGATATCAGAGCCAGGAAAGCTCTCATGAGTTTTTATTCCAACCTAGGTTTAAAATCCTTGTCTTACTTTACCCTTTACAATGAATAACACCAATTCTGCAACATCAACACTAGCTCAACCTTTAACAACCATTATAAATGGCTCACTTCCACCAAACAATTTGATTACAATTAATGCTTCTCAACTTCCTGTAAAATTGTCTCCATCTAACTATCCGTCTTGGAAGGCACAATTTGATGCTATTCTTTTTGGTCTGGATCCACTTGGATTCATCGATGGAACCAAACCTTGTCCACCTCTCAAAATCACCACCAATAGTACAAAAGTGCCCAATCCAGAATATAAGAGATGGCAATGGCAAGACAAACTCCTTTGGATTGGAATTGCAGCATCACTTAATGATAGAGAGATGCTAATGATTAGCTCTTCAAAAACTTCAAAAGAATCATGGGATTGTTTGGCTAAGTATTATGGCAACTCGTCATCACTTTGAGTTATGGGGTTAACTGATCAACTCTCTAGAATCAGTTATTGAACTCAATCAATTATAAACTATCTTGGCACCATTCTAGGTCTAGTTGATGAGCTTGCTCTCATCAGATCTCCTATCCTTAATGCAAATCTTGTATTTCACATCCTTAATGAACTTAGCTCAGAATATAAGGAACTTGTAGCTGCTATTTGTGCAAGAGATATAGTAATCTCTTTTGAAAAGCTTCATGATAAACTTGTTGAATATAAATCCTTTCTTAAAAGGGAGGAGAACAAAATTAATGGTGCCATGAGAGTGAATGCAACACGCTTCAATCAATCCAAAATTAGGAACCAACAGCAAGGAAAAAATAATTATCCACAAAACCATTCAATTAAAGTGGATAACAACATTTCAACCATTTTGGATAAAACAATGATGGTCAAACCAATAATTCTAGCGGAAACTCCAATGTAACATGTCAATTTTATGACAGGCAAGGATATACAGCCCATGAATGTTATGCTACCAAGCATCAAATAGGACTTCCTACTCCACCAAAAGCCAATCACACCATCACCGATAACAATCGTGGTGCAAGTACTAATTGATTGCTAGATACAAGTGCACCTCACCGTGTTACTTCAAACCTTAATAACCTTACTATCCGTCAACCATATGACGATCCTAATTATATTATCATCAGTGACGATTCAGGTTTGAACATCACACACACTGGTAATTCAACTCTCTCAACCATGTCTAAATGTTTTTCCCCTTCAAATGTATTATGTGTATCTTCTATAAAATAAAATTTGATTTTTGTTTCACAATTTTGCAAAACCAGCAATACCTCTATTGAATTTTACCCTTATTCTTTTTGTGTGAAGGATCTAGCCACAAGAGCACCACTTGCCAGGGGGTGGAGCAAGAATAATGTTTATGAATGGTCTAGCATAAGAAGAACTCAATCAATGGTTAAGAAAGCATGTCTTGAAGTCAAAACTACTCTTGATCGATGGCAGGATCATCTTGGTCATCCATCATCAAAAGTCCTTAGTCATATTTTCTCATCAAATAAACTCCCAATTGAATCAAGTTAGTAGAAATTCATTTTTTGTGATTCTTGTCTATGTAACAAAAGTCACAAGTTGGCTTTTAAAGAGTCTAGTTTAAAAAGTTATAGTCCTTTAGATCTACTGTACATAGAAGTATAGGGTCCATCCCTGATTCATTCAATAGATGGTCTATCCTATTATGTAATTTTTGTTGACCATTTTACCAAATACTCATGGTTGTTCCTTATGGCAAATAAATCTAATGTTTTTTCTATCTTTACAAAGTTTAAAGTCATGGTAAAGAAGTTTTTTAGCACATCTATCTATATTATATACTCTAATGGTGAAAGATAATATCAAGATTTAAAAACTATGTTTGAAACTGCTGGCATCCAACATTTAATTTCACCATCATATACACCACAACATATTACCTCAGCTGAATGCCATCATCGACATATTGTTAAGACAGGTCTTACACTTTTGCATTAGGCATCTTTTCCTCTTTCATTCTAGCCATATGCATTCAATGATGCTATTTACCTTATTAATCGTCTCCCCCACATCAATCATTGATAACAAATCTCCTGTTTACTGTCTTTTTCACACCAACCTAAATTATTCCAAGCTTAAAATTTTTGGATGTCTTTGTTATCCATGGCTCCATCCCTACACCAAACATAAGCTAGAACAATGCTCAAAACCATGTGTTTTTCTTGGTCACTCAAATCTCCACAGTTCATAAAAATAACAAAATCTATTTTTCATATCATGTTAAGTTTTTTTAACATAATTTTCCATCTTTGTCATCGTATACCAAATCTGATCGTGTCAATTCTCAAACAATTTTAACTTGGTCTACAGCCTCTAATTCACTTAATTCTCTTTTCTCAATTATTTCCACACCATCAAATCCTAGCATTAAACCTAACTCCTCTAGTTCACATGTTTCACTTGCATGTGTAAATCATGATAGCTCTCCAAGTCCATCATGCCAATTTCCCATTAAGTCCATTAAGTCAAAGTCACAAGGTCTTTCATCATCTCATGACACTCACTCTAGTGACTCCTTACCTTCCAGTTTCCACTTGTTGAGAATCTTCATATGATTGGCACCAAACATGACACACCTTCTCCTTTTTTAATGAGTGATAAACCTTTTGGTAATGATCTCTCTCACTCTACCTCCACTATCTCTCCCCCTACACTTGATGAACCATCTAATACTCACCATGATTATCATATCAAAGAATAACATTTTTAAACCTCTTACCTAA
>CM034469.1:27596359-27624118 GCA_019925255.1 Litchi chinensis | reverse complement strand
GCTGCCGTCGTCTTCTCGCCATTGCCGTCTCCGTTCGTGAGTCCGTGACCGATCATCCTCGTCGACTCGTCCATGATTTTTTTTTTCATTTTGTTTTTTTTTTTTTTTTTTTGTTTTTTCAGTTTTGTTTTTTCATTTTGCTTTCACCACTTTTTTCTTTGTTTTTCATATATATTTGTTTAGGGGTGGATGATGAATTGATGATTGAGAATTTGAGATTGATGAATGATGATTGTATAAATTATATTTGTTTAGGGTTTTAAACATTTGTTAAATTGATAGGAATATGAGATTATACAAACTATATTTGTTTAGGGGTGGATGATGAATTGATGATTGATGAATGATGATTATACAAACTAGATTTGTTTAAGGTTTTTAATATTTGTTAAATTGATAGAAACATGGGATCTAAATTATTGTGTTATGTGTTTCAAATTTCAAATCATTTAATGATATTGTATTCTATATTATTTGCTTTGTAACATATGTTAAGCTTAAGCATATTGATATGTACAAAAGTTTCCATACTTGATAATTAATGTTTGTTATATAAAAGTTTTCATGCTTAAACATTTGCTTGATGATTAGGTTGTTTTATATTAATCAATTATGGATAATGAATCTTCGGGAGCTTCCGTTACCCAATCTCTCAAACGGAATTCAGGTGATGTTGGATGGGATTATGGGAAGTTAGTTGATCCAAACGTTATGGAAAGAGTGCAATGCATATTGTGTGGAAAGATTATGTCTGGAGGGATACATAGATTGAAAGAACATGTGGCTCACATATCTAGAAATGTGGCTAAATGTTCAAAGGCCAAACCGGAGAATATAAATAAATGTAAAAATGCACTTATGGAGTCAAAAAATAGAAAGAGAAATACGATGATTGATGAAAAATTGAAGAGAGTAGAAGTTAATATCAATGAATCAAAAGAGATGGAAGAAGTAGAGGTAGGAGGGGTAAGGAAAGAGTCTCATTATCTTGGTCCAATAGATAGATTTACAAGACCTATTAATCCGGAGTTGTCACAAACTTCAAGGAAGTCAATGCGACAACAAAACATCAATGAAGCACTTTTTAAAGAGAGACTCGATCATGTGCACAATTGGGTAACAACTTGGATGTTTAATAGAGCCATTCCGTGGCATATTGTTATGAATGATGATTTCATGCATGCTTGTGAAGCAATTGGTCAATTTGGGCCTGGTTATAGGCCTCCAAATTATTATGAAATTGAAGAGCGATATTTGTCAAATAAGGTGGAAGAAACTAAGTTATTATTGAAAAGGCAAGAAGAAGAGTGGGCTAAAAATGGATGTTCAATTATGACGGATGCTTGGACGGATAGGAAAAGAAGAAGCATAATAAATTTGTGTGTGAATTGCAGGTATAAATTTCATGTAATTTATCTACTATATAATATTAGTTGTATATTATATTATTTAATTTATGTTGGATTAATATTTAATTATTGCAGGTTAGGAACCGTTTTCCTTTCTTCTAAAGAGTGTTCTGATGTAGCACACATTAGGCAACACATTTTTGAATATGTGAATGCATGCATTGAACAAGTCGGACCTACAAATGTTGTTCAAATAGTAACCGACAATGCTAGCAACAATATGGCCGCTGCCAAGCTTTTGAAGGAGAAGAGGCCAAACATATTTTGGACCTCATGTGCTGCTCACACCATCAACCTCATGCTTGAAAGTATTAGCAAACTTTTGAGGTTTGGCAAGTATATTGAGCAAGCAAAGCAGTTGACAATCTTCATTTATGCTCATCACAAGACCTTGGGAATGATGAGGTCTTTTACCAAAAAGAAGGATATAGTGAGGCCGAGAAAGACTAGATTTGCATCCGCTTTTCTTACTTTGCAAAGCTTGATGGACAAAAAAAATGCTTTGAAGACAATGTTTGGTAGTGAAGAATGAGAGAAGTGCAAATACTCAAAAAGTAAGAAAGGAAAATTGGCCTATGAAACTGTTATGAGTTTGGCATTTTGGAATGGTGTAACATGTTGTTTGAAGGTTTTTGCACCATTGATTAAAGTGTTGAGATTGGTGGATGGGGATCGAAAACCATCAATGCCTTGGTTATATAGAGAACTAAGAAAGGCTAAACAAGACATTAAAGAGGCCTTGAACAACGTGGAAAATAATTATCGGTCAATTATTGAAATAATTGACTCAAAAATAAAAGATCGGCTAGATTCTCCATTGCATAAGACGGCATTTCTATTAAACCCCTATTACCACTACAAAGATTCAAATATTTTTGATAAAACTGAGTTGTTGAATGGCTTTATGGAGTGTGTGGAGATTTTTCATCATGGTGATATAGCTTCTCAAGATGTAATTATCATGACCAAATGGCCATTGTATCAGATGAAGGATGGTCCTTTTGGGAGACCATTGGCCATTAGAGGATGTGACAGTGATTCTAAGGATCCAGGTAAAAAATCAAATATTCTAATTTATATAAATTGTTTTTAGTTGTTTAACTTGTTTACTAATTCCTATTATAGATTATATTTTTGACATTGTATTTATGAAAATATATCTTCCAATAACTAGTTCTATATTTGATTATGTTTTATGGTGTAGTTACTTGGTGGAGCATGTTTGGAAGTCACACACCTAACATTCTTAAATTAGCAAAAAGGATTCTTTCATTGACAACCAGTTCATCGGGATGTGAAAGAAATTGGAGTAATTTTGAATGGATAAGTGTAAATGTGCAATATCAATAACTTATTTTTAATGTTTTAAATTTTAAATATTTACTGATTTATTCAATTTTAATTTTTATATCTTTTGTAGATACATTCGAAGAAAAGGAATAGATTGAATACAAATCGATTGAACGATTTGGTTTTTGTTAATTTCAATTCACAATTATCAAGCAAAATAAACAAACAGGTTGAGAAGAATGTTGATGTAATACTAGCAGCTAATGCTGATGCTGCTGATGCACAAGGATGGCTTGTTCTAGGGGGTGATGATGATGATGAAGTAGGGGCCGGTTTGGAGAGACCGAGGCAACTTGATAAAGATGATTTTAATTCTGGAGAGGAGGAGAAGGAAGAGAAGGAGAGAGGGAAGAAGAACATTGATGTAGAGTTTGAGTCTGACAATGAACAAGTTATGGAAGACATTTATGGAGATGATGAAGATTGGTTACGTCATCCTTCTCGCCCTTAAGATTTTTAGGGTCTTAAGTCCTTAACATACTTTCATAAACTTTCTCTTTTGATGACTATTTTATTCTTGAGTTTTTGTTATGTTATTATTTACATATTATATATGATGTTGGTTGTGTACTTGTGCTATGTTATTATTTACATAGTATATATGATGTTGGTTGTGTACTTGTGTTTGAGAATGAAAGAAGGATGAGAGGTTTTAGGTAGTTTAGATATGATAGATTTTGAAGTGTTATTATTTTTGTGTATTGTAGGTGGAATTGTTGAAAATATAGTCTTTATATTGCCGAAATTTTAAAGTTGTAATTATGTAATTGTGTTGAAGTGGCTTTGAAGGTTGCATAAGATTGATTTTAAGAGTTTTTATGGTCATATGATTATATTTTAATCATACATAAAATTTTAAAATTTTATTTTTTACAGGTTTGACTGGGTTTGACCGTGGGTCAACGGGTTGACCGTTGATCGATGGTCAAACCGAGTACTTCCGAGTTGCCGAGTACTCGCTGCTCGCTGCCTCACCGATCGAGTAGCGAGTAGTGAGTTTTGGAACATTGGTTTTAACAAGCTTGATTAGTTTTTTTGTTGTTTTCCATTGAGCTGCTCTTTTTTTCGTTGGGAACTTCATAATAATTATTTATTACTTTTATTATTATTATTATCTTTTTTTTTTTATACAATATAGAAATTATGATTGAGATTATCGAAATCAATCTATATAAGATATTGATGATACGATTCAAAGGATTATTTTTAATTAAGAGGAATCCATCAATATAAGAATGAGATATTAATTCACACATAACAATAAAAGAACTATTATTATTATAATTATTATATGATATTATATTATTATATTATATATTTTGGATTTAATAGATGAATGTGGAATTTATGCCATATATAATGGGGATTGTTGATGCCTACCAATTGCGCTAGCAACCAAAGACATAATAATTTATAACGACTTACGAGTCATTGCAAGATATACAAATATCTAGGTCCAATTTACTATTGAGTTTCACACACGAAATAAGATAAAATAAGGTTTATCCTATATTGAAAAATTAAGATTTAAAAAAAAAAATGCATATCAATATGTACCACAACATTATATTGCTTTATCATATGTCAACAATTTTCTAAATTACTATGGTTGGATTTTGACAAGATTATGAATATAACCGAATCTCTCTCTCTCTTATAAGGTATGTTGCGTTCTTATTATTACTCAAATTTAAAACTATGATAATTAATTTAAAATTTAATTTAAAAAACTATTTAGATTCATAATCTTGGAGGCATAAATGCTTGTTTTGTCGATGAAAATTAATTTTAGACAGCCATATATAGAAATGATGATGGACCTCTAGGTCTAGAGATATAAAATCAATTTGAATTATCCTTTAACGATGTAAGTAAATAATTACATCTTGTATTAAATCGAAAACATTTTCAAGACAAATCTTTTCATTTTTCGAAAAAATTGATAATTCTTTTAATAATAAGATTCAATGATAATGGTTGGAATCTAATTATTATCAAATTGAATAAACACCCTCTACCATCAATCCAATTAAATAAAGATCCTCAGGCATCAAATTACTTTATATAGCGGTGACAACTTTTTATGTATATCATATCTACTAACCAATTTCTAATAAAAGGAAAAAACAAAACAAAAACAAAACAAAACAAAACAAATTCTACTTGCTATCTTTTTTTTTTTTTGTCGGGGAGGCGGGGGAGCCCGGGGGGTGGGAGGGTTGTGGAGCGTGGAGGATGTATGGCAACAGCGTATCGGCTATAGCTATAGATAGGCATTATAATATTTAATATTTTTTTTCCAAATTATTTAAATCCAGTAAAGATTGGCTATATCAGAAATCCCTTAAACGTTAATATTTTCATTAAATTTATTATCAAACTAAATAACTCTATATTAAAAGATAGTGGTAACATATGGCAAAAAATCTTTTCGTTAACAACATAAAATTTTAATAAATAACTTATATTAATTTTTTTTTCTAAACTCTCATGTAACCTAATAATATTGTAAAAATAAACAATTTTATTTAATAACAATACACACCATGTAATCTACAAAACATAATAATAATAATAATAATAATAATAATAATAATAAAAGAATAACTTCCAAAAATGTTTCACAACTTCCCAAAAAGTTTCATAACCCCATTTAATAAAGGGTATAAAAGGCTTTTTAATTTGAAAAGGGGAATGAAAATGAGATTCTCAAGTAAGGTGGGTGGAATAGGATTCCCATTCCACAGCCCTAAATTAATATAGGACCCACAATTTCATTCTCATTACAAAATGATTTAAAGTAAGTAAACACCATCAATCATTCATATTCTTCATTGCTATTCCCAAATCCAACAAGTAAATTCACCCTGAATTTTAACTTACCGATCAAGCTTGATAAGCTCAATTTTGTCAATTGGAAGGTGCAAGTGTTAGTTGCTATTCGAGCTCTAGAATTGGAAGATTTCATCACTAAAACTGTCTCAAAACCACAACAGTTTATTGTAGATCATGATGAGAATGGAGTGATTAAAGAAACTCGAGTCAATCCTGAGTATTGATCTTGGAAGCGAGTAGATTAGCTGCTTCTTTGATGGCTTCTATCAATGATCAGTGAAGGAATTCTTGGATAAGTAAATCATTCAAAGACCTCTCTTGAAGCTCAATTGATACTTGAGAAACTTTACACTCAACAATCAATTATGAGAGTCTTACAACTTAAACAACAATTGTAAACAACCAAAACGGAGTCATTGTCAATCAGTGACTATCTTTTGAAGTTGAAAAACATAGGTAATGCTTCAGTAATGGCTAGACATCCAATTTTAGATCATGAAATGATGTTAAGTGTGCTAAGTGGCTTAGGGCACTAGTATGATCCAGTGGTAGTATTAATTTCATCGTAAATCAAAACCATGAGTTTGCAAGATATACAATATCTTCTTATAATGCATGAGCAACGTATGGAACAACTCAACTCAGCCTCTCATGTCAATTTTGCTTCAAAAAATGTGAATGTTGCAAGCAGTTATGATGGAAATAAAGGTTTTAAATGAGCATATCAGGCTAGTAGGTGTTCAAATAGAGGAAGAAACGAAGGTGGAAGGACTGGTTTTGGCAGATGGAATAATCAAAGGGTGTTTTGTCAATTGTGCCAGAATCCAGGACATAAACACTTAAATGCTACAAAAGGTTTGATCAAAGCTGGTTTGGTAGCTCTAACACAGAAAATCAACAAGGAGGCAACTTTAACAACAATTTTAACAATCAAAATGCAGCTCCAGCACAAGCTAATATAGCACAACACTCAACTTACATTGTCCCACAAAATGTGGTCAACGATCGCTCATGGTATGTAGATAGTGGGGCCATAAATCATGTCACAGTTTATTTACTAATCTTGCAATACACTTAGAATATAAAGGGAAAGAAAAGCTTGCTATTAGTAATGGTAAGAAGCTTTCTATCCTTCATACCGGTAGCACTGTTTTACATACAAATTCTAAGCCTCTTAGATCACTAAAGCTTAATGAAATCTTACATGTGCCTAGCATAACAAAGAATCTGCTAAGTATATCAAAACTAGTAAAGGACAATGATATTATAGCTAAGTTTGATGGAAGTTCTTGTGTGTTTAAGGACAAGAGAATAGGGACAATTTTACATAAAGGAGCTCCCAAAGATGGGCTTTATAGTCTTAGATTGCCTATTTCAACTCAAGAAAGCTACAAAGCTTCAAGTGCTTTTAGTATTGCCTCAACAAATTTTACTTTTAAACCTCATGATTCTACTTTGATAACAATACATAATGTTAGTACTAATAGTAGTAGGAAAGATGGCTCATCAAATAATCATTGTATAGGAAAGAATAAGTTTGATGCTCAACTTGCTACCAAAACTAACTCAGGTTTGTGGCATGCAAAGCTTGGCCATCTAGCATTGATCCTACAAAAGGTTCTAGGCTTTTTGAATTTTAACCTTGATGTGAAGGGTATACCATTTTGTGACTTTTGCAAGATGGGAAAGTTTGCATAGAATCCCCTTTGTAGGACATGATATTGTTTTAAAGAATATTTTTGGAATAATATACTTAGACATTTGGGGTCCTTCACCTTATTCGTCTACTAGTGGCAATAAATACTATATAGATTTCATTGATTATTGGTCAAGATTTACATGGTTTTATCTTATTAATCTAAAATCTGAAGCTCTGTAAACCTTTATTAACTTCACAAAGTTTGTTGAATTGCAATTCAATAAGAAAATAAAGGCAATATATACTGATATGGGAGGAGAATATGTTGCTTTTCTCCTTTATTTAAAATGTCAAGGAATCCAAGCTAGGTTCTCTTGTCCCTACACACATCAACAGAATGGTGTGTCTACAAGGAAACACAAACATGTAATTGAAACTGGGTTAACCTTGCTTGCTTATGCAAGGATGCCATTAAATTTCTAATTTAAAGCTTTCTCCACATCTATCTTTTTGATCAACAATTTGTCCTCAGTAGTAATTGGGATGATCTCTCCTTTTGAAGAAGCTATTTCACAAGAAACCAAACTATGCATTCATGAAGACCTTTGTATGTAGCTGCTTTCCCTATTTAAGGTACTATTCTCAGCATAAGCTTGATTTTCATACAACCAAGTGTGTGTTTGTTGGTTACAACCCTCTTCATAAAGGGTATAAGTGTCTTCATCCATCAAGAAAGGTATACATATCAAGGCATGAAAAATTTAATGAACTTGAGTTTCCTTACTCTTACCTTTTTTTACAATCTACTGACACTCAAGCTACCTCTTCTAGTTTACCATTGTCTTTATTGTAGTTGGCTTCATCTCAAAGTGCTATTACACGACTCTATGCTAGACTCAAGTTCTGCTAGTGCAAGTTCTAGCTCTAATGCTTATGCTTAAATTCAGAAATCTTCTTTACCAAGGTTAGTGGTGGATCTCTCTAATCCTAATTCCATGCAACCTACAAATCTTCATTTATTGTAAAAAGAGGCTCTTGCAGCACCTAAGTCAGTACATCTTATGCTAACCAGGTCCAAAACCGATGCCTTACCATTAAAATCTATTGCTTGTGCTTATACAGCTTCATGCTCATTTGAACCAACATTATTCAACAGGCTTTTGAGGATCCTAAATGGTTAAAAGCAATGCAAGAAGAGTACAAAGCCTTGATGACAAATAATACGTGGACTCTTATACCCTTCTCTTAAGATATGAGTGTACTTGGTAACAAATGGGTGTTTAGAACCAAGTACAACCCAAATGGAAGCATTCTAAAACACAAAGAAAGGTTAGTGGTCAAAGGGTTCCATCAAACTCCTGGCCTAGACTTTTTTGATACCCATAGTCTAGTTATTAAAACTTCTATTATAAGGGTTATATTTACTCTTGCTTTTTCAAGAGGTTAGGATATTCAGCAGATAGATGTGAACAATGCCTTCTTGAATGGAGAGCTTTAAAAGCAAGTGTTCACACATCAACCTGCAGGATTTGAAGATGCAAGTAAGCTTGGTTTTGTATGTATGCTAAATAAGGCTTTATATGGCCTAAAGCAAGTTTCAAAAGCTTGGTTTCACAAGTTGAAGACAGCCTTATCAAGCTAGGGATTCTAAGTCAGATGTTTCACTCTTCGATAAACATCATGGCTCACATATAATTTTACTTTTAGTCTATGTTGATGACATCCTAGTTACAAGTGATTATTATTAGCAAATTCAACAAGTTATATCAAATCTTAGTACCAACTTAGCTCTCAAAGCACTAGGGTTAGTAGGTTAATTCTTAGCTTTGAGGCATTTCGAAATCAATCTGGTTTGTATCTCACATAAAACAAATACATCTTCAATTTGCTGTCAAAGACCAACATGCTAGCTAGCAAGCCTTGTTCCTCTCCAGTCAGCACTAGCAGTAAGCTATCTCTTCATGATGGTAAACATTTATGTGATCCAACTTTATATAGGAGTGTCATTGGTACTTTGTAATACTTAACACACACCAGACTTGATATTAGTTTTATTGTTAAGAAACTGATTTAGTTCTTGATCTCTCCTACCGTCACACATTGGCAAGCTTGTGAGAGGGTCCTTAGATATCTCAAGGGTACTGCAAGACATGGTCTTGTGTTTAAACCTTCTTCTCACATTCAGCTGTAGGCCTTCTCTGATGTGGATTGGGCAAGTTTTGTTGATGACAAGAAGTCTACAAATGGTTGTTGTGTATTTCTTGGTAATGGCTTGATCTTTGGGAGTTCCAAGAAGCAAACCTTAGTGGCTCACTCAAGTATGGAAGTTGAGTATAGATCCTTGTATCAAGCCTTTACTGAACTTATTTGGCTATAATTTTTACTTACTGAAATTGGTCTTCCTTTTCTTTACTGCCCAATCCTTTGGTGTGACAATACAGGTGCCAAAGCCTTAGCTTATAACCTAGTTTTTCATGTTAGGACAAAGCACATTGAAGTTGATATGCATTTCATTCAAAACAAAGTTGCCATCAGACAATTAGAGGTTAGATATATTTCAACAATTGATCAACTTGTTGATCTGTTTACTAAGCCCCTTTCTGCTAAATAGTTTCAGACATTATGTCCAAATTGAAACTGGTAAATACACCTCTATTCAATTTGAGGTGTGATGTAAGACTACCTAATTCTAACTCTCAAAACTCTCAACATAAATTTCCTTTAATAGCCTCAAGTTCTTCAGGATCAGCTACAGTGCCTTCAGCTCAAGCCATTCAAGCGACTTCAGTCACTCACAATCAGCAGCCAGTAACAAGTCTGGCTTACTTAAGTAAAGAAGCTGCTGATAAGTTCGATGAAGCTGATAAAGTTAATACTTATTAGCTGCCATTTAGTTAGCTTGTTGAGCAAGTTTATTATTAGGAATTTGTTATTAGATTAATGGTTGTAAATGATTTAGTTATGATTGTATGGTTAAGATCAAAAGCTCTAGCTTGTATATAAGTATATTCTTAGTATTGCATCAATGAATGAAAAAGAAAAATCAAGAAATTTCTAGATAGTTACCTATGCAAAAAATCACAATTCCTCCATATAAGCAGAGCTTGAACTCTACTTTCTTCAACATTGATTATTAAACCAACTCAACCATTATCAAATCAAGTTTTCACATCCTTGACCTTTGTAGTTATGTTCCTTTTCATCCTTGTGTCGCCTTTATTGCTACTTGACTTCCACCACACTTTGCCTCGGACACTCACAATGGGATTCACCTTTCTCTTCTTGTCTGTGGTAGCGACCATGATTGTGTTCACTCAACGGTTTTTCTCACCATTCATTGTTTAAAGCAGTGAAGGTGGTTCAAGGCTTTCTACTTTAGTTTGGTCTCCGTTATTGTCAACATTTTTGCAATGATTCAATTTCCTCTATACGTTTCATTTTGGGAAACTTTGGTGAAAATCATAATGTTGTCCAACAAGGTTATTAAATGTGCGAAATTATGAAATAATTGCCTTTTGTTTTATAATCTTATGTAATTTTACATTGAAAAAAGTTGTTTTTAATTAACAAATGACTTCAAAAGTGGTAATAGAATTAAATAGTATTCAATTGGTGCAAATTATATTAAAAAGTTAATAAATGAATATTTCATTCTTTATCTAACAATATTAGATGCACCACCATTTAGCGTGGTCTGGTGGTGAGGACCATTCAATTTGATAATATTTTAACTTAACATAACTTCATCGTAAAGAGCTTTTATTCAACTTTGATCATGTTCAAAATTTGAGTCACTGGGGTTGCAAGCTGGAATTGGTGATTTTTGAAAAAAAAAAAAAAAAAAAAAAAAATCAATACTGGATGCAACTTTAATTCTCACCAATTAGATGCAGAAAAACAAGATTTATGTTTAAGGGTTGTTTATTTCTAGAACTTTATGTAATTTTTATTTATTTTATTTTAATAAATTAATCTATTTATGGAATTAGGTGCACATGATTTAAGCTTTTGCCAATCTATTTTAAATGTGATTTAAGGTTTTGCCCAACCAACTGAGATGTTAGGGTCCGTGATCGATGAACGCTCCCTCAGCTTGATTTATTTATAAAAGGGATATTTATAATTTGTCCCCAATTTTTGCTCCTAATATGAAAATGGTGTCCCCTATTTCATAAATAGCATTTTTACTCCTCGCCATTATGGTCAATGTTAGAACAGGTGACTCTAACACATGTAGAGCATAAAATGACCTATTTATCCCTCTTATATGAAAAATGTGATTAAAATAGATCTCCACTGTCCATCAAAGTTTTGATGGATGGTGGGAGATCAAAATTCACTTAATAATTATAAATAATAAATAAGAATTAGATATATATATATTTAAAAAAAAGATCTCCATTGTCCATCGTATGATGAACAATAGGTATTAATATAAAAAGAAACTTTAATATTTATATTTGTTTACAAAATTAATTTTTATTTTTTTTTTTAAAATAAAGACAATAGATCTCCATCATCCACCTATAAGATGGACACTAATTTAAAAAGGAATATGAATAAAAAGAAGAAAAAAAATATTTAGAAAAAGAGAAATTGAAAAAAAAAAAAAAAAAAAGGGCCAATTGAAGATCTACGTTATGAGCCCATATCTTCAAGTTGAAGATTTTGAGCCTAGATCTTTTTTTTTTTTTTAAATAAATTCTCAACTTTTTTTTATATTAAATCTCAACAAATTGTTGAGAAAGGAAAAGGGAGAAGAAAAATTCAATTGAAGATTTGTATGTTGAAGATCTAGAAATGAAAAAAACATTTAAAAATGAAACAAAGAAGTGGGAAAAAAAAAAAAAAAACCAAAAACTTCAACATTGAATCAACAACCCAGTCACAACCCTTCACAACCAATCAACACAACTAATTTTCAATCCAACAAAACCAAGCTACACAATATATATATTAAAAAATTATCTTCTTCATCTGGGTATTGGAACCCAGATAAAGAGCCAAGATGGTTTGGAGAGCATGGAAGGAAAAAAAAAAAAAAACAGAGAGAGAATAGGAGATAGAGGGAAAAGTGATTGAGATGGGCTGAAGAGAGAGACGATGACTAGGTTCACAAACCCAGAATCTAACTCACCCATCGCTAAGGGTGGCAATTTGAAACCTAACACAATGAGTCGATACAAAACCGACATGATTATTAAGGATTAGGGTTGAACATAAATATATTAGATAAATAAACCAGTCAATCACCTAACCCATTTAATAATGGTGTCGGGTTCGTGTTTTATTAATCGTGTCACAGGTTGACCTATTCAATAAGGGTAAAAAAAGTAATTTTATATTAGAGGGGTATTCATGTAGTTTTAGTCGTAGGTATATATATCCTTTAAACCCTACCTAACCAGACTTCCATTCATTTCTTTATCTACCAGCAGCCACACCTACACCATATGGCTACACCAGTCACCCAATGTATCTCTTTATCTCTACAAATCCTCCATTTAGCAACCACACTTATGCCAGTTGCCGCGTCATCATCATCATCAGTTTGTTGTCTATCCAACGTTAGCCACACCCACACGGCCACGCCAGTCACCACGTCGACACATCCTCCATCCAACTCTTCTAGGTTTGTTAGATGTGTTTCCGTTTTGTTTTGCTTTTTTTTTTTTTTTTTTTTTGGGTGAATTTAGATAGTTGAGTTGTGGAATATTGTTTTGATTGTTGAGTTGTGGAATTTAGATAGAAGTATGATGTAGTTATTGTTGATTCATCGGACTCTATTGGTATGTTTATATTATTCGATTCACTTACGCTTTCAGTAACATCTTTATAATATATTTTTGATTAAATGTTACATTGAATGTATCTTGGATTGAGTCTAAAAATATTAATTTGGTGGTTCTAGAGAAAAAACATCATTTTGTTTGCTTTGTTTTATGACTTTTGCCAAAGCGTTGTTGAGTTTCTTTGAATGTTTTCTTCATACCAATTAACCTAAGAATTTCAAAAGGCTATGCTTTATGTGATTTACTTTTTTGAAAATTTGCAAAGGTTTATTAATAATTTCCAATTTGCTTTCCTTCTCCTAATTTAGGTCCTGCCGAAGAGCTTGTGTATCTCTATTTTAATTTTTTTTAATTATATGCATATTAAAATTTAAATGAATTAAATATAGTTAAATAGGTTATAAACGTGTCAATTAAACCGGGTCATTAAATGTGTCAACTAAATGAGCCATTAAAGGTGCCAATAAACGAGCCAATAAATGTGTCAATAAACGATCTGTAAATAAACGGATTAATCGTGTCATTTTCATGTTGACCTATATATAATTGTATCATGTTCATGTTGAAGGGGTTTAACCCATTTATTAATTGTGTCGTGTTCTTGTTGTGTCAAAAATAATCGTGTTATATCAAACCTGACTCGGTAAACTGGATTGCCATCCCTTCCCATCGCTGGTGATCTCTTTTCCCTAATGACCTCCTCTTGTTTGTACCATCCCTTCATCCAACGTTGCTTCCTCCCAGACCTCTGAGAAGGTACCAAAACGACAACCATTGATGATGATGACTATGTCCAGGAGTCCATTGCCATCGTTGTCGTCTCAAGTCCTCTCACCTCACCCCCTCCCAAATTGCCACCGCTAGCCTCTTCACCTCTCTAGGCTTCTCTCTCTCTCTCTCTCTCTCTCTCTTTTCAAGTGTTTTATTGATGGTTCTAAAAAAATTGAATGTTTTTTTTTTTGGGGATTTTATTGTATAAACAAAATGGGCTTTGTGTGAGATGAGGAAGATGATGGATCTAGGTTGGTTCATTTGGTGGTAGAATTTCACATTATGTGATACGAATATACTATATTTATGATAAAAGATATTTCCAAATCCTATGTAAAGCAATAGAGTGAAATAAATTAATTCTATTTAGAAGCAAAAGAGAGGTATAAAGATGCATGCCTCTTGATGCAATGAATTGAAATAATTCAAAATGATTTGCTTGTTATTATGCATGCATTCAAGGTTACAATATATGTTATAATTCGGTTCAAGGAAGAAACGCAGATTTATCATCTGCTAATATTTAAAAGAAATGATATAATCATGTAGATGAAATCTTTACATATATATTTTTTTTTTTAATATTTTATTTTTGCAAATAGTAAATAATAGTTTATGTTTTAAAAACTGTCGTCTAAGTTATAAGTGCAATCACTTGTGCTTTCAGTGGTCAATTCTACAATTGTGGATCTTAATTTAACCAATGCAATGAAACATTATCAACATGCTGGCAAGATGTTGTGTTTGGTATTTGGGCACTTCAAAGGAAAAATAACAAAATTGAAAAAAAAAAAAAAAAAGCAACATTAACCTCTATTATATATATATATATATATAAGTAATTTTACCATTAGTACTTTCCAAATCAGAACTTGGTCATTAATTTATAGAAAGATCAAGGAAAAGAAAATGATACAAAAACCAATTAAAAAGAATGTTTGATTTCCATCGTCTAGATGGATAGTGGAGATCAAAATAAAAATTGAATATATGAACAAAGAAAAAATATATATGAAAAAAAAAAAAAAAAAAAAAAAAAAAAAAACAATCATCTTCGTCATCACAACCAAAACCATCATCTTCAAAAAATAAAGAAAATTTAATTTTTTTTTATTTATTATCTTCATTTATCATTTTACCCTTCCACCCCTAATAGTAAGGGACGGAATTGGTAATGGTGGGGTGTTGATTCTTTATTTAATTAAACTTTGGGGACACAAACTGCTGATTACGAAACTAAGGGATGCAATGTTGAATTATGTAAAATGTTGGGGTTAGATTATAAATATTTCTTTATAAAAATTTTAAAAAAAAATGTAAACTTAATCCCATTTGAGAGATTATACACTAACATTTGTTGCTTAGTAATTTCATTTGAATCCTGGCATCCACTATTCTTAGTCTTAATTTTTTGCCGATCAAGAAATATTTTCACATTTTAAACATTATGAAACCCCTCCCACCAAGAGTCTATAGATTAATTCAACAAAAGGGTGTCAGAGTAATTTTAAAGTATATGCAATGATCGACCTTTAAATATTTGATTCCTTTTAGTTTACTAGCCAACAAATGAATACTTAATTAACCTTCTACATTTGTACTCTTAGAGATTATAAATTCAAATCACGATCCTTCCTCTAAACTTAGAAATTATTGTAATTATTATAACAAAGAAATCTATACTTAATTCTTAAAAAAAGAAAGTGTAAATACTTAATATTGTAACATGACCATCCGTGCAACAAAAAAAAAAAGCCTTTTATTCATCAAAAATTCATTCAAAAGTGAAACTCTCAAAATAGAGCAAATAGTAGGGATAAAAAAATGGATATAATAGTTTACATCTTTGTATATGAACTGTGAACTTGTAGAATAATATAAGAGAATATACAATCTTTCATATTATTTAAAATATTTGAATCCAAAGGTACACAAACATCTTTTATTCGCAAATATAAAATTTAATAAAAAAATCCTAGAGATATTATTTTCATCCAAATAAATAGGTTTTTTTTTCCTATGGCAAAAATTACCTTTTTTAATGTATAATCAAGGAAAACTAAATTGATAATTATTTAAATTGTGATGCTATTGACATTAAGAATCTATTCACATTCCGTTTTAATATATATCAGTTTGGGAAAGGGAGGATTTTAACTCTGCACCTCCACTTTATTTTTTTTTTTTAAAAAAAGTGGTTATCAAGCTATGCCTACTATCACAAATAACTATATTTTACAACAAAATAAAGTGCTTTTCGGAAATTGAAAAATTTAATTTCTTATAAATTTATAATGAAGTATACTTAGCAAAAAAAAGTGTACAAAAAAAAAAAAAAATTACAAAGTAGAAAATCTCTTATTTAAATAACAGAATAATAACCGTTCTCATTATTACAATTTATTTGAAGTAAATTTTACTCAAGAGAACTTTAGACACACAAATAAGAGAAACAAATTAACGATGGATAATTTTGGAGTAAGCAAAAGCTCATATTTTTATAACTTTTTCTTGGTTTCTGGGGGTGGATTACTAAGTTCTTGAGATAGCGAAGTACTTAGTGCCAAAGTTCAAAAAGAACTTCCAAACTCTCATGAACGAAGCAAACAACGGGAATTGTGTTAGTGCCAACACACCCACTGGCAAGAATGCAGCACTGCATATGAGAGTCGTGGTCCATCGTTGACGTTGGTCCAAACGGATGACGAGGAAAATTGTCGATGCAAATGCAAGCATGGTTGTTGCCACCGACACAAAGAGCAAGGCAAAACCTATAGTCAGTCTTGTAGGAAGCATAGTATGAAATGATTTGAGCTCAAGGTGCGATGTGAGGATGGCGAGGAACATAACAATGGCGGTCAAGGAAGATGATAGAGCGACTATATCCGCAATGGTAAAAAATAGGAAGAAAGGGCTTTTGAGGAGGACTGGCTGACCATTAGCAGTACCACCAGGTAAGGTGAAGGCAGCTGCAAAGACGGCGGTAGTTACTAGAACAGCAACCGTAGAGCACGACTGAGCAGTATCTTTTATCCATTTTTGTGCCTCCTTGTGTTGTTTATCATGGTGCTCTACAAAAACTTCCCATGGAGTCATGTTGTTCTTAGCAGGGAGCATGGTATAGTAGGATGGCATTATGGGCTCCACATTCTGCGTCCATAAGGACATAAAGATAAAATTAATAATAAGTGATTTAGATTCGATATTAAATGTATAATACGTCATGTCATTTTGGGATAAAAAAAAAGTCAAATAACTAAAAAAAAAAAAAAAACTAAAAAACAACCTTTAATGAACTCTTAATATTCGTTAAAAAATAAAATTCTGTATCTAAAACGATAATATAAGAATTATTCATATATTCATTCACATTTAATTTATTTGGTAATTGTATGGTGAAGGCTTCGCAAGTGTAGGATCCTAGAATATGTTATAATCATATTGTGTATACCCTTATAAATATATATACACATATAGATATATATATTTAGATATATATATATTTCTGAACAAAACGTAAATAAGCTAGGTACAGTAAGTCTCACATAGAACCACTGTAACTCCTCTTGCAGTTGGTAAGCAGGACCCGAGTACGTTCCTCCTTTGTAATACTTTGTGTCTGCAACACTGTGTAAAACGGTGTAGCCGTTTGAATCAATTTGTCGGGCCAACCTGAGCATTGGTATTTGTTTTCTCCTCACAAGATCGAAGATATCCTTTTGACGGTGCATAACAGCCATATGCAATATGTTCTGCTTCTTATGGTTTATATACTCAAGTGCCTGAGGTTGCTGCTTAAGTATAAACTTGACTAACTTTTCATTTCCTGTTCTTATTGCAGTAAACAATGGGTTTCTAGATTTTTCCTCTCCTTCATTTTCTACTTCATCAGGTGGTCTACCTCCATTACTGAATTGCATCTCTCTTTGGTCCCACCATGTACCTTTCTTTATCAGTATCTTAGCAAGTTCGCAAGCCAAATAATATTCTCTTTTCTCTTGCCAGAGCTTACCTACTACTGACCACCCTGTTCATGTTTATCGTTTGATAACAATTTAAATATTTACTGTTAAATGAACGTAAATTTGTTTGCAAGAAGTGCTAATAAAGTGCCCTTCATTAAAGATATATGTAAAGATAGAGACAATACCAACAAGCACGTTCCAGAATGATACGTAAATCTTGTATAAAACTGCGAAAAAAAAAAACAAAAATCAGTTTGATAATAGAAATACCTAGCATATATCATTAATTATACGCTGCAACAAAAGAAGTTGGAAATTTTTGAAAAGTGAGAGGAGGTTTGGGCTCCTCGTTTGAAATGCATGAGTCCTTAAATGGAGGTCAACAGTACTAAGAGGAGAATTGCAGAAAAGTTGGCAATTAACTATTACCTTTATAGATAGGGCCACCCTCTCCATTTTGTACTTCTATTGCACGAACACTACCAGTTGGAAGTCCTGTAAATTTCAAGAATTAAGTTTAGACAATTAATGAGATTAATGGTTTTGGAAACAATAAAACAATTAATTATAGTACGAATAAAGTCTAGAGTATGTATATGATGCACAATGCATTTCTATTCAATTTGTATGTATCACCCTCTATTTTAGTTTTTATTTGAATAAATGTTATTGATATGGTTAATTGAAAAGTACATAAATACAATGAAAAAGCGATTCTTTTTCACCTATTATTTTATATGATTTGAATCTACAGCTTCATTCATGTAGATGTACGAGGAACTTCCATATGCTAACTCAACTTTTGTCAATAAAATAATGATGACAAAATAAAGTATGATAAAAAAGTGATATTGGCCATAATTAATAAATGATGATGTAATGATGTAATTATGACCCTGAGTATAATTGAACTTATTAACATTTGATACTTCTATGAATTAATTAGTTATACGATGATGGGATACAATCCGAGTGATATGGTTAGGGAGGTCTTACTTAACTATAGCATATAAACTCATTTAATTAAATAATAAATAATATAAAATCATTTAAATTAAGAAAAGATTGGCCTGCTCCTATTAAATTGAGGAGTCCTTTGTGGACGCGCGCCAACGGCATACTTCGTGGACACATCCTCCTTTCTGGAGAATTAGAACAAATTAAGATTACAATTGGCTATTACCTTTGCGAAGGCCTTTCTCTATATCTGGATCTTCGTCTTCATTTATCTTCTTAGTGCTATCGTCCAGGCCACAACCAATTGGAACACCTGCAAATTTCAGGAATTAAATATATATAAACAACGAAATTAATGGTTTTGCAAAAAAGATACAGTTACATATGACTTAAAGAAAGTTAGTTACTCTATAATATATATATCATGAGTTTGACCAACTTACCGGTTGGGGTAAGATTATCCAATAAGATTCTTTAATAACAATTTTTGAATTGGTTTTAAGGGTTATTTTTGAAGAATCTTACAACCAATCCATTATTAAAAAATTTTATTGGATAACTTTACCCAAACCTGTCTATATATCATTGTATGCATCCTCTCCTATTAAGAGTTAATAAAGTAATGATGATATGCAAATTAATCAATTAATGATGATATGCAAATATGCTCTTTAATCAAAATTCAAAAGGGGAATATTTTAAAACATATAATATGAGGAAAAAAAAAAAAAAAAGGTGAATATTCTTTGTCCTCTGTATAACATCAAAGGTTAAATTAATTTTAGTTTGGGGTACATATTTAAGTAAATATATCTATACATACAAAAATAGAAAATGCTTTTTCCACATGCCCATTTCGTGTCTGCTCTTGAAAACAGATGGTAACTTAGCTAGCATGTAAAGGCTAGTCCCACTTTTGTCCTCCAATTCTGCTAATGTTTCATCCAATTTCAGCAACTCTAAAGCCGTCCCTGTACCAAACAGAGAAATTAAAGATCTTAAGTGACATGTCAGCTTAGTAACTTACTTAAATCAAGAATAAAATAATGAATAAATTATTTAAAAATTAAAATTTTAAACTAGACAAGGTTAGTTCAATGTTACGCCTCTCTTACACCTACACCATCAATCAATGTTGTAGATGGAATCGTAGGCTTCTCTTCTAATCTTGAACTAATTATAATATATATTTTTTTAGAAAAAGTTTATTAAATATCAAAATGAAAAGTAGAGAGAAGTACCAAAGTGCTGGCCTTGGATGGCAGCAAGAAGAATGGAATCGCCATCTTTTTTGTTGCGATGAATACTTTTCAGCTGCACTTTACGATTAGAATCAATTACCCTTTGACCTTGCGGAGCAGCTAAAAACTTGACTATTTTGGTGTTCCCGTACGCAGCAGCTCTAAACAGCGGGGTTTCACCTGAATCATTCCTCATCTCAAGTAGCTCATGGTTTTTGTCAACCAGAAGCTTCACCGCCTCAAAATTTCTGCAGATGGCTGCCTCATGCAAAACTGTATTTCCATAGGCATTCACCGAGCTCGTGAAACTTCGCATGTCAGACTTAACAGATTCAAGAATCTTTTCAAGTGGCTCCTTCTTTTTACTATGTACTGCCAAATGAATTATATTGTCCTTGTGCATTGATACAGGACTCAACAAACTCATGCTCTCTGTCTCCTTGCTTAGTTCTTCCTCCAGGGTCTTCCAATCTTTTCTCAAAACTGCTTCATAAAGCTCCTTTATTCTTGAAGCCTCCATTCTCTGTACGAAAAATGATAAAAATAGAAAGGAAAATTGGTTTCAGATGTTCTCTCAGTGGTGAATATATGAGCTATGTAAGGAAATTGGTGGTTTTATGTTGGAGTGAATAAAACTGATCGATCGTGTTAGCTACTTATGCTCTTGTCAAGTCAAGCATTGAGTCTATATATAGCCATGGTCGTCTCTGTTCTTTGCTTGATAAATTGATAAAGTTAGATGCCCTCTTTACAAATGACGCAAACTGTGTATTCGTGATTCACGTGGAATTCGAATTTCGGAAATGCTGGAGAGTAGGGAGGTAGCCATAATTATACATCAAGGTGGGTTAGAATAAATTTTTTAAACTAAGTTTAATGGTACAAAAACATTTTATAAATTGAAAAACATAGGTATAGCTATTTAGATGAGATATAATAAGTCTTATCTTTCAAAATTTATATTATAAATAAATATGTTAACCAAAATAAAAAAGTTAAAAGGACTAAAGAAAATATGAAGAAAGATGCAATGCAAACAATCATGTAGAATTTAAAGGTATTTGAATGATTAAACTTATCAATTATGAATTATAGAATAATATATAGCATTATAGCATTTTACTCGTAAAATTGAAAATAATATCAAACCACAACTTATTTTGAAAATATTAGCTAAAATGGTACAATCGTCAATTAGAATTGTAAATCGGTCAATAAAGTAATGGTTTTGTGAATTCTAAGGGGATGATCATTGATGTCTTTGTTGGTGTAGATGGATTGAATAAAAAAATTAAATAAAAAATTTTCATTAAAAAATTAAAAAACTAATTGAAAAAATAAACCTCTCTCTCTCTCTCTTCTTCTTTTTTTTTTTTTTTGAAGAGCTCTCTCTCTTCTTATTCTCTTCTTCTTCTTCTTCTTCGTAGTCTCTCAAACCATCATTAGATTTGAAAAATCCACATTCATCAATCAAATCCATTCATCAGATCTAAAAAAACACTTAGCAACCCTTGTCTCGAAATCGTAGAATCACAACGAAGTGAAGCCATGCTTCCAGTCCATTAGCTCAAACACACCCACCACTTGTGTTTTGGAAAGTTGTTGTCATTGTTGAAGCCCTCCAGAAATCGGCCAGTGCTGCAACAGCAAAAGTGGAGATAGAACCCAAGGGTCCCCATCACTAGCAACTCTACTATATTTATCCCTATTGACTCTGAGAAGGAGAAGGACTGGATCAATTCTATCGGCCGCTCCATCTAGTATTCACAATCTCCAGAAATCGACTGGTGCTTATGGGTTTGATTTGGTTGTGATTAGGGCTCCATTGAAGCTCTGGATTTCTTGCCTTTCATCCACTACTTTGTTCTCTTTGATCTCTATTGTCCTTTATATGCTTCTCTACTGCTTCTAGTAAAGTTTGAATCTGTTGGCTCCATTGGTTTCAATGCGTTTGAGACCAAAAAGATATATGGGTTTTTGGTTTTTTTGTTGTTGTTGTTATTTATTTATTTTGCAAATTTGGATATGGTGTTTTTGTGAGTTCCAATCTGATGAGTTGTGTTATTTATTTATTATTATTATTTTTTTAATTTTGATTATAGGATCTATTTTGGAGATTTTCATTTAAAATGACGATTCTTTTACCTTTTAATCTTCTTAGAAGGGGACTTCACTTGATACACTTTTGGGAAACCAAGATCTTGTTTGTCCTTTCCCAAAACTCTCGTTTTTGTTTAAAGTTATTTTGATAGTGTTGAAAAGAGGGGTTTCGTGAGTTTTTAGCCGACCAAAAAAGAAAAAAATGCAAGATCTTGTTTTTTATGTATTCATGCTTGCTTTGCTTGTTGTTTTGGATTATTATTATTATTATTATTATTATTATTATTATTATTTACATTTCTGATGAAGAATGGAAACTAGATTAAGTAAGAATACAAACTGGATTTATGTTTATATTCTTATTTATGCTTTTTGGGTTACAAAATTGTTTAATCTAGTTATTTAATTTTCAATACAAATTGTTAATACAAATTGTGATTAGAAAAATATTTTTATTTAATTTTTTTAAATCAATCTCCATCGTTGTCCATCTAAAATGGATGGTGGAGATATGATGAATTTTTTTTTATTTATTTTTATTTAATAATAATTATTATTTCAATTATTTAAAATTTAATTAATTAATTTATTTTTATATAATTTAATTGTAAATTCTAAAAATTTTTATTTTTTGTTTATTTTTTATTTTGGTTATGAAAAGGTAGTTTGGTAATTGATTAATTTTTTTTTTTATTTTCAATTTTTAATGTAGTAATGGTATTTTTTTTTTATTGTTTTTGTTTCAAAATCATGAAAAATTTGGATGGAAATCACTTTTGGCAGATGGTAGAGAATTTTTTAGCTAATATTTTACAAAGTTAGGGTAAACTGAGATTATTTATTTTTACAAAGGGTCTTTTAGATTTTATCCTAATCTTTATTTAAATAATAATAACCTACATTTTAAAATTATAATTACTACTATACTTTAAAGTACTATTACTTTAAATTAATAAGTGCATCAGAAAAAAACACTAAAAGATATTAAATTTTAGTAATATATTATGTAACTAATATTATGATAAGAAAGAAAAGAAAGAAAATATGAAAAACTTAAGTAAAATTTTACATTAATTAATGTATGAAATAAAATTATATATACAATAATATAAATGGGTAAAATATATACAATACGTTTGGATAATATATCAAAAGAATTATATATTTATTAATATTTAAGATAAATATTATTTTATAATTATAAACTTTTTTAAGGGGGATAGAGCCTACCCTAGCCACCGCCTAACCATGTCCCAACTGAGGATGGTGACGGTCTAAAATATGTTAATCAGGTGTTAATCACTGTTACTAGTTATATCTTCCTTCCTAATCCCTTAATTTATGTTAGTGTATTAGCTAGTATTCCATTTGTGAAAGTAGTTATTATAATTATAATTAATGTTTGATTTAGATAATTTTCCATAGAACTATTCTTCTCTAATTCTCCAAATTATAATGTCACACATGCATAATATCTATTTGTGAGTTGAAATAATGATTCTATGAAACCAAAAGTGATCTTGTAAAATTAAAAGTTATATAAAATAATTACTAGTTATAAAGTTATTATTGGTTGTATAATTTAACCCATGGACTGGTTTACTTTGTAAATATACTTGTAATTAAAGCACTTAGTGCACTTTCTCTCCACATCTGTGATCAAGGCTCCAAGCTTACCATATGTGCATTTACCTACATATATTGAGAGTGTTCTTCTCTTATTGTGGAAATAAATTTACAGTTATATATAAAAAAATTGCTAATAATGAAATTATAATTACTAGTCAGATTTTTTAAATTACTAAAAATCATAATTACGAACTGACTAACTGAAATTATAATAATATTATCGACATCACTTTTTGTCAATTGTTAAAGCTTGAAGGTAAGAATATATTCCAAATTAGTAAAAAGAATGATAGAAGAGTATTTAAGAATTATAGTCCGAATAATAAAGGTATGGTCGCCAATAAAGTGGTCATCTTTGCTTTGCCTAATTTAATGATAAAGCACTAAAGCTCAAAGTGATGTTGTAAGAACTAATAAAAATTATAAAGCGAAAGTGAATGCGAGGACCTTATGGTCGGAAAAGGCATTACAGTGTAACTGACATAACTTCTTTACATCGGTCAGCATAAAAGTGCACCAATTAAAGTTGGGAGTTATCTTGAATGAAAATAACATTACATATATGAATTGTCAGCTAAAAAAGGAAGATAAAGTTATTGCGGTACATGGCAGTGATATTCATGCCGTGATTCGCATGCATGGAGTTGTAGAGTGGGATTAATTTCTTTTTGTTACTCCAAACTATAATAAAATAAATGTTAAGCAATTGATCTAATATTCACAAAATATGTGAATCTTACAATTTCAGTTAATAGCTTCATTTAACTGTATACCTTAATAATGTATGGAAGTACTTTCTCAATTATAATATAAATATGAAAAATACAACATGTGTCCTCATCAGTGTAAGGAAAGATTCGGCTAATGCTTCAAATGACAGCTGATTGGCTGACTTGGACTCGGACGGGTCAATTAAAGGATCACATCACAATCATCAGCAAATTTCATGCTTGAGTACTAATACAGAATCTAGTAGCTTACACAGTACAAAAGAAGAGTGGCCTTCGTGAAGAGATAAAAAGGAAACTGGTCAGCGAAGCTGAGCTGGCAATGTTAATTAGTTAGGAGTTAGTTATAATTCAAGGGCTTAGATTGTTCTGTTATTATTCAAGGGTTTGAGATTAAATTCTATTGTTGTATGTAAATGATCAATTTGCAATAAGTGATAAGGTTTCAAAACTCACAACTTGCTACTCGACCACAAGACAGTAGGTAATGAGTTCTCGATTATTCGGTGAGCAAGTTTTTGATTATTCGACAAGTACTCAATTTGACTATTAGGTCAAACTAGTAAAAAAAAATTAAAAAATTTCTATAGGATCAAAATACAATCATATGATCACAAAATATCATCAAACTCATCTCATTAATCTCAAAAGCTACTTTAACACAACCATATAATTAAAATAATAATATATAAATAAATTTAAATTAAAATAAAATATATTAATTTTAAGATTGGGAATTTTAGTCTTTTGACACTTTTGACTATTGACCGTTAAGATTTAACAGCAACTCTTTAAAAGCAATGAGTATTTCTATTGAGTTTTCGGAATCTCAAGGAAGGTTCATGCAATATAACAAAACTTAGATATTGATGTAATTTAATCAAACCTCAAAGGAGGTTAGTATAATTTGCCCTAATATATATATATATTGGTGTAATTTCATTAAACCTTAGAGGAGGTTTGTGTAATATGACCTAATATATATACACAAAAATATACTAATATATATAAAACAAAAGAACTCTCATAAGATTTTCTCACCCCCCTTCTCTCTACCTCTCTCTCTCTCTCTCCTCGGTCCCTTTCTCCCCTCTCCACTTTGTTTCCCCTCTTCTCTCTTTAACATCGATCGTTGTAGCCCATTGAGATCATGAATTGTTTCCGTCATCATTGTCCTATCGAAGTCATGAACTATTGTTGTCGTCGAAGCCAATCTCTCCAAAATCACTGAGGTTGACATGGATAGATTTTGTTGGCGAGCGAGTGGTGGGCGAGGACAAGTGGCGGTTGAGGATGACAGCAATCGGCGACTGGTAAACATTGAATGAACTGATTTGGAGTTTGGTGTGGAGATTGGGAGGGGATGTGGTGATTGGATTTGGGGGTCGGGGTTGGGGTTTAGTGTGGTGACTGAGGGTTGATTATTGAAGTCTGGTTGGAGAGATCATTAAAGTACAGTGGTGACTAGTTTAGGGAGATTATCGAAGTTTGTTCGATTTTTTTTTTTTTTTTAAATAACTCGAGTTGGCTTGAGTACTAAGCCAACTACTTGCCTTCAGCGAGTAGAACCACCAATCTTGGGGTTCTTAAATTAGAGGAATGCTGATCCGAATCGACTCGCCGATAACTCGATCGACTCAATTGAGTTTTAAAACACTTAATGAATTAATTTCATCAAGGTTTTTCTATGAGTTTCTCTCCAAAATTCTCTAGATTCTTCCACCATTATTAGAGCTTAAAGCTTTGATTTTCTCGTAGTGTTTTCTCTTTAAATCATTTCTTAAAACACTTGTGAGTTTTCACTTAGAATGTATGTGTATATTTGAAAAAATTATCAATAAAAAAAATATATTTATCTCTTTTAGAAATAAAAGGTTGCATATTGAAGTATTTGAACAAATAAATATAAATTATTTAATTGAATTTTAGGGTTAATATTTTCTAGTTCTCCCCAAAAAAAAAAAAAAAAAAAATCTTCTTAGGACATATTCAACTATCCTACAAATATACTTAGAAGAAAAAAGATGTTTGTAAAGATATATGCAACATGCGGATGAAATATAACACTCACATTATAAATTTAAAAGAAAACGAATAAGAAGACTTTGAAAAATGGCGTCACCCCTGCCAGATTTAAAAAATTGAAGTTTGAGTATTAACAATACGTTTAATGGGTTTATTCTAATTTTCCCTTGTAGTTTGGCATAATAGCCAAAAAACCCCAATAGCTAAAGAAATCACAAAAAACTTTGTTAATAAGTTATGAAATAGACAAAATAACCTCTGTAGTTTATAAAAATAGCCAAAAACTATCTGCGGTTTGACTTTTAACCAGAAATGGCAAAATCAAAATTGTCAATTAATTGTAAAAAAAAAATGTTTAAAAAGAAATTGAGTGATCAAATGAGTGATATGTGTGCATGACATGTGACCATCAACAGATTATTTTTTTAAAATAATTATTAATTAAAAATATAAAATATAAAATATAAATATATATATTTAAATTATATCCACCGTCCAAAAAAAAAAAAAAAAAAAAAATATTTTAAAAAAATAAAAAAATAAAAAACTTTTAAATTATTAATAATTCCTTTTAAAATAATTTCCATCGTCCATTGACATGATGGATTGTGGACATAATTAAAAAATGGAAAAAAAAAAAAACACTTGACTTCTTCTTTGCTGAAGAACACACTTGACTTCTTCATCGTTGAAGAATAGTTCTTCAGTGATGAAGAACAACTCTCTTTCTCTCTCTTTTTCTCTCTCTCTTTCTCTTTCTCTTTCTCTCTTATTTGAGTTCTCGCCGAAATCAGTTCATCCGTTTGTAATTTTCTTTACCATGCTCTCTCCAGCCTCCTTTTTTTTTTTTTTTATTACGACTCCTCACATTCTCTATATGGCAAATGTGTCCTCTCAGAATCATTTTCATCTTCCTTTCCACCACTCTTGCTAGCTTTTTTGTCATCTAAAACCTCAAATCCTACCCCACCTATCAGACAATGCCATCGACTCCGCTAACAACACCATAGACAATGATTTCGATGCCTCTGCTCCCAACTGTCTCTCTAAGGTATCTGACTCTTATTTGTTTCCCCAAATTTTTCTGGTTTGGTTTCAATTTGCTTAAAGGTTGGAAAATTTTTCTAGGTTTGGTTTCATTTTGATTCAAGATTGGACATTTCAACTGGGTTTGATTCCAATTTGCTTCAATGGTAGTCAATTGATGAGTTTAGGGTTTGGTTATGTGATTCACTTTTTTTATTTTTTATTTTTTATAAATTTGGGTTTGCTAGAAACTATGGGTTTCCAGCGGTCGAGAAACCCAAAAATCTGGGTT